>QWZN01000023.1:0-342051 GCA_003693225.1 Venturia aucupariae | reverse complement strand
AGACTAAATAGTTTCTAACGGAACGCGAGGACTCGACGGTTTATATAAAAATAGTAGCTAGGAGTAACTATATAGGCGATACNAACTAATTAACTAGATAGTCTATAGTACAGCGTATAGGAAGAAACTATATTCTAGTAGACTAGATAGGAGTACTATAGAACTAGTAGTTCTAGTAGTTTTACTAGGATTAGATAGCCTAAGTACGATATACTTTTCCCGACGTTCTACCCCCAACCTATTTTATTTCTACCCCCGCCTAGAATCTAGGGGGGATCCCCTATTCTATAGGCTCTTAAGTTACTTCACGATTAATAATATTATAGTAGTTACGCTATATTATATATTATACTTAAAGCCGACTATATATAATAGTACTAGGCTATATTTAGATAATATACGAATCCAAACTATATAGTAATCGACTTTTATATATAGATTAAGTCGAATAGCTATATAACGTATATTATACGACACGGTCGCATGCGATTTAACTACTACTATAATATTATCAATTATAAAGTGACTTAAGAGCCTATAGAATAGAGGATTCCCTCTAGATTCTAGGCGGGGGTAGAAACAAAATAGGTTGGGGGTAGAAATAAAGACATTGGGGGTAGATTTAGTATCCGCCTTTTTATAATAGACTTACATTCTTCTTTTCCAACTTTTATACGATTGATTTTCTTGACTTTGAGTCTAGTATTATATAAGATATAAGATATTGCGAGTTACATTTCCTATATTGTTCGAGCCTTAATAAATTATTTATATTTATACGCTATAGTACTAAAATTAACGTATTAGTATAGAGCTGTACATGGATTAAATTCTAGTCACATATCGAAGTAGAAGAGCTACTTATACTAGACGATGGAAGATCTTACGCAACACAGCTACTAACTCTCAAAATGATATAAACGCCAGATTTATCAACTATTCGAGCAACAAGAAGTTAAACAAAGCATCAAGTAATACCCTTACCGGTAGATATTCACCAAAAAAGAGCTAAGTAATACCGTTTCCTCACCCTCTCTCTATTTACTCCGAGCAACCCTTAGCGAAAAACATGAACAGAAATTCTTGGCTTCTCGCTTGTAAATGAAGAGATGGAGACTATACGTCTTCATATTAATTATAAGACCATCGATACATTCGACGGACGAAGTTGTTCTTAGAACCAACAGGGAGGTAAGTAATAATACGAAACCGGGAGAGCAGCATTATAATAAAATAGGTCATATCCTACAAGGACGAGAACATCGATGCAACGTTCTGAAATCGGGGAGAACATTTCAAAAAGAGCGGAATACAAGATTCCTGGGCCAACTGTCGTGACAGAGATGGAATCCAATTTGTTGATATCACCAGTTTATACTGGCGAAATAGATTCTAAAGGTCTATTTGTGATTAAATGCTTCCACGAGCTTGATTAACCGGTTCTAGGCAATACATTTCCACCTAGCCAGCTAAGAAGGCGACCAACGAGGAAAACTCTTCACAATTCCGAGTCTACTCGTTAACCTATCAAAGACCTCTCCCGCTAATCTCAATCTTGTTTCCAGCCGCTCTTGGCTCGATTTGGCGGGAAATGGATACGTCGATGCTTCGTTGCGCCATGTCCCCGGCGGTTCGATAATGGCAAGAGGACTCCAACGTGATGACTAATACGCAATGAACAACCACCAGAGTACAACCATGTAAGTACACCCCAAAAAACCAAGTGATAAAGCTAATCTCAGCTACCCAAGGCTCAAAATGTTCATCGGTTGATACCTCCTCCCTCGCCATCCACGACCCCCAGGGCGTCGTCAACAACGGCTTCTACCATCTCGCAGATATTAACGTCCGGACTGGTTCTATCTTCCGTTATGTACGGCTAGCAGCACCGAGGTATTATGTAGGTGGGTGTATTGAGAAATTGATGGTAAAAGTGTAAGGAGGGGACGCATACGGAAATGGAGCCGCTGGGATCGCTGTGGAAGAGGGATGCTTATGGGTCGCATGCTGGATTGGAGTATGTTAAGGGGTGCTATTAATCAATGGGAAAGAGGAAGGGGTGAAATAGGATAAAGAATGCCGAATTTTTTTGCTTGATGTTTTTTTGAGAGGTGAGGCGATTTTGCGATGATTTGCTGCGGGATACTGCAGAGATGAATTGTCTATTATTATGATTTATTGTCTATTTCCTGTATTCTAGGGACGTTGTTGGTCAATTGACATTCGTGTTTTTGGTTGACGATATACTCACCCAATAACCATGCTTTCACAAACGACACTTCCGCTGCTTGTGCTGCTACCACCGGTGCTGGTGGGAGATCTCTGGTGGTTTCGTTGGCGAAGAGGCCATTTTCATCCCCTTGTCATTGCATCAGTGGGGGAATTTTGAAGAAAGTCACGACACTTACAATGATGAACCGCTCCTGCAATTTCAATAAAGGGCATGTTTGTCGTGCTCGTCCTATTGGGCGCTACTGGAGCATGAGGACCAGCATATTTCCAAGGATCAGCCTCTCTGTTCAAGTGTTAGCAAAGATGTCAAAAGCCAGGATTGAAGCCGAACATACCCATCCACAAAAGCAAGTCGATCATACGCAATACCAAATCCTCCATACTTGTTAATCGCCTCGATATCGGGAGGTCCGGTGATATTGAAGGCTTCGCGACAAACGATAGACAAGTACTCCACATCGATTAAACGGGAAAGGGGAGGTTGGACATCCTCGGGGAAGCCGCTCCCGGTTGAGTAGTATCCCCATTGTGTGCAATATTGGTACCCCCAACTTCTCCAGCCTTGTGTGCTGATGCTGTCTTGCTTGTAGTATGTTGAGTTGTGCGTACTGAAGCATGAATCTTGACTTTTAGAACAAGCGGTTGTTGCGTTCAAGTGGCCGATGAAATTGATCATGCGCGTGATGAATGTGTCATCGACATCTTCATATCCCGAGATGTTGGTCAGGTTAAGAAGTTCCTGTCTTGAGCTTTCGAGTGCGGGGTAGAGGACTGTGTCGCTGGTAATATTGTTGCAGTAGTAATCGAAGGCTGGTTTCCCTACAGCTGGATCCCAGTTCCTGCCTTGCCATAGACTGATACCGTATGACAGCACAGAAGCAAAATCGTTGTCGTAGGTGACGTTGGGGAGCAAGAAAGCAGACTTGAGACGAGAAGTCAACTTGGTGTCGTTCTTGCCAACCAGAATTCCATCGACAACTTCGGTGAAGCCCTGGGTAGCGTTCATACACTCTGGAGGTCCGTAGTGGAGAGGCCCAAGCCAATACTGCCAATAATCGATGATTGCTTCAGGCACGCCAGATGAGGAGATTGCGCCAAAGAAGACATCGGGATACAGCTTTCTCAAGAATGCAACGTAAGCGCCAGCATAGGAACCTCCATACACAATCCACGGTGTATCGTCCGAGGTCAGTCCGCATTCGACATCAAGACCTTCAAAAACCACATTCTTCGCAAAGTAAGCAGTGTCAGCGAGAGATTGATCCGTGGTCAAGAATCTCAAGTTCTCGATTGAGAGATCAGGAACTGGGAAGCTGGTTCCATAGTAGCGATGTTCGACAATAACGCTCAATCCTCCGGTAGCCTGGGCAAGTTGGGCGAGAATTCCTTTCTGCATATAAGGTAATCGAGCTTTGCCAGAGGTTTCTCCCGACATCAGGGCAATAACGGGGCCTCCGGGCTCGTAGTATGTGGCATCATACCAGTATCGCAATGGGAAAGTGCCATTGCTGTGAGGTTCGTACAATGTGTCGTTATGCCAGTGGTCGATCGGGACAGAGAAGTTGTGGGCGGCGTAGAGAGTTGATAGATCGACCTCGTCGCGGTGCTCGAGCTATTCGCAAAATCAGTACACAAACAGTGAAGCCACCGAATCACGTCGGGATTCCAATTCCTGTTCTTTGTTCTGCCACGGATGGTGAAGAAAGTGAAGGCCATTTACAAGAGGAATCTGTGATGCTCCACCTCTGGCATACCAAGTCCCCTCGAAAAAGGGCGCAGCCCCTACGCCGACACCAAAACCAATGGCAGCAAGACCAACAGCAAAGAAAGACCGAAGCATGACTGTTGCCGCAAGAAACGGGAGGAAATGAAAAAAAAAATGTTTATTACCTCTCCAGTAGTCTTCAGATTATGAAGGTTTCTGGGGCCGATGAAAGCCCCAGCCACACCATTAATGATAAGCCCCGCCAGAACCATCACAAACACCATCACGAGCGGGACAACAACGAGAGAACAATATTTATTATTTAACGATGGCTCCGTACGACTCGTTGGTATAACAATACCTCCGCAATGTATGGCGCTTAATTTGTCACCAATCCTACCGGCTGCATTGCAGCCGTCGAGCTCGCATTCGCGAATAGGACCTACAGTAGGGATGTCATGACAGTGTAGCGACTTGCTGGATACCACCATCATCCGGCGCCTTTCCCTGCGTATTCGTACCTCATGCCGTGGTGCTAGCACAATAACAGAAGGTTGTCGGGCATGGCACGCAAGCTACAATAATTTACTGCAGTATCGCCGTGGAGTTCCTGCGGTAGGATGGGGGTGGGGATGATCTCCTAGTCGGAGTTGGAAGGACATTATCGTGGCCTGGCTTTTCGGATCTGATCTTTGATTCAGTACCCGAGTTCGTAGCCGGATGTACCACCGAGGTACGGGCAAGAAGCAGGATGATGAGTGAATACTTAAGGTACTTAAGGTACATGTCACGCCTGTTGGTCTGGGAGATGTGTGGTGCTTTATAGGTAGATGTGTCATTAAATGTCTTCCCAGCATCAAACGGTTCCATTGCCGACTTCCAACTTCCAACCACAATTTTCACCGCCAGATTACATCTCGGACAAAAATTGGGACGTATAATTGCTGCCGTCGCAACGAAGGTAGGTACTCGACGCGAATGACAGATTTCTAGAGATTTGGACACGAAATTTTCATCATGTGTGGCCCAGTCTCCAACGGCGACACAATCCTGTCTCCGCTTGAAACCCTCTTGCCGGAAGGCCTACGACGAAAAGAGATGACCCCTGTTTTCGCTAGGCACTCTACTCGCATTATGAGAGACGTATCTACAGATACTGATTCACCCCGAGATCGAGAAAGGTGTTGATATCAGTGGCGCTGGGGCTGGATTCAACGAATCACCACAAAGGTTGTATGATACCACGCACAAACGCACATGGCCGTAATTGCACTGCAATGTCATCAGCGCCAAAGGTAGCCCCAACAATCTCATAATTATTCATCTCATCATCTCAGCCTTTCGACCCATCTACTCAACCTCAAGTAACCCATACTTTCCCCCATTCTTTTCAAGTGCATCCTCACACCTCTTCATGATACTCAAGACCTTCTCTTCCTCCAGCCTCTGTCCGACCACTTGAACACCAACTGGCAGCCCATCCATTTTCGTCGCATCATAATGTTTGTAAGCACCTTTCGCCACACCATTCAATGTCTTGAAATTGAAGCTTGGGGGTAATTGATCGAGAGTTCGGTCGACGTGAGTTACGGGGAGAATACCTGCTGTATAATCGAGCTGATCAATGTTAGTATAGCTCCCAGGGAAAGAGATGGGAATGGGGGAGGTGCTGGAACAGACTTACAAGATTGAACAAAAACGTATACCCACAACTCGAAACGGCATCCTTCATTCCTCCATGCGGAACAGCGGGCGTGGCATTCGGCACACTGAGCAAAAAATCCATGCCGCCATCCTGCTCTCCCCACCATTTCTTCCACGTTTCCTTGAAAGCTTCTCTTTTCGAGACGAGTTTCCAATTTTCAGCTGCAGTCTTGGGTCCAAAATCTTTCAACAAGCCAGCCCAGAGATCGTCTCTCCTCACGTACTTGACCCAGAGGTAATGTAGGTATCTTGCAAAGCGGGGTAATTCCATGTAAAAGTTCATTTCGGCAGCGCCGGCGTCGTCGGTTTCGCCGGTGCGGAAGAAGGAGCGGAAGGTGACACAGCCGTCTGCATTTAGGAGTTGGGAGCCGAGTTGCAGGGCTAGGTAGGGTAAGGCGGTTGGGGGAGGAGTAATGTCAAAGACGGTGTGACCTTCTGCTTTGAGGGCGTCGGCCACGAGGCTGAGACCGCGGGCGCAGGCTGGAGATGGGTCTACGACACCTACTTATTGTTAGTGGATTCAATCGATTAGATAAGGATGTTTTTACCATCAGTCCTGAGCACGCCGATTCGGAGCACTTTCTTTTCCTCGTATTCTGTTTCGACCTTGTCCCTCCATTCCAAAGGGTGCACAGTATGATCATACTTCCAAGGTCCCAACTTCACAAACTCCCTTGTGAAGTACGTCAGATCATCCAGCGTCCTAGCCATGGGACTGTAGACACTCGGGATCCCCTCTTGACCAGGCATAGAGCTATTCATACCCATCTTTGGCCATCGTCCGGTTGAACACCTCAACGAATAACATCCAGAGAAATGAGCTGGTACGCGAACAGATCCAGCAACATCCGAGCCAATTCCAATTCTACTTCCTCCAAAAGCCAGCAGGGCTGATTCACCTCCTGTAGATCCACCAGGCGAGTAATCCTTGTTATGTGGATTTGTGCAGCGGCCCCAGACATCGTTTGTACTCTCAAAGGAGAGGAGAGTAATTGGTAGATTCGTCTTCACGAAAGGAACAGCACCAGCCTCCTTCAACATCTTGACAAGACTCCCATCTTCCTTATACGGCTTCCCTGTATTCACAGAATAACCAACCGAAACATCAAATCCACCAACCGATAGCGAGTCTTTGAGGGAAACGGGAATACCCGCGAGGGGACCTTTAAGATTTATCCCCCCATCGTTTATCCAGTCCTCGGCCTCGGGGAAGAGAATCTCAGTTACGCAGTTTGTCGCTTCTTGAGCTGATATGGCGACTTTTCCGTATGCACGGAGGATATCTACGGGACGGATGGTGTTGGAGTGGACATCCTTTACGAGGTCGGCTATGGGTCGGGTGAGGAAGGAGCGTTCGTTTGTGGCTAGGGGGAGTTTGTAGGACTGGGGGAGGTTTGCGATTTTGGAGGCTCTTTCGGACTGTTTTCGTTTGCTATAGGGTTCGTGTTAGTAGGTAGTGTAGTTTTGGTGCAGAGGGACAGTGTAGTACCAATCGTTTTTGTGCTGGAAGTAATCCAATGGGTAGACCATTTTGAATTAGTGCTTATAGCAAGAGTAGGGGATCCAGCATATAGAGGGAGGTAGAGAGGAGAGGAAGAACCGCAGGCCTTACACGTTGCGATGTATTGCCGGGTCCAACCATCCTATCTCTGGCCGAGCTCACGCGTTGTCTCCCGTTGTGGATATAGGCGGGGTTATGATATCCTCAGCCTCAGCTAAGCTTGAGCACAGATCCGATCCGCCATCTATCGATATCGCATGGACCTGCCACTTTCGACCTGGGGGATCGGTGACGAACGCCATTCTTTCTTCGGCATTATTCTTCCTTTGCTGTACTAGATTTACTCCTATACAAACATGGTGTTACGGAAAGACGAGATTGAGAAATCCCTCTATGAAGAGAATCAAGCTATCTCACAGGGAAAGCTGAAAGAAGACTCTCCCCTCGATCTTTCAGATGACTTCAGGATCCTATGTGAGGCATGTCGAAGGGGCGACTTGAAAGTATGCCAGGAACAAATAACGTCTGGCGTCAACATCAACGCTCGGGATAGATTTGATTATACTCCTTTGATCTTGGTGAGTCCTGTATTTCCTTCTTAGTCGATAATCTCAATACTGATTGCTTATCCCCAAGGCCAGTTTGTGTGGCCATTATGAAGTGGTTCAATTGCTCCTCGAGTCCGGAGCCCTTTGCGAACGAGACACCTTCCAAGGTGAACGATGCCTTTACAATGCCTTGAACAACCGAATACGAAACCTCCTCCTCCAATACGATTACAGTAAATCTACCGATCCATTACAACCTCTTGCTGCTGCCATAACTTCATTATTGACCCGAGAGCACCCCCAAACCTCGGATATCACATTGAAAGCTGTGGATCAGACCTTCCACCTTCACAAGTTTATTCTTGCTGCAAGATCACCATACTTTGCGAAGAAATTGGCTCTTGCACCGGAGACAATGACGTGGCGATTACCAAATACCATCCCAAGCGAATCGTTACAAGCAGTGATCCGATGGTTATACCTCTCCGATGCTGAAGGTGATTTGGGAGAGGATGAGGAGGAACAAGCCAATTTGACTGGCATCGACAAACTGAGCCGGCAGTTGGAGGTTGAGACGTTGTTCGAAACGATACTGGAAAGAAGTAACAGACGGTTAGCAAGGCAGAGGAGGCAGGCAGAATTAGAAAGAGGAAGAGATCAGCTAGAAACATGGTTCAAAGATAATATCCTGAGGCATAAGATACACATCGATACATCCAAGGCAGAATCAGTACAATGGGATCGCAACAATGGCATCTTCGCCGACGTCCTGCTTCGCGCGGACGAAGACATAGATTCAGACGTAGAAGAGGAAGACCAAATGCTGAAAGAGGGATCACAACCGTCGACGCGAAACCTCGGCATACCAATAGGTCCTCTCTCTAGATCTCGATCACCCTCTCGAACTCGAACGACACCTCGCAAATCCACCCTCTTCCCAGCTCACCGCGCCATGCTCCTCCGCTCCGAATTCTTTTCCACCATGTTTGCCTCCGCCTTCCGCGAAGCACAAGATACACCCTACCTCCAAATAATACCCATCGACTGTTCGCCCGAAGTCCTGGAAGTCGTGCTTACATACCTCTACACCGAACGCTCTGATTTCAGCTTGGATCTGGCAATTGGCGTTCTCTTCGCCGCCGATCTCCTTTTCGTCGAGAAATTGAAGGTAAAAGCGGCGCAGATTATTTCGACGTTGGGGAATGGAGCGGCGAGTGTTGTTGAAGCTGATGATTCGAGGGGGAATCAGGCGACTGAACTGGAGGATTTGATTGATATTTATGATGTTGTAAGAGCCGGGTGGGATACAAGAGTGCATCGGTTGGAAGAGTTTGGAGCGAGGTATCTTGCGTATAGGTTGGAGAGGTACATTGATGAACCAGAGTTTCTGGAGTTGATCAGGGAGTCTGCAGCCAGGATCAAGGAACGTCAGGAGACTGATACCATCGAGTTGATTGACGAGTAGGTCCCTACCACTGCCCTCTCTTAAACGAATGGATATGCTAATCATGAAATAGCATCCGCTACTATCTCTCCGAGCGTTTCCGTCTTCGTTTCGAAGAAGCCGGGTTGGAAGAGATGATGAATGAACTCGAACTTGACGAGGCTGGAAATCCCATCGCGCCGCCTTTCGAGGCCGAGAAAGATGTCATCGATGAACCTACGGGTGTTTTTAGGACGCTCGAGGGTGAAGAGGCGGGAGATGAGTTTGCGGTTGATGCGAGGGATTATGAGATTTTGCTTGCGAAGATTGATGGGCTTTTGGAGAGGTTGAAGTTGGATGCTTAGGCCTTTTTTAGATGGGGATTGAGGTGGATGGAATGGGTGAGGTGCAGTGGAGGAGGTGTGAATAGAATGGAGGTATGGGAGAAGTCCACCTATTTCAATAAGTCTACTGCATGCTGCGCAATGGAATGATTTCCTCTTTGAGACTGAATTATGTGATTGTTTGGGCCTTTCTTTGAGAATGATTTAGCCGCGCAGACCAGTGTGCACCACAACGGAATCGAGAGATGAGTTTTTCGTTTTTATAATCTATCATGTATGGTCAAGGCTTTCTTCGAGACTAAGATTGTACTGCATGACACTCGATCGATTGGTTGTCTTCAAGGGCGTGTACTTTTTTGATATTTTGTGCTTTGGCCTTGTGTTTTTATGATGGGTTGGCTTTTGCTTTGTTTGGGTGGGTGGGTGTTTGGGGTAGAGAAGGCGATTAAGAGGGGAAGTTGACGAAAGTTACGGAAGGGAAATGGTGGTGGATGGAACTTTTGCTAGGATGGATAAGGTTTCAAGTTATGTATTGGAGGAGGGAGATTGTTTTTTCCGGGGAAGATGCTCCAAAGGAGAGGTGTGTGATGTCAAAGTCAAAAGCAAGCAAAGTTGCTACACTTCGAGTTACTCTACGAAGGACAATAAAAAAGACCAAAGGTTCAAAATCATTCTGACACAGTTTTTTGTCGATTGATTGAGAGGTTAATAAAGGCTCGACATCTATCTAGAAGATGATCTAGAATAATGAAAAGCAGAAGAGTGAAGAAGCAGGCCGCCAGCGTATCTCTCACCAGATTACCGAAAGCCTGCCAAATCTTGACTCCATATCCAACCTCGCAATCTTTATCCACCTTTCGTTCATACATTATCATCACCGTCATGATCGCGACAAGCACAGCAAAGCATCGCATAGCATTGCAAAAGAAGAGAGCAACTGATACAAAGGAGTCGTTCGCACCAAAGACAGCGCCCTTGGTGAGAAGACTGCCACAAGGATGGCGGCAAGAAGTATCGAATCCACAAGGATCCAGGGCTGAAAATTGTTGTACAGGTTTCGACGGTCAGAAGAGCGTGCAAGAGCAGACATCTTTTTTCGTGGTTTGATCCATGAAGCGTAACATCCCAGGGAAAGAAGTCCAATGGCTATCAGAACATAAAGGAAATTCGTGGCCACTACACATTGCTTAGTTAGCTGGAAGTTTTTATTATGGCACGATCGATCTTTCCGCCGAAAGAGAGGAGCCTATTTACATACAGCACTCTCAAATCGTGATCGACATCGCGGAATTTCTGGAGACTCGGAAGAATGGGTTCGCCAGAAACCTTGCGACACTGATATCAATTTGAGAGTGTTGTAAGGAAGTGGACTGATCACTGGTGACGAAGTGAGTGCAGTGGAGAGTTACCTATTTGAATCGTGAATTCATTGGAAGTATGGAAACAGCATATTACATAGTCGTGTTCCGGGCGCGAGTGTTGGAGATGTCGCTCCGATCTTTTACGTATTGCTCAATCATCATAACGACGACCAGAGCGGCCAGTGGATGATCCGGTGAACTGGATGGTGGAACGACGGCCAGAAGAAGAGCTGTACACTGGAGAGCCCGAGGTTGTGGCACGGTTGGAAGCGTGCGACGAGTGCTCAGAACCATACTGCTCATAACGGCGTGCTGGCGAGCGATCACGAACCGGAACACCGCGAGGAGTCTCCTCGCGGCGAACAGGAGAGTGATTGCGTCGGGCAGGGGAGTAGTCGCGGCGATACTCGCGTCGATCTGCAGAGTAGTCACGTCGAGCAGGAGTGTAGTCGCGAACCGGAGACTCTTGGCGCTCACGACGCACAGGTGATTCGCCACGAGGAACTGCTGCGCAATATTTAGTTCTGTGCCTTTTCAAGCTTATGAAAACCTTCGACTAAGCCATTATCAAGGAAAACCTTGGCTTGAGATCGACATCGAGAAAATCCTGCCTATTTGAACGAACGCAATCTTTTGGAAATCACCGGTATCGATATCAAGTCAAGCACTGGCTCCTCAAACAAATGTGCGATCGAAGGGAAGAGTGATAAACTTACCTGATGGCGAGTACTCAGAGTAATCGCGACGAACTGGCGACTCTTGACGACGAACGGGGGTTTCGTTTCGGCTGCGACGAACTGGCGACTGTTGGCGACGAACTGGCAACTGTTGACGACGGACGGGGGATTCGTTTCGGCTGCGACGAACTGGCGACTGCTGGCGACGAACTGGCGACTGTTGACGACGGACGGGGGATTCGTTTCGGCTGCGACGAACTGGCGAATGATCGCGAGCAACCAGACCCTGCTCGCCACGGACTGGGGATTGTTCTCGACGGACTGGAGAGTGGTCGCGTCGCAGCGGAGACTGGCCGCGTCGCTCGGGGGAATGATCGCGGCGAACAGGTGATTGGTCGCGCTCATGGCGTTCTGGCGAGCGGTTGCGATCTTGACGGTCGCCAAGGTGCATACCGCGTAGGCCTTCCTTCAACGACTCGTCACGAGCGTGAGACTCGGAACGACGACCTCCGTTGTTGCCAATCAAGGTGCTACGACGACGAGGTGGTGCCGCTACGCCTGGTGCAACAGAAACAATGTCATCAACCTTGGCGGCAACGGACATGTAGTTCTCTAAAGCCTTTGGGTTGCCATTGCCGTACATCGGACTCGAGTGCATCGCCTTCATGAATTGCTCTAGGAGCTTGGTATCCAGATGGACGTGGGAGCGCTCGACGACATGATGAGCGAGGCGAACAGCCATGCGGTTCAAGACACTATGAAGCTCCATGACCCACTCCTTGGGAAAGAAGAAACGATCAGCATCCCACGGAATCTGGTAGAATCAGCACTTGATGTTGAAACGAGAGATAAACCAATGGAAAAAACAAACCTTCTGCATGGTCGAGATCATTGTCTGGTAGACGCGCTCTGGCGACTCCTGTGAAAACCGAGTCTAGAAAAGTGTCAGAAGTGAGAACAGTGAAAGAGGAATGGCTTTTCGTACCTTGGCGCTGTTGGTCTGCTCGGTGAACATCAGAATCTTCACCATCTCTTCGCGAGTGACAAACCCATCCCAGTTAGAAGGATGATCTCTGAGCCACTCTTCTGGACGCTCTGGCTTGCCGTTGACCCAGAGGCACTTAGCACGAGGAAAGATAGCCTTCATAAGATTAGAGGCTGTGGCCAGAGAAATCTTCACGCGGCGGTTGCCCAGCTTTGGCGTTCGGTCTCTGAATATCTGGTTGTCGTAACGACGCACGACTTTCTCGGCCTCATTCCAATCCTTCAATTCGACGTAGACGTCGTCAGTCTTGCCGTTCATGCGGTCCTGGATGATATGAATGGCGTAGATCCCTGAAGACTTTGGGTAGTCCTGGACCACAACATCCTGTCCGAGAGCAACCACGATCTCGTTGGTCTTGATGTTGAATGGATTCTATGAGTTGTGTATTAGCTTCAGGTATGTGCGCACAAAATGGGAAAGGTGACTCACGCCTTTGATGTTGATAACACCAGCGTCGAGGTTTGGCCTGGTCAGGAACATTGGAGGAATCGGGTTTTCATCCTCGTCGCGTTCAACAAAGACCTTGATTGCCAATGGTGGCAGACCAATGTCCGGAACGAAAAAGGGCATGTCATTCGTGACAGACTGACGACGATTTCCATCAGGACCATTGCCGAAACCATCATTAGTGTTGGCGTAAGTGGCCATGTGCGATGGTCCATACGCGAATTGCTGCTGGTTGGCGTAGCCATCGAATGGCATCTGAGGATCGTTCATATTACCCATGTGCTGATTGCCCTGTTGGTAGCCCTGCTGTTGATAGCCCTGCTGTTGATAGCCCTGCTGTTGGTAGCCCTGCTGTTGGTAGCCCTGCTGTTGATAGTACTGGCCGCCCATCTGCGGGTCGCCATATTCGTTCATTGGCACCATGCTCTTGCCAGATGTGTTCTGGGGATCGAAGGCTGCATACGGATCTTCTGAGAAACGGTCGTTCTGCATCTCGTTTGCTACAAGTCTGAAGAATTAGCAAAGTGAAACGCGCATTCACGCCTAGAGATATGGAGTGATGGAGGAGTGAGTCACTTACAGGTTGTCTCTTAGTTGAGGTGTACAGGAGTGATCCAGATGGGAGAACAATGTATTGGCGCGAAGCAAAACTGCGAAACCTCTGTGTTGATGTGAGTAGAGCACGCCGGGTTTCAGCAAGCACGGAGCAGAGCTAAGATGGAACGAAGAGTGACGGATTTTGCGTAGGATGAGGTGAGTGGTGACAGCAAGAGCAGCAAGCAGCGACAGGCTTGAAGTAGAGCAGTGAGATGTAGGAGATTAGGAGAGAAGTGAAAGCGCGAAGGAATAAAAACACTCGGCTAAAATTCGGGGGTGATAGTCATGTGCCTCCCATGTCACGTCGACGACGACGAAAAGAATAACACAGCGCGTCTAGCGTGCTGTCACATCAAAACAAACAACGCGAAGTGAGCTCCCAAGGTTCGATTCGGACACGGTGGAATTGCTTCAGCAAGTGAGTTCAACATCAACATGGCAGGTCGCTCATCAGATGGGAGCCGGGTGATCACCAGACTGCAGTAAAATTGCTTGAAAGTAATGAATATGAGCAGGAAGCGTGTATTTCACAACCTTCGAGTTAGAGACAGCAGTGAGGCACGTTAGCTTGGGACTTGCAGAATCTCCATCTACATCTAGACTGAGGCATAGCTGAATGAATGTGTTCATCGTCCATGACCCATGGTGGCCCTATGGTAGGCTGATCTGGATGAGTTGGGATAGAAAGTAGTGGAACTCACAACTTACATGCCCAAAACTTCATTTCAAGTTCATTTGGATTTTGCAGCATCTCTCTCTGGGGCTTATTGGTTTTCCACTTATCATTGCTGCCTTTCCTAATTCATCATCGCATTCCATATGAGGCTCATGATGGCGACTCTCATGACCAATAGGCTCTGTTTCATGCAAACCAACTCCACCTCTAGACTCATCGTCAAGCAAACCCCGACATGTTAGTCAAACTAAGATACAGTCAGTCTTGTCCAGTCTGCAAGACGAGAAGGAAGTACTTACAGGTGTCAAGAAGGATTCAGCCACAAATCTAGCTCGTGCATTCAACTTCATTGGGTCAGCAAGTGAGTTTGGGAGAAAAAGCCAATGGATACATACAAACAACTTCATTTCAGAAATTTCCTTGTCGACTTCCTCCATGAATTGAATGATAAAATCAACGAGCTTGTGCTTCAACATCTCTTCGGTATGGTAGTTTGTTATGAGGAAAGAAATATCGTAGCCCTGACTGTGATTAAAAAATGATATGTAATTCATGAGAAGAGATGTACCTTGATTGGCTTCCTCCGTAGAATAAAGAAGGCTTCAGCTCGTTGAGTGAGAAATCTTGTGAACTTATGGACAAGAATGTGCTCGATTTCGTCGGCCTGCTTGATTTTGATGCTGATGCGGACGCTGTTGATGCTCGGCTCGATAAAGACTTTCTCATGATCATTCCGAGCCACCGTCAGAGGGTTCAAAAGGACCTCGGGAGAACTGGCAGCCTCAATTTCCGGCACATTATGCCTTTCGGATGCCTGCGAGGCAAAGTTGGACAACGACAAAGCTGCTGTAAGCGATGACCGGACGCATTGGAGGTAAGGCCTCAGGGATTGAGACTTATCCAGTCAGCAATGGCGAGATTTGAGGTGAGCATGTTTTTGCATACCATCTTGTGGTTCCTAGCAATGCAGCGATGCTTCACGGGCACGGAACTGGCTGTATTTGTTGATTCCAGCTGATGGCTGGATGGAATGTAGTCTAATGAGGCGACTGTCGGTCTGCTTGGCAGTCGCAAGTTTGTCTGTGCGCGCCGTTTCCAGCATTCATCATCTGCATCAGTCAACAAAGACGTATTTGAATCCCCACGTCGCCACTCAGACTCTTCCACTTTCACATCCATCTCACACACAAGTCTATTCATCATGGATCCCATACCAGGTACGATTCTCATAGTTCTATCTATATTGCACCACTACAGTCGTTTCGGCGTTTCAGCTCCCTCCCATCTCTCAGCGGTAGCTTTTGCATACACTTCTTGAGCTTTAGCCCGATCTCTTTCATTGTGTGGGAAGATCAACAGACATTCGCTGATGCATTTTGAACAGTCATTGTCAAACACCAAGGCAAGAAATATGACGTCGAACTCGATCCCAGTACCACAGGCGAGACCTTCAAATTCCAACTCTACTCCCTTACCGGTGTGGAACCTGAGCGACAGAAGATTCTGGTAAAAGGTGGACAGCTGAAGGATGAGACCGATCTCTCGAAATTGGGCGTCAAATCTGGCCACACATTTATGATGATGGGAACCCCATCTGGAGACAGTGCAGGGATGATTGCAAAGCCGAAAGAACCAATACGGTTCCTGGAAGACATGACGGAAGCGGAAGCAGCTCAGTTGGATTCCGCAATACCACCAGGACTCCAAAACCTGGGCAACACCTGCTACTTGAATTCGACACTGCAGACACTGAGGGCGATACCGGAATTACAAGAAGAGCTTGCGACATACAGACCAGGGTGAGTTAGATCTTGAAAACTAGCCCCGAGAATGCGCGCATAGAGAGTTTGCTTCAGGACTGTTGGGAGCTGCAACTACTGAGTTTGTGCAAGACTTCTGGTAACTCTCTGCTTAGTATCAAGCGCCTCTATTTGCCTGATATTAAGCGGGTAATTACCGTCAAATTGTCCATCTCACCTCTATCTTCGAACTCAATGATAGAGGATTCGCGCCGCGAGCGAAGGCTTCTTCGACCGAGTCGCGGGCCATGGCGGGGTGGAGCTCCATCTCCAGAGTCCAACACCGAGGACTCGCGTCGCTCGCAACAACGAGGCTCAGCTTCAACGTTTGGGGTCAACTGTTGAGAATGCTGCCCACTCCTCTGATGCAAAGTGCTCGATACCCCATTCCCTTGCACCTTTGACCGCCCTCTCCCTTCTTCGCTGATTGTTCAAAGAGGCTAATCAAGACAGCAACGCTAGCGCCCCATCACCGTTCAGCTTTGCCGGATCTGCAGGACTTGCAGGAGGGTCTAGTTCGGCCGATATCACCGGAAGCCTACGAGACCTCTTCAAGCAAATGTCGCAGACCCAGGAAGGCTTTCCACCCATGATGTTTCTCAACACCCTACGACAGGTCTTTCCACAATTCGCGCAAAAGTCAAGAGACGGACATGGCTGGGCACAACAGGATGCAGAAGAGGCATGGTCCCAGATCGTCTCACAACTTCGAACCAAGCTCAAGAAGCCTTCCAGCTCGGATGGCGGCAACTCGGAAGATTTCATCGATCAATACATGTCCGGAAAGTTTGACACCGTGATGGAATGTGACGAGCCTGCGGCTAAGGACGGAGGGGAGGAGCCCGTGAAAGGTCAGGACACTTTCTTCAAGCTCAATTGCCATATCGCCGCCGAAACAAATCATTTGCGTGATGGTTTGATGGCCGGATTGAAGGAGCAGATCGAGAAGAAGTCCATGGTGCTAGATCGAGACGCTATCTACACGAAGACGTCACGTATATCTCGTCTTCCAAAGTACTTGCCTGTACACTTCATGCGCTTTGATTGGCGACGGACAACGAACAAGAAGGCCAAAATCATGCGGAAAGTCGTCTTTCCACAAGAGCTGGATGTCATTGAGTTCTGCACTGATGAGCTCAAGAAGATGCTCATTCCTGTCCGCGACAAAATTCGCGAGATTAGGAAGGAGGAAGAGGACGTTGAGCGAGCCAAGAAGCGACAGAAGCGCATGAAAATGGGCGAGGAGAACGACCAAGACGCCGGTGTATCGAAAGACAAACACAAAAACGCAAAGAAGGACGAGAAGAAACCAGACACCCCCGCCAGTGGTGATGTTGAGATGCCCGATATCGAATTCAAGACCGATGCCCAAATTGAGGCTGAACAGGCTGCCTCCATCCTTTCTGCAAAGAAAGAGTTGCTGACTCTCGTGGATCCCAAGTTGAAAGCTGACGTCGGAGGCAATCAAACTGGCCTGTATGAGTTGCGGGGCGTGATCACTCATCAAGGTGCCAGTGCGGACAGTGGGCATTACACAGCTTTCGTCAAGAAGTCCGGCAAGAAGGATCCAGTCACCGGCCAAATCAAGGAGGAAGATGGCAAGTGGTGGTGGTTCAATGATGAGAAGGTCTCCGAGGTGGAACTGGATCGAATCGAGACCTTGTCCGGTGGAGGTATGCTGCTCATACACCGTCTTCGGTTCGCTCATCATAACTAATCTACTGCTTAGGACAGAGCCACTCAGCGCTCATTCTCCTCTACCGAGCTGTTCCTCTTGCAAGCATTGACGAGTAAAGACACGAGGCTTTCCTATGGCTCACCTCTCGGAGTCTATTGTTTTTGTCGTGATAGAGCACTTCATGCATAGCAGGCGGCAGAGTATAGTCATTAGCGGCTCGGCGTTTACGAGCTTAGACGAAGTCAGATGATCGGGATGCGGTGTATGATACTAATGCAAACTTGGACCAATTTCTTTTATTCCAACTCGGGTTGGCAGTGGCCCGTCAACATCAAGTTCGATTCATTGATTTTCAGCCTTCGAACCTTGCGTGCCAGTCTTCGGGAGGCCGTGAGCACAGAAGTGCCGACCACAAGTTTTGCGGCAGCCACCAGACTGGAGCATGTGCTAACAGGCATCATCGAGTTGCTAATTGAAGTGGCGATTTATCTCTATCGGTAGGATTCAACAGTGGTTGAATTGGAGATCATTTTGTTCGTAAAGATTTGAGTATACTCAAAATTCCCATCTTCCTCTCAAGACTCGTGGATCTCGTAACCGTTTACCACACGTTGATGACACGAAACGCGTCGAGTGGCAATTCAGAACCTTCTGCCGCTACAGCCCACCGCCCAACTTCACCGGTCATCGTGCTCACCTCACACGCCCATTGTCATTCGCTACTTCGAAAGCACTCCTGTCGTCTGTATGAGTTTGTAATAGTATCGAACATGTTTTACAGTCACGAAGGCAAGCGTTTAACCTTGGATCTTGTCTCACCATAACTGACCTCAAAGCAGTTCTCACTTCGCGCAAGTACGGTGTCGCAACTGTATGGTGAGTGTATCAAGCAGTTACAGAGCGCACACGACGCTTACCATTCTCCAAGGCTTGTCGCGACGCTCGGCCAGAAATCCAGCGCGAGAAAAGTCAGCCGTAAGCAGATTCTCGATGTCAATGTCGCAAAGGCCTGCGAGACCATTATCACTCCTGAGGCCCCCATGGCCCTTCGTCTGCAGAGCAACTTACTGTCAGTCTCTTATGATCACACTTCAGCTCAGTCTTAACGTTCAGCAGCTATGGTGTGTCGCGCGTCTACGATCAGCAATGTGGATACGTTCTGGCAGACGCGCAGTCAGCGCAGAATACGATGCGCACCTTGCTCAAAGTTGTGCACGCCGTGAATCTTGACTCTACAGACGGCAAGATAAGGTGAGTTCGAAACGTTGGCGTCTTTCATCTCACAGTCACTCACTCACATGCGTCCAGGCCCGACACCCTGCTCCTCGAGGATGATCCTGCGTTCCTCCCTGATGCTGCGCTCATGCCGCTGCTCGATGACATCTTGCAGTACAGCCTCCCTCCGGTCTTCGATGAGTCGCAGCTCACAGGCTCCCTTTCCTTTGGCGGCTTTGCGGATGCCGATGGCAATCTTATACTTCCATCTTCACAGTCCGCCAGCTTGGGAGGCTTCATGCTTCCGGGTGCAGATAGTGTTAGCGGCGCTCCGCGACCAAGCAGTCTCTTTGCACGAGAAATTGAACCAGCACTCGATCTGGATTTTGATATAGGCCTCAACTTTAATGCTGATGGCGAGTTGCAAGAAGGCCCTGCCCTGGGAGCTGCACACCACACACCTATGCGCGGACTCATGCCCAGTGATGGTAACGCGAGTGCACGTGTTCGAGAAGAGCATGCTGTTGGACCAAGTGGTGTGGTCCTTCCGGTAAGTTTTAACCACGCATTAGCTGCCACAGTGGGCCGTTTCATTGTTATCCATTTGGGGTTTCCAACTTGGGATCGGTATTGATGATTCTCAGGCGGGTTTCTGATACCATATCGCCAGAAGACCGCCGATATCGATCTCAAGTCAAGCATTATAAGCCATATCGAGAGTGTTGCATAAGAGGGCCTTGGATTGGCAGAACCTCGGTGCTGCTGTGCAAATAGCTAACTCTCAACAGGCAGACGATGCGATGGATGGGTGGCAGCATATCGATGACGGTTACGATCTTCCTCCAGCGGCAGCAGGAGATCCATCTTCGGACCACTATCGTCATCGCTCATCGTCCGTACTGGAGAGCTCCGACACAGCAGTCGCCCCTCAACGTCGCAAACGCGATCCCAAGGTCATCAAGGCAGATTCAAAGATCGAGCTACGCAGCCGAGAACTTCTAGCAATGAACGATGACTATCTTGTCAACATGACCAATGATCTGGCTCGAAGCCACGCGCTACGAACTTTGCAACAAGCAAAGAAGAATGCTGATTACTGGCTCCTTGGACGAGGACTCGGAGACGTGGGATCAGGACTCGGCCACGCAAACGCCACAGGACCACTGGCAGACATGTTCTCCGGCGCATCGCTATACCAGTGGATCACAGGCAGCCAATCCGAAGTAGCCGGTCATAAGCGCGAGAGCGATCCAGAAGATACCACAGACTCTGAACGCCAAAAGCGCCCACGACTCGGCGAAGACGATCAAGTTGGTCGTGCTGAGCCGGCAGATGTGGGGATGATGGATGATGGCTACGTTTTTCAAGGCGACGACACGGAATTAGGCCGTGACCAGCCTTCCGCCCTCGAGGACATTCACTCTGCTATGCCTTGGAACATTCTCTCCTCTATCCGCGGCTCCTCCGTCAACAGAGCTCAATCGGGAGTTGCAGGTTCCGCCGCCGGTTCTCTCAGTCGTCGCGGTAGCCGTATGATCAGCGCCTCTCCGCTCATTGGTCGTGGTCGTGGTCGTCCGAGCACTCTTGAAGCCCTAGGCGATGCCGATCCCACCAGCGACGCCGCCATGCTCTATTCCATGGGCGCAGGCGATTTCCTAGACGAAGACTTCGAACGCTATGGTCCTGGCGCTGCTGTTGGTACTCAAACCGCCGCCCAGAGTTCATGGCAAAAAGCCGCCTTGGACCAGGAAAGCAACAATTTCTACGATTTCATTGAGAATGCTATTGAGCGGAATCGAGAAGCTGCTGATGGTGGTGAAGAGGGCCCTGATGAAGGTTCGGTCCAGGATGTCGATGTGGTGGGGTTTGAAGATTTACTGAGACCGGAGGAGAATTCGATCGTTGTTGCTGCGCAGGGATTGTTGCATGTTCTTACGCTTGCCTCGAAGAATTTGATTTACGTGGAGCAGGAAAAATATTATGGGGATATAAGGATTCGTTTGATGGAGGCTATGTGAGGACGGTTTTTCTTTTTTTTTTTTCCATTCGTACGGGGTTACGATTTACGACGGGTGGGATATGGAGGAGTATTGTGTTTTTCGGGTTCGGTATTTGCTCATTGTTTTCTCTAATCTGGCGATCTACTTCGGCGCAAAATGGGATTCGACGGTCGCATGTACAGAGTGGCACTCTGAGAAAGGATGGAGATTTGCTACTCATTCGCTACCTATATCTACTCTGCGAATCGGAGTTGAGATGGCGATCTCATCCACGCGGTGAAGAGGTTCATCTTCTTTGCTTTACTTTACTTTACGTCCCCCGCAGCTTACAATTCTCAATTCGTATTGTACAACATCTCCTTTCTATTATTGTTTTTATACAGCTTCTTAGTCCAAGGAATTACCAACGTTGACATCAATATCGATCCTGTTCCTTCGGAATCGTTTTTCTCGACCTTGCTAGACATTTATTGATACCTATTCTGAGATGGTACAGCTGATCGGAGATCTACACCTAACATTATAGTCTTCAGAACCTCGGGAGAATTAGGAAAACGACCATGTATCGTATATCAATGGCTCTTTAACACCACCACAGCAAGAGCGTCATAATTGTTTTCTTTCGCAGTCAGTTTCAATGAAGACTGGTATATATTGTTTGAAACATCTCGACAAAGAAAAAATCAAGTCAGTAGATTGCTAGAGCATATGGTTGTCAAAAACACTTCAAACATGTCCATTTTCAAGTCGATGGTTTGTCCAAAGTTTGGCTCATCATTGAAGGGTGAGGATTTGATCACCAAGGCAAGCCTCTTTCGACTGCTGTAAAGAGGTTTGCATATTTCCTGCTTACTCAAATTCACCCAACAAGACGAAATCATGAATCCGATCGTGGTATCATGATCTCCATTTTCTCGTTTGCCAGGAAATTTTCATCCCTAAAAACCCCCTTTTATATGTCCCTCTTCTGTTTCCTCGTCACTCTCATCGTCTACAACCGGGAACGTCAGCAAGGCCGCCACACCACCAAGTGCTTCAAGTCTCTTCCCACTCTCATGTGCTTCGCTCAAGACTCTTACTTCCCCACCTTCAACCTGTTTCACGCGCTCCGTGAGTTCGACCCATTTCCGCCTCTGTTCAACATCCGCAGCCCGGAATAAAGTATTTGATATCAGGAGAACACCACCGCCTCGCCCTACAGCCCCTTTCTCGATGCATGATATTACTTCTTGCGCGCCGTATGCTGATCGTCCATCATCTTTCCGCAATGAGGCGTAGAAACTGTCTAATAATGCTGACTCGCGGGAGAATTTCGAGTCGCTGAGTTTGGCCGTGATGGCGGGAGACTTCATGACCTCGGCCAACGCCGAAAGATTTGAAGAACTTGAATGTGTGACCGTTATCTTGGCAATCAAAGCTGGAAGTAGTTTTCCGCCCTGCGACTGTGCCTGTGACTTGATATACGTCAAAAAACTTTGTGCTGCAAATCCGGGACTCGCTAGTAACAGAGGTGGCAGATTTTCCAGCGGTGTACTTGATAACTCCATTGCTCTCGATAACGTATCGAAGAGCGTTTTGTGAAATCGTCCCAGAGCTTTGGATTGATCTGTAGACGTTGCCCTCTTCTTCGGTATTGTCGTTGTAACCTGCTGCGCCAAATTCGTCTGAAACTCTGTGATATAACAAATGTTTGCCTTCCCCTCTTCCATAACCACAGCCCAGATCGTCGCCCTCCTTTTCGAGTCCAGAGAATCATTCAGCTGCTCCAAGGCAATGGAATCCCACCCATCGCCCTTCTCGATTGTGAAAGGCCTTTGTAATTCTAAATCGAGAGTGTGGTAGCCTCCTAGTTTTACGTGAGGGTTTTCGACGGTGATGGTGCCGGAGACGTGCAGTTGGGCGGCAGAGGAGTCGAAGTCTAATTTTGTCACTTTGAGGGTCAGATTTGTGTGGACGCGGGAGGATGATGTGCTGCCGGTTGCGGATTCGGTTACCACTCGACGGATTGCTGCTGCACGGAGGATATCGTTGACGCGGATGAGGTTGTATGCGTGCCACTATCTGTGGTAAGAATTGGGTTCACGAGATCGGAGGAACACTGGGAGTCACCATATCTTCAGGCTCTTCTGGAATCAGAGTTACGGTTCCAGAGCCATCTCGCTCTATGTTCCTTGACTTTTGCTTCATGTTGTTGTTGGACAATGTCTATCTATCGAGCGTTTGAGGGTGTATGAGAGTAGGCGGATCATAGAGGGTTCAGCGATATATTTTGCCTTTCCAGGTTGAAAATATGCTTCGAATGTTGTAAGATATAATGAATCGCTTGGGTGTTGTTCGAAAGTGAAACTGACTCTTTAAAAGCTAGAGGGGCACATCGACATGACTCGACACGCGATACGCCGCGGCGCGTAGAATAGCCGCCAAGCTCCCAGGGGCCCACGCTAAAAATAATAGTAGTAGACTCGGAGGTTCTTCTTTCCATCTCTAGCTTACTCATCTTCCATGTTCGTTCAGTCTCCTACTACTCTTCCTCTGCCTCCCTCAGCCCCCTTCAGCCTCCATCTCTACAGTTCTTGTCTAGCTCAATCATTGGCAGTAGCATCGGTTGCATCTATCAGATCGATATGCTCTCGGTCCTAGTGATCGAACTTCAGAAGCCGACTCTGATAACTTATCTTTCTTCCAGGTCTCCTTAGGCCTGCCTCTTCCCACAGTATCAATCTGAAGCTAATGCTTCGCTATCCAAGTACGTACTCCCGAGGCCATGTCGTCCAGAAACATCTCCGAGACTCCGTACGAGCTCGAGGTGAGGCCCTCCTTCTCCTACTTTTCACTTTGCATGTGAGATCGACTCATGGGAATGATGAGAAAAGCGATACCGAAAACTGCCAGTGCATTTATTCATGATTATGTATCTCCACCTCTAATATTTGCTAGACAAATGTAATAAATTTTCGCAGCTCGCCTACAATTCGGAGCCATCTCCCTCGGAATCAAGGAAGGGGCTCGAGGAGTGTGAGGATTATCGTTGTTTTCGTATCGACCCGGACCTGCCAGTTTAGAAAGAATCTCGTCTGTATAGAGGAGATCTACCTACGGTAAAGGGTAATCTTAGTTTAAAACAATTGCTCAAGTGGTAAGATTTTACTGATCAACGTGTTTCGGCGTATCGAAGCTTGCTCGGATCGGATAGCGGCAGTAATGCAGCATGAAAGTTTGTTACTGTTACATATATCCGATCATGTCTGCCCACCCCGTACTCTCCCGTCGAAAACCCAAAGCTCGTAGCCATACCGCACTCGAAACACATTATCACAGAAAAACATGCGATTCACTAACCTCCTGCTCGTCGGAACGCTAGTAGGCGCCTCTACCGCGTCATACATACCACCTCTAGAGGTAAGAGAACCGTTTGATATGCAATACCCAGAAACGCTCGCGAAATACTTCGTCTCTGTATCAAACTCGAGATACAGAACCCCTCGAAGACCCATCATCCCCGATGATGAGATTCTCTGGCGACGTTCTGCTTTTGAGATTGCCGGGAATTTAACATTTGTTGCACTTCGAAAAAGCGTGAAGTACCACCAAATCTTTCTTCATACTTCGCTTCCCTACAAAGCAGCTGAGCTGACCATATATCTCACAGCCACGCCAAGAAGCAGCAAACGACTGCGTTGCTCATCTCAAATGCCGGCCCCAAGATTGTTACAGACAAACATGCGACAAGCTCACCCAAAAAGCTAAAAAGCAAGAATGCCAAGAACAATGTGATGCCAACCCCTCGTTTTTTGGTTGTAAGAGAACTTGTTGCAGGGTGAGTAACAGAGTTTCTACTTCGCAGACCCTGACTTTTATACCCCTGCCATGAATGCGATGACTCTTAGCTGACCTTGTTGAAACAGAATCTAGCTACTTGCGGACGGAACTGCTTGAATATTCCAGCCTGTTAAACGCGAAATGTATGGGAACAGTGAAAAAAATGAATTTGGCAGGGGTCTCTGAGGTGGGCAGATGAACGTACTGTAAGAGACTTGAAAATCCACTGGATCAAAATCTTTTTCTTCTATCTAGGCATCCGGAGATTCCTTTCAACAAGATTCCAGATTCAGGCTGTACCCTATTAGTTTGCTGAGGTCGATGCGGCGTCATTATGCATCCTTGCACAGTGAAATGTTTTCTCCCTCATAACCTGGTGTGAGCGACTAATCGTAAAAAGTTTCGCCACCTCTCTCACATCGACCCTACCAGCCACAGATTACACATGTGGAACCAAAAAAAGACAGCCAAAAGAATCCAAAGAGTAGTTGATGACGTTGGAAGGACACGCCCTTCTCCAAAAGATCGAAAAATCGACACCCTTCTCCCAAACATCGAAAAATAGATATCCTTCTCCATAATACTGGAAAACGAAAATCCCGTCTCATGGGTTCCCATCATCAATGGTCCTAAATTAAGCGTCTTGCGTCAGCGGCAAAGATTCAACCTAGGATCACACCGAAAGCCCTTTCGGCAATATGGGCTTAGATCTACTGGAGTGAAGTTTCTCGGGTCTTTACTTTACACTTAACCTTACACATACATCAACATCCTGCTTCCCTTCCCTTCCCTTCAAATCAAATCCTTCATATCCCGCAACACACCCTAAAAAACACCTCACGTCCAACTCCCATACCACAAGCGCACAACATCCCTCGCGCCGTGAACTTTTTGCCCCCTCGATAAATCCTCAAGATCAAGGTCCAACTCCCCTTTTCTCCTTCGAGAGGCTCGTTACACACCATCCCATCTCCTTTTTGACTTACGTCTAGATTTGGTTCACTGTCTATATATCTACCTCCCAAGTATATATAGTATAAAACCTACGGCCTTCTTCATAGTGTGCTTGTTTGGGGATGCTGATATGGATGTCGTGGTAAGATGGGAGGATGGCTGGGAATAGACGAGAAAAATTGATTTTTTGCGTCTTTCCGCGTGGTTCTGGGGTAGGAGGAATGCTTGGTGGGGGAGTGTTTTGGCGATTTTGCCCGAGGTGTTTAGGCTGGGTTTGTTGGGTAGAAGTGGTTGATTTAGGGAGGTGATAAAAGGGGAGGGGAGAGATGGGGGAGATTACACCGAAGCTTGTCGATTGTATGCTGCATTCTTCCTTTTTATTCTTCGTCTTGCGTGGGTGGGATTGGTGTTATGGAGAGATGTTTAGATTGTTGGTGATGATGGTGAGACGTATATTTAGCAAGGGGTGGGGTGAAGAGAGATGGGGTGAGTGGTTTGAAATCGGAGCGAATCTCACACTCCATGTAGTGCGCGTGAGATGGGAAAATGCTCGGTATGGTATAAATATAGGAGAGGGCTGACCTGCAATTTTCCCGACGCTCACAATCTTTGCCTTTTGATAATGAGGTAAATGAGGTGATGGAGGGACGGTAATCGCTTTTCTTCTTCTCTTGCTAGAGAGAAGGGTAATTATGTCTATGATGATCGTTTCAAAAACTCACCGTGATGGTCAGATATGTCAAGTGTCTGGATCAGAGAACGTATTGAGTTCAAGAAAGCATGGAGGATTTAATATTATCTTCTATTGATACTCGCCATAACATCTGCTTGTGTTGAATGCCTGATGCTGGAGAAAACTTCCAGAAATACCTAGTCGATCCTTGGTGTCTCCCTAACTTTGTTCCATCTCTCGTCCTTCTTGAGCTCCACCCATGAAATGCCAAAGTCGGCAGACAGAGAACGACAACGTCCTAACAATTTCCTTGTTTTCATAGCGCTGAATGAAGTCAAGTTGCGGGATATAAAGATTTAGAGTGTTGGAGAAAGGCTAAGCGATTGTCAGTCTCGAACAAAGGAATGAACTGCGAGAGTCAAACCATACCGCAAGAATTGAGTTGTGAAGCAAAACCCGTTGACATGATGCGTGTCTTAGCTCAATAGCTGGCCCCAGGTATATGAGCTTCTGGTAGCATTGTTAGAACTTGGACTTGTAAAATGTCTTGAAGAGAATGGTGTGACTTACACCCAAACGTTTAGCCAGACAGTGGAATTGGACAGCTGAGCGTGGCTCGGCAGCAGTGAAACAACAACACTTCACAAGATACCAGGGTGGTGGTAGGTTTTGGTCTTATTCCTCTTCGATGGTGAAGACAGCTTAGTTGGGCTTGGGCGCTTTCGAGACATAGGCGCAGGAGGAGTGGAGGGTATTGCCATAGAATTCACTCTGCGCCTGACGTCCTCGACTTCCTCTTCGTCCTCCTCCTCAGAAAGACCAGAATCTTCCACCTGTGCAAAAGCGAGGGGCTCGTCATATGCAGAGCGTGAGATGACCTCGTCATCGACATCCATATCTTCTAACGTTTTGACCACTTGTTTCAAGATCTTGCTCATTGGCACTGGTGGGACGGCACCCCCGATCATCTCTGCCATTGGAGTTGAGGCGACATTCCATCTAAAAGAGTCTGGGAAAGTCATGAGCCTGGCCAGCTCTCGAATTGAAAGACGTCTGTTTTGCTCAGGGTGTGCCATGATGTACTTTGTCCCACTTATCTTGCGCATAAGAGTCCGAGACGTGGTAATTGTGAGCGGGAACGGTCTATCTCGCTCGCAGTTGAAGAATGGGTGGGCCAGTATCTCCTCGGAATGGTACTCATCAGGCAGACCCCCAAATGCATCGTCTACTGTAAGGAATGGGATATTGTTCTTCCCATATATGGCCTTTGGAAATGGTGGGAGTGCTTCTCCGGGACTACAAGAATTAATCAGTCAATCAACGAAACATACTCTACTTCAGTTAAGGACTCACGCTGATGCCATGATGATCAATCGCTTCCTCTCTGATGGACATCCCAGTTCTTTCAGGTCGATCACCTTCCAGGCCAAATCATAGCCAATGCGTAAGATATTTCCAACAAGTCCTTCGAACTCCTCGCGGTGTTTCTTGATCATGATCAGGCCAGGCACCTGCTCGATCACGACCTGGCGAGGCCGAAATGTCTGGATGAGCTCGGGAATTTTGCGGAGAAGTTCTTTATTCGACTCATCCTTTTCTGAATCGACTGTGTGGTTTTGCGAGAAAGGATCGCACGGAGTACTGAACCAGCAAAGGGCAGGATTGAGTGCATGGAATCCAATTTTCTTGAGGAGGTCGTAATGGTGGACCTTAGTCCGGGGATTGTTTCCCTTGTACACCTCAACGCGTTGTTGGGAGATCTCAAAAGCATGAGTAACTTTCATATCAGCCATCTTGGCAGCTTCGGTAGCACCACCAGCGCCACAGCAGAGATCAATCATAGCGTATTTGCCGCCCCGCTTGCCCTTTCCCAGGACTCCAGATCCAGTCGTTTGAATGTTGCTCTCTTCTGGCTTGAGCCAGCGCAGTGCACCTTGCAATCCATATCGGCGGCTCTCTTGATGTTCTTGGTCATTGTAGTGTAGAAATGCAACTGTCCTGCAGTACAAGCCACCGGGAGGACTTTGATGAGGTGTTGGAAGACCATTTTGGAAGTTTGGCGCGACAAATGTGATCGAACGGATACGGCGAACCTCTTTGACTGAGATCTGGTCGAGATCTTGAGGGTTTGACAAGCTTCTTCTCTTATATGTGACCTTCAACAGGGTACACTCATCTCTTCCTGACTGACCAGACAGGACATGATCGAGGGTAGAAGTGAGGACTACACGCCATCCCCTAACGTGAATCTTCTCGTCTTCCAAACATTTGAGTATGTGAACAATGTGAAAGTATTGTGTCTCATCTTTGGAATCATTCTTTTTCAACTCGACAGACTCGCCCGCGATCAGCTCCATGTCTCCGACTGTGGAGCATTGGAGTTCCAAGAATTTGCTGCTATCGAAGGTGGTGGCACATGGTGGGTATTGAGTGTCGTAGTCGTGCTGAGCGAAATGGTCCATGAGTTCGTTCAACGCGTCTTCTTCGATGAAATCTTCGTTGTCGTCTGAATCTGCATCACTGCTCGAATCTTCCGATCGCACATCGTCTCGGTCTACACCTTCGCAGCTGCTGTTACTCATATTGTCGTCGTCGTCGTCGTCGCTTGACGAATCTTCCATGCTGTCGGCGTAGTTGAAAACAGAGCTGAAAGCAGCAGGGGATACTTCTATATCCGAGTCATCTTCATCCTCTGAAGGTGAGTCGTGTCTAGAAGCAGCTGCAAGCTCTTCGTACAGAGAGTCGATTGTCTCGGCGTCTGAGGCTTCGGAATTTGTGTCAGAAGTGGAATTGGAAGAGTCAGAGTTGGAGTCAGAGACTCCTTCTTCATCATCGCGGGCCTTCTTCGCCATAGTGTTGGTTCCTGTATACAGGCTCTTTGCTGTGAATGGTTCTCAAAATCGTGACGAGTATTGACAGGTGTGAGTGTTGTGCAATGGGCTAAGGAGCCTTCTGGGCAGTTTCCCAGAAACCTCTGTAGGTGACTAATGTGCTGGTGTGGGTGTTGTGTTGAGAAGGGTGTAATAAACACCAGAATAAACAAGGACAATCCATCCTAAGATTTGCCGAAGTATCTCCGTTGATTAACACTAATTATATTTAAGGTTGAAGTGAAGTCGAGCTCCGAGTATGTTTGGACTTCAGGCGTAGACGGCTAGGCGTAGACAGGTCTTTTCTCCTCGGAATCCAGCTTCACTTCCAGTTTAGTGGGGTCTGGTGATCCTCGTCACGCGCCTATTTTCTAAATCAGAATCAGGCAACCATATTCTTGGCTGAGTGAACTTACCCCACAGTAAAAAGTGTTGTTGGGTGATATCCATGGTGTTTTGCGGACAGCGCGCTGGTGCTGGTTTTCACTTGAGCCTGACCTCTTGATTTGAGAGCAGACGATTGCTACGGTTGAAGAAGGATGTGGGGGAGACGTCGTCGCAGAGAATCGTTGCAACTCTTCGTGGCCTAAGCCAAAGTACAAATCCAATGAATTCAAAGATTGATGATTGTATGAAAGAGAGAATGATTAAGGATCTGGCATTTACAGGAAGGCTTCGGTCACACCGGCGCCGGAGTCTTAGGCAAGCCGAAGCTACCCGTCCGGCTTGCTATGGCCTATACAATTATCCCGATTGGGAACGCTGGAGTGTCATCACGTGCTCATAGTTGAAATTCGGGTCCGAAGTAAAGGGTCATACTTATGAATACCGAAGATGTGAGAAGCAGCAAGTGCCTGAAAATAGTGATACTGAAAGACTTTACCCACAAACCTTGCCCATTCTTTCCGAGATACTAGAGATTGCCTGCTTTTCCCCCTGAAATTCTCGTCCAGATGAGAACGCGCTCTGCGTAAGGCACAGCCTGCGAGAAGGGTCGTCGTCGTCGTCCTAAGATGCTCGTCCTCGGCGTCAATAAGATGCAGCTAAAAGAAGTACAAGCTTGGTGTGGGGGGGAGACGAATGTGCTGTCCTACGATGTACCTGCATGATGATGTGTGGGTGCCTTTCCGTCACGTTTGACGACAGACTTGGACTTTGCATCGCAGAAGTGCCTGTGGCTCTGTTCCATCAAACCCATCTCGCTCTCAGCGCCACGAACAAGATGTCGATGGTGCACAAGGGAATTTCAATGGCTTTGTCTTCGATAGGTTGTCGTGAGTGATATGAGGAAGCTCGGCACCAGCATTTGCCGGCTTGCGGAACTCTCCACTCTCCACATCTTTCCTGTCAGAAAAATTCGACTCTGGTCCTAACAATGTCGCTCCCAAATCACTTGAAGAGCGGCAACGCGGGAAACCTCCCCTCAAGACGTCTCATTCTCCTGTCGGATTCCTTCTACCATGCTACTGGCTCTCTTCTGAAGCATCCCTCGACTTACGACCCAGCGGAAAGCTTCCGATAAAGATTCTTATCCCGGATCAGATATCACTCCCATTTTTTTGCGCCTTCTCCAACAAATCGAAAGAATCCGGCCATAGCAAATGTGAGTTTGGCTCAAGCAGTCTCTCCCCCCCTTCTCTTATGTTATGATGATTTTGTGAATCAAAGATGTTAGACTTCTTAACTACATTGCAGAGAACTACACTTTCTGATCTATCCTTCACTCTACAACTTCACTTGTCCTCGAGTTATAGCAAGCTTGCTAACATAGCGTCTCAGAGTCCCTTCGTCCCCTCCCGTCCTTCACCATGTGTGGTATTATCGCCGTCATTCATGCCGATACCGACTCCTCCGCTGCAGTTGAGATCCACGATGCTCTCTACCTACTACAACATCGCGGACAGGATGCCTGTGGAATCGCGACTGGCGCGAGCGGTGGCCGCTTTTACCAGTGCAAGGGAAATGGTATGGCTTCAAAGGTCTTTCACGATGGAGCTCGTGTCGCCGATCTACCCGGCTACATGGGCCTTGGACATTTGAGATATCCGACAGCAGGAAGTAGCGCCAACTCGGAGGCACAGCCATTCTACGTCAACAGCCCATACGGGATTTGCTTCACCCACAACGGCAATCTGATCAACGCCCCAGAGTTGAGACAACTTCTTGATCACGAAGCGCATCGCCATATCAATACAGACAGTGACAGTGAGCTCATGCTCAACGTCTTTGCCAATGAGCTCAACCAGACCGGAAAGGCTCGAATCAATGCGAACGACTGCTTTGCTGCACTCTCGCGCATGTACGAGCGCTGCATCGGCGGCTGGGCATGTACTGCCATGATCGCAGGTACACAATCTTGACTTCCTCTGTGCTTGACCTGGTCTGACAACATTCTTAGGGTATGGTCTGATTGGATTCCGCGACCCGTATGGGATCCGTCCCATGGTACTCGGCTCGAAACCCTCCGAAACCACTGACGGCACTGACTACATGATGGCCTCTGAGTCTGTGGCACTTGTTCAATGCGGCTACAAAACATTTCAGGACATTCTGCCAGGTCAAGCAGTGATTATCGAGAAAGGGAAAGCGCCAGAGTTCAAACAAGTTCACCCTCGCCTTGCATACTCTCCCGACATTTTCGAGTACGTCTACTTCGCTCGACCGGACACAATCATCGACGGAATCGATGTTGACGAGGCCCGGCAAAATATGGGATACAAGCTTGCAGAGACCATCAAACAACAACTTGGTGACGCAGGTCTTGCAGAGATTGACTGCGTGATGCCAATCCCTGAGACCAGCATCACGTCAGCACAATGCGTGGCCGAGGCCCTTAATAAGCCATATGTTCAAGGCTTCGTCAAAAATCGCTACATTTTCCGAACATTCATCATGCCCAACCAGAAGGCTCGCCAAAAGGGCGTTCGCGCGAAATTGAACGCCATGCCAAAGAAGTTTGCAGGCAAGAACGTTTTACTTGTAGATGATTCGATCGTTCGTGGCACAACGAGCAGAGAAATCGTTCTCATGGCTCGAGAGGCTGGGGCCAAGAGCGTCTTCTTCACTTCATGCGCACCGCCAATTGCATATGCGCACATTTACGGCATCGATCTTGCTTCCTCATCCGAGCTCATCGCACATGCCAGGACGTCACAAGATATCTGTCAGGTAATTGGAGCAGATGCAGTCATCTATCAAAACCTGCCCGATCTTGAGGCAGCTTGCTTGGCTCTGACGCCTAAGAAAGATGGCCCTAACAGATTTGAAGTTGGTGTCTTTTGTGGAAAATATGTAACACCTGTTCACGAGGATTACTTCAAGCATCTTGAGCTCCTCAGAGGTGAGCGAAAAAAGGCCAAGGTCATTGCTGGTGCTCGCATGGCAGTCGCACAAGGATTTGCTGGCGACGAGGAACTCAAAATCGCGCGCAACGGCGTCGACGTGGATGACAAGGGCAACGTTATTCCACACTCTACGCCCAATACGGAGCTCAAGTCTTTCGGTGAAGGCATTCTCCTCGAGAATGGACAGAAAGTTGAAAACGGCGCGCTTGGTGTCAACGGTGGTGAAGCCGAGGACACCAAGTTAGCCAAGCTCAGGCAGTTACAGCATGGGGAGAATGAGAGGAGGGAGAAGATGAAGGATGAGAATGCTCATGCCAGAGTTGTGTCGAGTCAAGACATTAGCTTGCATAACATCAACGACTTTGAGGGGGCCAGGTAGATCTTTAGATGAGAGAATACCCAGATCGAGATGGACTTTCGCCGGAGACGGGTTTATGAGGTCTGGTGGGCGTTTGATGGTACTCGCGCTCTTGCTTTGCTTCAAGGTTGCAAACTGGTGGTGGATTTACGAGGACTGGGATGTATTGACGATGTGATTTGATTTACGTGTGCATCAGCGATGGGCTTCCCTCACGAAGAATCTAGTTCGAACTTGATTAAATTCGTCTTCCACATCACCTGGCTTCTCAAATTGTTTGTCGTGTGCGATGGGAGGTTTGTGACTTGGTGAAAGACCTGCATGCGTTTTGCTGAGCTGGTCTGCGTGACTGAGATGACTGAATTGAGGTTGTGGAAATCGAGATAATTCGACTCTTTCTCCTAGTGAGGAACGCCTCATACAATATCAATTGTAGTGGGCATGTCGAGGTCAAATCTTCAGCCTTCGCTGCTTTAATCATGCGGCTAGCTGTAGTCAAGAGCGGGCACTAAAAGAGAGATGAACGCAAGGGGCATTTTGCCAATGAGGTTCATGTCCGTCAAGATTCTCACCATTGCAACTTCAACACCACTGTCTCCCGCCGCGGCTCTGGGCTCCTGCAAGATGCCTCCCTCTCTTCTTCAGGTATTGCGCCCTCCTCCGCGCCGCTGACACTCTACCGTTTGAGCGCCATCTAGAATCGACGCTACCATAACCTGACCCCTGGGCTGGTGCACGTCAAAGTCGATATCAGTCCAGGCATATGACATGTCTGAACGGCGCGAGGACCCCGAGATGCATCGTTGAGTAAGGATGAAGGCAAGGTCGAGATAACGCCTCTCTAACTACAAGCGTGGAGCTATTGACACAGGGTGGACACAATCATTTAGCTTCGTATCAGTCACCCAACCTTGGATATATATTCTTCGAACACGATATGCACCTTTTTTTTTCAGAGCCAGAGGACTCAAGCCGTTGCCATATCTTTTGGATGACAACGCTGCTCTGATTATTGACCTCACCTTTGCAATTCGTACCACGTTTCTTAGAACTCGACCTCTGTGTTCCGGGAACTTAGACTTTTGTCTCTTCTGTGGTTCTCTCATCCAAAAAGCCGTCGGTACTCGCCATAATGTCTCTACGTCCAGGGCGTACGGCGACAGCTACATCTTCATCACCGACCTCGCCCAACAGTCCTGGCTTTCTCGACGACGATGCCATAACTCCCGTTGGAAACGATCCATTTACAACGCCAGACTTATCAGGTCAGAACTCCAGACGAGGCTCTTCCAATCGCACCCTAGAGTCCAAGTACTTTCGTTCTCGCCGTGTCCAGAAAGGCTCTGTTGATCAGCCATGGAGGCATAGGAAAGACCCAAAAGAGAAATGGGTCACTATTATACCGATACTGGGTATCCTCGTGGGACTCGGCATTACTGGGTTTTTGATTTATGATGGTCTTAAATCTGTGGTCAATCATGTTTATTGTCCAATACTTGACGAGGACTGGTCGAACGGGATCAACAACAACATCTGGACGAAGGAAGCAGAAGTCGGAGGCTTTGGGTGAGCAGTTCAGCCCCTTTTAATTGTCATTCGTGCTAACCATATCAAAGAAACGGCGAATTTGAAGAGACTACAGTCACTGACGAGAACGTCTTTGTGAAAGATGGCGCCCTCTACATCAAGCCAACCTTGCAAGACCCCGCTCTCCTTGAGACCGATGGCGCCATTCTTAATCTCACCCAGGAGGGAACATGTACTTCCAACAAGTGGACCGACTGTATAGCAGTCACCAACTCAACAAACGGATCGATGATCAACCCAGTCAAATCTGGTCGTATCAGCACGAAGGTCGGCGCGAAGATCAAATTCGGTCGTATCGAAATCGAGGCCAAGATGCCCTCTGGAGATTGGCTATGGCCTGCTATTTGGATGTTGCCGGTAGATAATGTGTACGGTATATGGCCAAGATCGGGAGAAATCGACATTGTGGAATCTCGAGGCAACAACCACACCTACGGACAAGGCGGAAACAACATCGTCAGCAGTACGCTACATTTCGGTCCCAACAGTGCCAACGACGGCTGGTGGACGAACAATGTCAAGCGCAAGGCATTGCACACGACCTATGCCTCGGGTTTCCACACGTTTGGCTTGGAATGGAGCGAAAAATATCTATTTACATATGTTGATACTCGTCTCCTCCAAGTTATGTACAACCACTTCTCAACGCCGTTCTTCACCAAGGGCACATTCCCGCTTACCGACAGCAACGGAACTCGTCTCGATAATCCGTGGCAAGGCGGCAGTGATGCCACTCCGTTCGATCAGGATTTCTACCTCATTCTCAATGTCGCTGTTGGTGGTACTAATGGCTGGTTCAAGGATGGCGCTTCAGGAAAGCCATGGGTTGACGGCGATCTGAATGCGAAGAGGGCGTTTTGGAATGCAAGGGATCAATGGTATCCAACATGGAAGGACAACGGTCAGATGATTGTTAAGAACGTTAAGGTATGTCGATTGTCATCCTTTCTTGTCTTGAACGTTACTAACTAGTTTCAGATGTGGCAGCAGAAGGGTTATAATGGGTGCTGAAGAGTTATAAGGTGGACGAATTTGTCGTCTGGCGGTGATTCATAGAGGTACTGATGGTGTCTTCCTATTGATAATCTGCCTCTCATTAGTGAAAATGGAGAGATAATTGATGGTAGCGAGCGATAAGTAAGATACCACAGTTTTCATGAGAAAGCAAGACATCATATCCAAGTATAATCCGTGTTTACGCACGTGTTTAATCTACAAAGAGATCAACATAATTCAGTTCCGTCCTGTATACTATGTAGTAAATTTGCATTATGTATTTAGATAATAGTAGTACCCGAGGTTTACCAGAAATAGAAAGCCATTGTTCCTTGAGCTGAAGACCGTTTTCTAATGTTCTCACGTTAATGGTGGGGAATAGCCGTTAATAGTTTCATGCCGTCTCCGCGACCCCTTTTCCACGGCGGAGACATTGACTAAAGTTGAATTTGTATCGTAAGATAGGCGACAGAATCGATCTTGTAAAAAAGGTAGTAGTGTTTAAGAAACGTCTCGCGGCGAATTCTATAAGGCTTGGTTAAGTATATACGGTTGCCCTTAAGCTCGCTACTTTGATACTATATATAGTAGAGTATAGACTTGGTAGACTACTACTACCTCCAGTATACTAGGTTCTCCTCAAATCTCAACTAAACATCGGCCTCTTTATAGCCGCTACGAAAATAACGTAGATACTACTACTTAGTAAGAATATGAATATATCTATATCTTTCATAGTAGCCTCGACAAACGTCGCGTGTATTTATTTGTATATATGTTGAATACCGTCCGGTCTATATAGAGTCCGTATGAGCGAGGAATGTTAAGATCTAGATGTTATTTAGGTGGGGGTATGAGGAGTTCTTAGCCGGTCTAGAATTTACTGGATATGGTAGAGGAAATGCCAGTTAAAGGCATGTGTGGGGTGCGCTTGGAGGCTGGTTGATGGGTAGGAGAGATATTTCATTGTGGACAGAGGGATTTTGAGACTTCTGTGATTGGATACCGTTGGTCTAGTTGGAGACTTTGTTTCATTTGGCTTCTGTGGCATTGCCCACAGTACAGGCTGCGTTCATACCAGAGGGCATTGCGCGAGCCTCAGGGCTCGAGATCCTCGCTCCTTTTCATCGTGTATGACCATGCCAACGCACTAATCGCAATGATGGTGAGGTAGAACCACCATACAGCACCAATGACATCCTGATTGACTCCCCATGCAAAGACCCATCCACCTACCGCAGGTCCTATAGCTCTTGCTAAACTTGCCAACATGTTTCCAGCTCCGTGTACTGTGCTGAGTGCACTCTTCGATGGTGCTGAATCTGTGAGAAGGATGACTGTACTCGGAATAGCCAGTGTGCGAGCCATGATCTGAGACCAAGCAACGATAGCAATGGAGAACCAGTACATGAAACCACCCTGCGAGACCAATGACAGATATGGCGCAATGGCGTACGTGGCTGGAAACATGAACAGGGCGATTCGGAAGACACCAAGAGTCCCGATGCGAGCTTGTAGCCGAGGGTAAACAAAGAGCTGTAGCAGAATCCCACAGATTCCGAAAAGACCGAGCCAGAGTCCTATAGAAGGAGATTGTAATCCAAGACCACCGTTGAAAGAGAATGCAGTTGCTTCGTTATTGTCGGCTGGTGGATTGCTCAAGTACACAGGGAAAATGTGCATGAAGGTGCTGTTGTGAAGTGGGAGTAGACCAAATGATACCATGGCGCACATAACCTCGCGAGTGCAAACACTGCGAATTGTTGTTCGAGGTTGTGAAGATGGCCGTATCAGTGGCAGTGGTTTTTCTACTTCTAGTCTTCCTGTATCGTCCAGATCATCCAATGCCAGTGGGGTGTAGCCTTTGGTCAATCTACCAGGCAGGAAAGGCCTTGTGGCTCGCAAGATAGATTTTCCAAGATTGATGCCGAAGTACTTCTCATCTTCGCGCCCTACTAGAGTCTCTTTCAATCTCAGAACAGCGAGTAGAAGACCAGCAACAAGCAGAGAAACGTTGAACAATGCTGGTAATGCGTAAGGGTAGTCGATTATCCATTGAACCCCTTGTCCGTGATTCCAGAAGTTGAACAGACCGTTCGGCCCAAATAGCCAAGGTAAATTGGTAACAGGTTCAGCAAGACAGCCGCCTAAAGCTAGACCAGCGACCATACCAGCGTTGAAAATAAGGGGCAAGAGAAGAAAAGCCCTGGTTTGATACTTCCTCTCCTTCACAATTTCTGCCGTCATCGTACGGACTACCCCTACATTGCCATTTGCAATGCCAGCCAAAGTCCTCCAGAAGATCAACGCCCAGAATGACCTCGAAAATCCGAACGCGAGATTTGCTATCGCGGAACTCAACAATCCAGCCAAAATCACAAACCTGCGCCCTCGCATGTCTGCTTGGCGAGCCCACAGCATACTGGTGAAAAATTGTGCAAGCGGAAAGACTGCGACAAGGATTCCAGAAAGCTTCGAAATCTGATCCGCCTCAGACTTGGTCGGATCTTTCCCGGATGTTGCAACGATTGATTTGATAAGATAGTAGATGTAAGGGAGCAAACAGGTATTGGAAAGTGGCTCGGAGAGGCGACATAAACCCAGTATGAACAACTGATCTTTGTTTGGCAGATCCATCCATTGAATAGAGTGTGGTTTTTCGATATTTCTAGGTGGTGGTAGTGATTGATAATCTTCTATGTTGACCGTGGAGAGATCCTCCACTTTTGCGTATGATTGATCCATTTCGGAAGAAGGTTCACAGTCGTAGAGAGCGATGTCAGGCAAATCGAAACCAAGCTGGGCAACAAGGACAAATGATTGGGATTGAAGAGGGAAATGTTTGGATCCATTCATGGGGACTGCCGATTTCAGAGAAAGCCGGAGAAGTGGAGGCAGGCCAAATCCCGTCCTGGAAAAGCTACGAAATTAACGACAGATAGACACGATGTATAGATACTCAACTGATTAGGAAACGGGATGTGTTGGAGACGTCCAAACAAGGCGATTTGAGATTTTTATATTGTTAGGGCGCGCGTTGCAATCAATGCGGGACAAGCAGGCTTTCACCGCGAGCAACTTCATGGCTACAGGTGGCATGCTGTGAAGACATGGTGATGGTGCTTCCACAGGAGGCAATACGGAGCTCCGAGTGGAAGCGTTCATGGGGTTGATCAGACGAAAAATGCGTCAGGAAGAGAAATGTGGTGTCGTTGGAACTCCATCTTTTCACGTGCCTATTCCATTTCGGGACGACGCGTCTTTTCAACTTTACCACTTCCTTCCTTCACCATCAATAATTGTCACCACATCTCTTATCTCGCAGACAGGGCAAGCGGGCTTGTCGAGTCGCGAAGCTCAAACCAGATGATTTGATAAATCTGGTTGTCGTGTTTGTCTCCATGCCATATGACTTCGCCATCTCCATCGATTGGAAAGGCGAACGCAGCACAACACGCTAGAGAAGTATCGAGGATTGCCAGTTGACATCTAGACTACCAATCTATCATTCACCGTATGTATTGGTAGAAAATGACATTGCCGCTCTAGAGTTCATCTATCTCTATCGCCTACTCAGCACAAACCAATCTGATACGACCGCGCCTGATCAAGCTTTCCGAGCCTGTCATCCTATCATAAGAACCATAATCCGGGGTCTTTGAATTGTAGCACTGGAAAGAATGCAGCGTCCCCCGAATTATGGATAAGCTCGATCAGCCTGGATCATGGCTTCTCTATATCTCACCTTCCTCGTACTCCTGTCTGACTACACAGCCTTTGCGCAGAAAGCTTGCGGTGTGACTTCAGAAAACATATCAGGACCGTTGGTAGCTGCTGATGGCTACGAATATCAGCTTCTTGTCAAAGGCTTGAGCAAACCTCGCGGCATCATTTTCGATAGCCAGGGACATCTGCTGGTAGTGGAAAGTGGCAAAGGCCTCACAGCACTGACGCTGAAGGATGAAGGGCCGACAGGATGTGTTCGTGTCGAGTCGAATCAGCCTGTCGTAGATGGAAGAGCAGACCAACCGGTAAGTAGGAGACGACATTTAATCCTGAGCAGCATCGCTGCGACTAGCGCATTGATGAATACATCAATTGACCTTGGCTGATTCGTTTTCATAGCTCAGATTCAACCATGGGATCCAGCTTGATTCCGACAGCAAGAGACTCTTCGTGTCCAGCAAGTCGTCTCTCATGAGCTATGACTACAATCCTAGCGCGGCGAAAACAATTGGTACAAACTACACTACATGGGTGGAGGGTATGAGTGGTTCGGATCACACAACTCGCACTCTGTTGATGTCTAAGAAAGCCCCCGGCACGATTCTCATCAGCCGTGGCTCTACCGGTAACATGGACTGGGGAGCTACGGATAAGGCAACCGGCATCAGCAATATTCGCTCATTCAATGTGGCTGCTCCTTTCCAGAGAACAATACAGTACACCGAGGGCACCTTGATAGGCATGGGTCTGCGAAACAGTATCGGGATGGACGAGCATCCAGTCTCAGGTGGAATCTGGAGCAACGAAAATGCTGCTGACGATATACGTCGCGACAAAATAGACACCCATGAAAACGTGCCGGGAGAAGAGATCAACTTTCACGGCTATCTCAACGGCACTGCGTCGCCAGTCACTGGCTCAAATTATGGATATCCGTATTGTGCATCCGTTTGGGGCCTAGAGTCCATGTTCAAGGATGCTTCTAAAAAGACGGTCGGGTTTCCCAGGAAAGAGAAACTGCAAGTGGGTAAACAGTTTTTCGTGGGAGATGTTGAAGGAATGCTTCCAACAGGAACACTTCCCACATGGGGCTTCGAAACTTCAATGTTCACAGTGATGAAAAAAACAAGCGAGAGCGACGCAACCTGCGAGGATCCAAAGAGGTTCATCCCTCCTCGCCTCACTCTACCGCCACATTGGGCACCAATTGACATGAGGTTCAACAGCCAGGGAACAGTGGCTTACATGACGAGTCACGGAAGTTGGTAAGCATAATCTTATATTTCGACGGTTTCTCTTCTGTACTGAAAATTATGTGCAGGAACAAGGACACTCCTGATGGATATCAACTCTTTGCTATAGCATGGGACGACAAGGGCGAGCCTGTCCATCCACCCACCTCCGAAACTGCTGCCGTCGCTATCTTGCAAAACAAAGATGTCAAAGTATGCAACTTGCTGAACAAGGGCTGCATTCATCCCACCGGACTGGCCTTTAGTCCTACTGGGAAGCTCTACATGGCAAGTGATATTTCGGGAGAAATCTACGTTGTGAGCAGGAAGGATGGCAAGAGTGTTGATTCTCTTGATTCTGCTGCAATCGAGGCGCTGGGTAAGAAGCAGTATGCGACCAAGATTCCCAGTCCCCCGGTCCTTCGTATCCGGCAGGAGTCAACTTGGGGCACTCTTTGGAAGATGTTTGGAGCTCTTTGATTCGTAAGTTAGGGTTGATGCCAGGCTCAAATTTGAAGTATCTTACTTTCAGCACAATCCTTCTTTTGCCGTTTTGTTGTCGATTCTATTGTGGCTGTGGTAATCATGGTTCAAAATCTGATTCCCAGGCAGTGAATGAAGGACCGAAAGCACAGTGACTTTATCAGTGCAATGCCCTTCGAAAAAGTTCTAATCACGATTACCAACCCTTTCAACCAAGTATCGCTATCGATCAATTTCTGGCTATGTTATTTCCGACGCTCGCCAGAAACTGATCGATGTCAGCTTATTGGTAGGTTTGGTAGAAGAAACACGCTACTGAGTGGTTGGGTTGTTTTGTAATGTCGATTGCTACGCTGGTATGTCCACGCTTCCTGTCACTGCGCAAATCAATACTGACAGCAATGGATCAACGGCACGCTTCCTCAAGCCTACCCTCACAACGCCAACCACGCCGTCGATAATGCCTGCATCAATTGATCCCGCTATTGTAGTAACCTACCAACAAATCCCCCAAGTCTCGACACGAAGGATTCTATAGTGGCTTCATCAATTCAATTGCGCTTCCAAGTATCTCGAGATTGAAAGTACTGTTGATTCTGGATCCCCTCAACTTTGTATCGATATTGATGTATTTCTGGCAATTCTCAAAGTCAACTTCGCCGGAAAATTATCACCAGTTGGAAATAATGTACATATTTTGAGATTTCTCATCAGGGACAGGGAATTGATAAAGCTCACAATAAGTGCCGCCTCCTTTCGCTCCAATCTCTATCCCACCAATTTCTTATGGTGTATGTATTGCATCACGGTCGATACGTGATATTCCAGAGGAGAAACACGAATTCCACGATCGGCTTACTCGCAAGCGAAACTCGAGTTTCTGTTAATATTGCCACAGATTAGGTGGTGGAAGTTGTAGGGCGTAAGTATAGGTGTGTTCAGTCAAGGGACTTGACGATATTGCATTCCCCAACATGTCTGATCGATGACACGATGGGTGCGGCCAGGAGCTGATCAGTTTGTGCTGTTGGTTTGTATTTAGGTCTTGGATTTTCGTGATGATGGGGCGAGTATTTGCTCGTTCGATTCTCCTCTGCATTTTAAAACTTGCGGTGAGGACTGTGATCAAGAGGTCGGGCCGGGTGTTCGAGTCGCAGCTATAGCGAGAAGCCATGGGAAATCTACCCAAGATCAAGCATTTCGCTTTCGCCATGGAGAAGCGTTACGTCTTCCTCTCCCCCAGAAACGCTCAAGCAGCCAACCATTAAGAACTCTACTTCCCCCACCCCTCAGGCACCCAAACCATAACCCATGTCCTCACCCTCTCGCCATCCCAAGCCTCACCCTCTCCAACATCAAACCGTCCCAGTTCTCTGAACCCCAAGCTCAAATACAGCGCCCTCCCCATCGGACTAGCCGTCAACGTGACCGGTACATTATCTCTCCTCGCCATCTGCAATCCCCACTCCACCAACGCCCTCCCAGCACCTCTCCTCTGATAAACAGGATCGACCGCACAATCGGCAAGTTCGAGACGCTTGGGTCCCCATTGGGCACCGAGGTATTTCTTTTCCGCTGCTGTAATGGCGGAGATGAACTGGGCTTGCCGCGTGGGATCCATATCGCGGCGGGGAGAGGAGGGAAGGGAGAATCCAATCGGTGCTACAAAGATTCATACTCAGCAATCATAATTATCAACCACCAAAAGTGGACATCGACTAGTTGATTCTAGCAGGCAGGCAAGGAAGGACAGGACAGGCCAGGACATACAAATCTCCCCCTCCACCTCGTCCGCAAATTTCCAAACCCAAACAACACCACCAATAATAACCCACTCCCCACCTCCCCCACCCATTTCAACCCCACCCTCCAATCTAGGTACCTCAGCAACCAACACAGTCGCCCTCTCATCCCCAACCGCCTCATCAAAATGCCCCCCCATAGCCTCAATAGCATCCTCGGGAAAATCACAACGAAAAGGATATCGCCACCGAAATTGAAGATCTAACTCATACCCAGCACGAGTAGCGCGTACATAACTATTCTTATCGGCGGCGGTGGCTACACGGATACGTGGGTTGGTGAGAGGTGGGGGTCGTACAGACATTGTCAGTGTTAGATTAGAGTATTGGTCAGACAAGCAAGAAAACGGGTATGACACAGAGGAAATAAGAGATAAGAGAGAGAGAGAGAGAGAGAAAGAGGGTGAGACGAAAGCGGGGTTGGGTTTTGTAGAACTACTACATCGTCGGCGCTGTAGCAGCCTTGTTGAGGTGGTAAGCGCGGGAGCCGGGTGTGACGAGCTTTTAATCCCATTGGTTGGGAAATGCAAGGGGTATTGTGGAAATGTAACAGGTGAATAGCATGAACATGGAGTGAATTTAAATGAGTCTAGAAGAATCGACAAACCTTCGCCTTTGGTGTCGAGCTTTCGAATGGTCCGCACACATGACCATCCACGTCAGAGGCATCGATGCCATCATCATCCTCTCTACCAGACCAAGTCATCTTAGTGTACAAATCCTCCATCATCATTCATGCCTTGACAGTCCATCAGACAGTAAAATTTGGTCCATCTCGGTGGGTAAACATCTCTTGAAGTAAGGAAATCGTGCTGGATGTGGAAAATGGGGCGTGCTGAGCTGTACCACCGCATCTGAAAACAAAACAAAAAATGAGACCACCACCGTTGAGATAAAAAAACGCCGTCGCTGGATGTGGGTATCCCCCATACCGACCGTCCCTCACCAATTCCCTATTTTCCCATCATCAGCCTGTCATCAATCAACCCATCGACAATATCCCAAGAAATGCAGTGAGAAGGATCAAGAAAAGGCACCAGCCCGGCGACGTGGTAACGACGGAGAGCTGCTTTCGCGATTAAGACAAAGAATGCCAGATCACATCCATCACCAAACACTGTCAAAATTCTGATCATAATCAAAACTAGATGGAGTCTGAGGCTCACTTCCAGACTCAATGCTAGCAGATTCATGGTCGTAGAAGAGGCTGTTTCGGAGGGGTCCAAAATGTAGATCAGGGACATCCTGAGGCTCCGGTGTGCCATGTGTAGAGTCATCTTGGATGGCGGAGGAGTATTGCGCATAGTTGAGCGATTGTGAGTCGTACGCATCAGAAGGAAGAGCGTAGAGAGGTTCAGGCGGAAAGAAGTATGGTGAGGATGGCCCTGATGGCGCCGCACTGGTCGAATGGCTGTCATAACCCGTCGAGCGCGGCGTTCCGCCGTTGTGGGGAGCTATGATGCCTTGAGCACGAAGTCGAATACTGTGGTCTTCGGACTCGCGTCTTAACTTCCTGAGTCTCTCCGATTGTCTCAATTGGTGCGATCGACGAGACATGATTCCGCCCCGAGCTCCCGAGGCTTGCCGATGTGGGGCAGGATGGTGATTCCTATTACCACGCTTCTTGGGATCCTTGTTGCGGTATCGAGTAGTAGATTGGACACGGCCATCTCTGAGAGCTTGCTCGCTGAGCCTCCATTGATAGCCACCCTTCTTGTTCGGGTCTTCCCCAGGAGCCTCAACTTTCTCGAAAGCCTGTGAGTTATTAGCGATGAACTGAGCACGGGAAGAGCTCGACGTACCTTATTCATGGACAGATTATGTCGTATACTATTCTGCCAGCCCGTTGACCCTGGATCACGCGCTTTATCGGTGTTGGCTTTGAACCAGTCATAGATTTCTCTCAAAACCATTGTGTGAGCCGGCGCATCTCGGAGACATCGAAACAAAGACTTGGCGTACGGCTCAGCTTTGTCACCATCATTGTCGCCGTCCATGGACATTCCATCGTCACCACATCCAACCGAAGTGTGACTAGCAACTTCGTCATGTTGCCGACGGTAGATGGAATGGGGAAGAAGATCATGGTCTGATATCGTGATGAGGTCGTTCTCTTGCTGTTGTTGTTGGTCGTATTCGTCTTCGAGATAAGAAGGATCGGCATAAGATGTTGGGGCTAGATTCGGATAGACCTGGTGTGGGGCAACGGTAGAAGTGAAAGATGAATAGGGGTCATCGTGGGCAGACACAAGAGAGGGGCTGATAGATCTTGGAACCGTTGGATCGATGTTCGGGGGGTACTGTGAGGCTGTGAAGAGTTGATGATTGTAGTGAGAATAATCCAATGCTTGATGGTTCATGTAGCTCGTGGAGGGCTGGAAGAGCTGGTAGTTCTCCATCTGCATAGAGTCACCTCCGCGGTCTGGAGAGTATGAAAGTTGAAGAGAGTGCGAGCTCAAGGGCATGGCCTCATCATACTGTTGATGCCTTTGAGCATCTGTAAAGGTAGGTTCGACGCTGATAGTAGCCATGTTGCTCTGAGATGGGAGCTGGAAGGAATCTTGGTCTTCTTGTGGTGCAGAGGGAAGGCCCACGACAGCTCCAGCGTTCCCGGGTCCCGTGAGAAGGGCACTCATGCTTTCAATCGGTGACCTGGAATGATATGTTAAAGAGAGCAACGGCGTCAATGACTGCAAATTACCAGGATCAAGGAAGACGGTAGACAAGCGCACAAGATTTCTATCCCTTCACGGTTCGATGCAAAGAAAAAGGTGAGACATTTGAAAGGCTATTGGTTTGATGCTTGCCTGGCAGGAGCGACTATCCGGCAGAGCATACACGGGCCGGATGACAACGCACCATACGGAAAGACGCGTCGTTTATGAATTCAGAGCAAATACTGGATAGGAGCATAGTCACTGCGGCAGAAGTGCGGCAGAACAGGGGCAGCCGTTGCAATCCTGGGCAGATACACGCCATGCACAGCGACCCCAAGGCACCAAAAAGCGAGGCGCCGACACAAAACGTGACCGAGAATGTGTGCAACTTGAAAAAGGTTTGGCGAATCAATTCTCATGCCAAGACGGATAGCCAGTGAAACTTGGTTGAGGACGAGCAACCTGCCGTTCGGCAGCAATGCCTCAAAGGGCTAACCTGGCCGGTTGTGACATCCCAACAACAAGCAGCTTCAGGATTCTTACGCAGAGTAGAGGAGCGCAGCATGTACGCCCAAGATTTCGATGCGACGTGGAGCACAAAGGCCGCCTTGTCTGAGTTTAGGCTGAGGGTTGGCGCTGTTCTGAGCGTCACAGAGTATCGTGGGTGGAAAATCTCCGAAGCATGCCGCTTTCGTGCGCCTTCAGTTGTCCTAAGCGATCGGTAGTCCGGGCTCCTGGCGTCTGTTCACATTGTGCTCTTGCACATGGTTTGGGTTAGCTAGCGTAGCACCAGGCGGTGCAGTTTCTCGTTCAAGTGCGTGAATGAATGCCTCCCATGAGGACCCTGCCTGATCTGATCATCGACTTCACCTACCGTACTTCTCTGTGCTCTTACATCTGTCATGCGATGTGCTGTGACCCATGAGATCCGATAAGACAAGGCGTGATAGCGCCACTTTTGTGCTGGCGTTGCAAGGTATTGATCTAACGTGTGATGAGAAAGGATCGAGCTGATCGTAAATTGGATAGTATCTACCAGACAACCAGTGCAAGAACCACCCGTGCTTCAGAGGTGCACGCAATGAGCGCGAAGGGCAGGCGCTGCACCCAACCGCGAAGAAATTCACTTCCGGTAATAGATCTGTTCCGGTCAGCAGTCGTTCATTTTGTGAAGAGGCAGCTTTTACGTACCTTTTTGAACTGAAAACTCAATGTGAGAATACCCTGGAACTGTCAGTATGCCAGCGGGACCCTGCAGGCTGCTAGAGACTCCAAGACGTACCTTGTCGAAATTGCTTCTGAAACCACGCTCCCTCTTCGCGCTATAGTCCCATTCTTTGTCGATGATCCGAAAGGCGACATCGGTATACGGCGGTCCGGCGATGAATCGTATCACGCAAGTGTCTTCTTCGCCGGCCTGTGCAAACGACTGACCCCGCTTCCGGCCTCCTTCACGCTCGATCTTGTAAGTGGGTGCCTCATATGTGCCGGCGAGCTCGGGATAGAATATTGCAAATTTATAGCCTTGGACTACTTTGGGAGGTGGGTTCTCATGATCGTAGTGTGTTTGGTTGTACTTGTTCCATTCGTAGCCCATCTGAACGCGATTGAAAAACAGAGGCTTTCGTGCCTCGCTCCGGCCTTTGAGACGTTCCGAGGGCGTAACGACGGATTCTTCCGCTGTGAATATCTCCTCGTTCTCCATCATACCACGGCCCACTTCACGTTCGTATAGAGCAAAAGCAGCCTGTTGGAAGTTCTCCTCTTCGGGGGCAGCGAAACGAGAGCCCATACCACCCGAAGGTTGGGGAAATATGAGACTTTTGGGTTTCTCCACCCGCTTCTTCTTTGCGGAGACATACCCAAGTCGCAATATTCTTCGTCTGTTGTCCGTAATGTTCCGCAGAAATGCGTCCTCGTCCAGTGATTGCAACACTTTGTCTTCGGCGCGTACCTTGAGCAATGGCTCCGGATCGTACGAAGCAGAGTCTGCTGGCCGAGCACCGGCCGACGCTGCAAGCTCTAGCATCGGTTGCAACCTCTCTTTGACATTGTCCGCGTCCTGATTTTGCTGTTTTCGTAATGTATCCAATCGTTTGTCGACGATAGCCCGGGACATGCTCCGTAGCTTCGATCGTGCCTTGTAAACTTGTGCCGAATTGAGAAGATGTTCCCAATAGTCTGTGTCAATTGGCTCGTTTGATCGCAGCTTTCCCTTGATTTGTTTTTCGAGTTTCTCCAACTCAGCAAACGTCTTTGACCCAAGTAGACGATCGACATCTGCAGCGACATTGTTCACACCCCGTGCTGATGGTCCAGAGTTTGTGAGTTTACTGATTCGGTCATTACAGAGGAGCTTGATGTTCTGTCTGAGGTCAGTCTTGATCTTGAGCCGAACGAAGTACATTGAGAATACGGACCTCCCAATAGTCCAGATTTGTAGGATGCTTCTCGAGCTTCAAATAGGCATCGACCTCGGTGGCTAGCTCCTTCACCTGTGCCAGGTTGAAATCCTCCAGGGCACCTGCTGGATCTGGAATCTCCAAAGTCGAACCGTTCTCATCTTCATCTCCGTCTTCATCTTTGTCCAGGACGTCTCGCGTTGGATCGATTGTGGCCAGAGTGACGACGAATAGGTCAATGGGCTCCTGACGACCGGCCTTCACTCTAAGAATGGCCTTTTTCTTTGCTTGTCGTAGTGCAAACTTGTCTTCTCCTGCTACCCATGCGTCTTCCTGCTCATCAACGGGGGCCGATCGCTTCTTAGGAATGGACGATGCTGGTCTGGAAGCTGGGCCTCGAGAGGACGAAGGTGCGGGCTTTCGCCATGGTGGTACGTCTCCGCGGTTGGCCATGTTTTTCGACGTAGCAGAAGGGAAGTGTTCGGTTCAAACTGGAGTTGAACTTGTCAGAAGAGGACGTGAGAGGACTCGAAGTTCAAGAAACTGCGCTACTGCCGTTTTAGGATTGATCACGTGGAAGGGTCATCGCGTCTGCCATTGATATGAACCTTTCCAACACCATCATCACTCCTCGCGCGTTATCAATTTATGCCTGTCTAAATGCTGCAAGTGACAGACTCTTGCTGGCTCTCTCTGTTGAGCAGGCGTGTAGTGCTTTATACTCCCTGAGCACCTCCATCGAGCAATGGCTCTTGACAGGTGTCGCAGATGTTATATCGCGCCCTTTGAAACCGGAACTAAAGGTTCACGTCTCTTAGAGCTCAATATTCATTCGTTCCATCATCATTGCTAACCACGGCATTTCCAAGCCTCGACAGTTTGGTTTGTCCATCAGATGGTAGATAGAAGGTCTCACCGGGGTTAGATAAGCACCATAACCAGTTGGGCCTTGAAGAGGACAGCAAGCCTTGTTGATTTTTTCACAGGAGACACGGGTAGCTGTGAGACCGCAGCGATTACACGCACGACATGTACTGCCTCTTCCACACAATCCGGATTGCGACGGGCAAAAATGCTTTGAAGCGACAAGAACACGATTGACACAGAGAGGAGAGCTAGGGATGAAAAGCAGGGCGAAACTCGAAAGTACCTGGCTTCTCTATAGAGCGTGAGTGCTTCCCGCTCCTCACCTCCTGTTCGAATGATTGAACGACAGCTCGCCTATCATCGTCAGCCATCAAAGAGCGAGCCGTTTACCGACTTGTATCTTGAACTGTTCGGGAATCTCCCCATGTTGACACGTCGAGATGTAGAAACAGGTTATTGAAACTTGAGGTGTACACCACCTGCAGGAACATGTCCTGACCCCGAATTTAGTTACTCAGATGTTCTGCTTGGTCGGCGTCAATTATTTCCCGTCTTCGACTTCTAGCCCTTGTAGTAGCTGTGATTCACCGCATGCCCTAAACTCCTGGTAAATACACTCCTTCCAATATAGGTAAATATCGCAGACCAGACTGACACTCTGAGAGATCATCGATGCTATGCCTTATACATGAGAATATCACCTCACAGACACCTATACAACGGTATTTCGAGTGAAATTCGCCATCGAATTCGCAAGGAGATGGCTCTCGTATACCCGTCAACGCAAAAACGTCTACATATCTCATTCCATTTTCCACATTGTTCCCAACAACAACGACTCCTACAGATCTCCACTCCAAATGACAATATATTCAAATCCACAAACGACATTACCTTCAGAATCAACAACTGACCTACTGACCAAAGTAGGAAAAAACTCCTGTAAATCTAGCGTGAGTTGACGCTATTGGAATATTATATAATATCATCTGAGCAGATCCAATGACGGTAAAAAAGAGAAGCGCAAGAATCCAAAGGATGAGAATCTATAACGGTACCTTTTCCTACACTATTTCTTCACCATCCATCAATTACTTTGTTCATTCACCCCCAGTTTCCGTCTCGTCGTCTGCCCCGCACCTCTTCATCTAGGAAGGGAATCACTGTTCTAGATTCTTGCAAAGAATCTCAAAGCCTTCACTGTGGTCTCATAAATCATAATATTATCATGTTTGGAGGAACCTTGGTCACTGTATAGCAATGTAAAAAGTGTCGACACATGTTCCCATTGATACATAATTGCAAAGGGGTATCATATACAGCCTTTACGCCTAGAAAGAATCCATATAAAGTAACGGGGCGACGAGAGAGCATTCTCTATCCATACCCTATTCCTCTATTTCGCTCCCATCCGGTGAATACGGCAAAGACTCGGTTTTATTGACGTCCTGTAAGATCTCAATGTAAATTTCAATATAAGACACCATGCCAAAGACAGCTTCCTCCACACCTCCGCCTCCCTTAGGCCGTCCCAAAACTTCCCAAACAAGAAGCTATAACACTACGTCTTTATTAAACCTCTACCAACCCCTCCTCAAACAAGCCCTCCACAATCCTCAAAAATCTCTCCCGGTACTCTGTCGCATCAGTCGTGATACTCATCGGTCCCTTCCTCGCAAAGAAATTGAAACTCTTGATTAACCCCGTCATCAACTTGGCCTGCGTCCTATGTTTCGCCCAGAAGAAATCCAGCACTACTGCTCTGTAAACCCATTTACCATCTGTAGATTCCACGCCCGAGCGCCACAATGATGCCTTAGCCGGGATATTTGAGACGGACGAGGCGAAGGAAGCAGGATACCGGACGAGAAAGAGTGAGTAATCCACCGCATTACAAGTAGACAAAAGCTTCGTGTCTGCTTCCAGCGTCTGCAGGAGTTGTACTTTTGCCTGTTCGGGAACACGAATCCTATCCTCGAATTTGTCAACGAGTCTCTCCTTTGTACTCTCGGATGCCAGATAACCGCCCGCAACATCCCGTTCAGGATAAAAATAGGATATCGGTTTGAGATCGTATGTTTCCCAGTCGTCTGGTGCAGAGGAGGTGGATTGGCCGTAGAGGATGTTTTCCATGATTATGTGGCAGGCGGGGGCGAGACCGAGGAGGGAACCGAGGGTTATGTAGGGCGAGTAGAGGAAATCTGTTATGCGGACTAAGAGGGAATTGGGTGTGTGGGTTATGTGGGAGCTGTAGGGAATAAGGAGGTCATGAGCGAAGTATCGATATTCGGACGGGCGGGGGAGGGATTTGATTAGGTGTTTTGAGTTTGGGGTTGTGAAAAATGTCTAGGTAGTATCAACAGTTAGATGAGGTTTTTAAAGTATGTAGAAAGGGTGGTGTAAACGTACTGAACCAGAGTACCCCAAATCACCGACTGCTTTCAACTCCTCATCATTCCCATTACTCCTAAATGACTCCCTGTACTCATCCTCATCAATCTCCCACTCTTCGCCTCTCAATCTCTTAAACAGGCTATCCGCATACCGCGCAAGTACAATTCGAAAAAAGGAGAAAAAGGCAAGGATACGGCCGATGATTGTACGCTTCTTGTCGTTCTCTTGATCATGGAAGATAGCACTGAGGATAGACTTGCTGATTTGATTGTCGCGTCGGCCCATTTTGACGAGTATCGGTGTTGTTTATGGTTGGTGAAGGAGCAGTGGGATCGGACCGATGTTTTCGGTTTTCGAGCGAGGAAGATCTGACGGGGACGGGAAGATCTGCAGGTGGTGTTCGCGACGGACTACGTCAGACCTAAAAATAGGTCTGAGCACGCGACAGCTTGACAGAAATGGCAATCTCGTACCAGCTCATCCCACCTATCAGCTGACCTCGGACCATCCGGTCGGCGATACCTCGGCCCCCTTGACGCACGGACCTATGTGCATAAACATCATCGCACATAGGATCTCGCCGTCACTCCTACTCCCTCATTAACACATTACAATGTCATCATCTGCGATCAAATTCAAAGCCACTGTTGGCGGTGACTTCTCCGATGAAAATGATGTGCTGGCTGGCGCTGGACGTAGTGACCCGATGGCTCCACTGCTGCTCTGCCATAGCTGCGCCTGGAGCTGACTATTTCACCGGCGGCGTTGATGCTCGTGGGATAGCAGTGTGCCATAGCTTTCAACGAATAGTATCACTTACGGCGATCGAGGAGTTCGACAAGGCAGGCGTCGTCTGGGATAACGTTGCATAGCGGCAAACTCTCTGGACTGTCAACGTGAACCAACCACTCATGGTAGTCAAGGTTCTGTTTCTGTGCGACGCCGGTGTGCTGTGCGCTGTCTGCTTCGGGTCTGGGACTATGTCATCGTGATAGCCTAGATAGAACGACCGCGGGGAGTGTGGTCGGGGGAGCCTGTGCTCCGGTAGGATAGGACCATCTCGAATTCGTTGTCGATCTGGCGAACTTTGTCGATGTCGTCTGTAAGACCACGGTCCTAGGTGTTTATAAGGTTATGGTAAATTTGCAGTCCTGGCGCGCTGAAAAACTCGCTGTAAGTAAAGTCAACACGTTGGTGGAGGACTGCGAGAACACGCGTCCGTGCACAGCGACTGAGTGCTGTGGTTCATAAGAGAGACACCTCGTTGATAGCTATCACGTCGTAGCAATTACTATAGAGGATTATGCGTCCAAGTGACTCTCGGAAATACGCGTGACCCGGGCAAAGTTCGGATAAATCTTCCAAATCGTCTTGACTGAAGACGTGTCAATGGCAATGAACACATTTTTATATTTGGTAAAATATAATCGCAACATCAGTATCGAACCGCCGCGACTTTTAACAAAGTAGCCAAAAACCGGGATCCCCCGCTTGCGTAAGGGCATCGGAAACTACCTTACTCACTGTTCAATAAGCTTTCACGTTGGTTTTTTCGCTGAACGACTCACAGTACAACCTAGACTATACTGCATTCGTTGGGGTAAGTATATAAAGATTTTAGTTATAACATGGCAAAATTTGGGTCAGTCTTATCAATTCTTTCATGCTTGCCAGGAATCAACGTATTTCATTTTAACATTTCCGAAGCACTATCATACAGACAATCTTCTGGCAACGTTCTTGTACAAGATTGCGAGAAGTTTATCGATATCGATTTGGAGTTTGAAGATAACTATCTAAGCGTATAAATATCATTCTCTACAAGGCTACAGCGAGCATGAGTTAACAATCCTATTGTAGGTTATACACTCTAATCCGTAAACTCTTCTTATTTACATTAATTTCATTTATAAGAACGTATTTCGCTTCTTTGCTTGGGTATCTTGTATAAGATGAGAGGGCATTCATGAATCGAATTCGCGAGTGGACAATTGACTTGTATTGTCTATAACGTATATGTACGGTATGAACTACTGAGTATATCAGCACATCGTATCCAGAAATTACATTACGACGGGTCATCTCTCCCCTCATCTCCCTCCCCATCTCCCTCCCCGTCTGCACAGCAACCTCCATGCGCCTTACAGACACTCTACAAACCCGAATCAATCTGATTAATATCATTTGCACCAGCAAAATCATTCCAAGTCTTGCACGTCTCCGTAATAGCAGCAGGAATATTATAGTTCTTGATATCATCTGGTCTCTCCAAAATATTGACGTAAAGACCAGTGCTGACATGCCATGCTACGTGGCAATGAAGAGGCCAAACACCAGGATTATCAGCCTCGAATTGAATGACGACGTAAGATGGGATTGGTGGGCCAGATGCTGCGATCGTGGCTGGCTTTAAGATTTGGGTGTCGCGACGGGCTGGGTTCTTGGGGTTTGTGATGACGCCGTCCCAGGTTCCGGATCCCTCGGCGAGGATTAGGAAGTCGTGACCGTGGAGATGCTGAGAAGTGTTAGCAGGAGGTTTGGTAATTGGTCAGAGATGGGGTGGAGACTCACCATAGGATGGGATGCGAGAGGGAAGTGGTTGTACATGATGATGCGAATGGTGCCGCTTGAGCCCATGTCATATACATTCCACTCTGGCTTCGGCTTGAGAGTACCAGCCTGGGAGTCCAAAAGAAGAGACTCGGAGTAATCTCCACGGAAAGTCTGGTTATTGACGGTCCAAACGAAAGCAGTGCCATTGTTGCTGATATCAAAGTCAAGTTGCTGAGTGTTAAGGGTGCCAACTGGAGCAGAGTCTAGAGCGAACAAAGGCTCTTGCTGGGTGAGGACATCGTTTGTGCAAGTCTCAATTTGGGCCTTGGTGATTGTGGAATTGGTTATTGGCACAGTGTTCTCGTCAGCACCATCGTAGAGGACTGCGGCAAGGCCGTTTGGTGAGACACCGTCAGCTAGAGAGCAAGAAGTCGAACCAGCACCAAGTTGTGAGCGCATCCAGTAGGCGTCCTTTGCTTTGCCGACAGCCTCAACCACGACGTCGACACGCTGGCCAATGCCAAGGGTGATCAAATCAGTAGTGTATGGTTTGATTGGGACGAAGTCCTGAGCAATCACGGAGAACTTGTGGCCATCGATGGAGAATTTTTGCATGCCATCGGAACCTGTGTTGATGAGCCGGAGTCTGTACTTCTTGCCAGCTTTGAAAAAGAACTTCGCGATGCCAGCACCTGGTACGCAAGGCTGAGTGGTGTTGGCACAAGGATAATTGCCCTTCCCCTGGATCAGATTGTTGTTGGAGAGTTCTGGACGTCCAGTAGTCGAAAGGAGAGTATTCTTCACAAGGTCAAAGTAGCTCTTGTGATACCAGTCTGACAGAATGATTGGGCCGAGATCCTCGTCGTAATCAGCATGCTTGGGTCCGTGAATGATCATAGCTCCGAGGGCTCCTCCAGCGTACTGGGCGCTGTAATGAGAGTGATACCATGAAGAACCATATTGATCGGCTCTAAATCGATAGGTTAAAGTCTTTCCAGGAGCAATTGGACATTCGGAGACTGTGGGGACACCATCGAACCACGGTGTGCCCTTTTGGAGTAGACCATGCCAGTGGATGTTTGTTCCTTGATCGCCCAACTTATTCTCCACCTCAACCTCAATCCAGTCACCCCAATTGGCCTCAATGGTCGGGCCTGGGAAAGCGCCGTTAATAACAAGACCTTTCTTGGTGACACCATCGGGAGAAATGTCCTGGTAAGAAACGACGAATTTGTATTTGCGAGTCATTCCGGTGTTTGGGAGATACTTGTATGGATTGCTGGAAGAAACCGAGACATTTTTGCCCCATGGAGACCCTGAGCCTTTCCCAGGCATGTAGTCAACTGGATATGTTGGCGCGTTCTTGGTGCCAAGAAGAGACAGGCCATTGGTGTAGTTTTGAGACAAAGCAGGCTTCAAGGTTGCGTTCTTCTTGGGTAGCCATGCTGGAGCTGCGTATGAGTCGCGTGCTGGTCCGCCTGTATCTTGTTAGATCGAGAAATTCATTCATAGTAATATTGTCATGCTATGCCCGCCTCGGTCAAAGGGCATCGAGAGAGCAATTGGGAAATGGTCTCTCAAATTGACATCGAGCTCGCGAAATTTCCACCAACTTCAGTAATGCCAATTGCTATTGCTAGGTATTTCGCTCGCTGAATGGCATATGAATACCTTAGATGTAGAAAATGCGTTGACGGGTAGACTGTGACGGCGAAGAAATGACCTACCATATTGAGCATACTCGGACTGAGCAGGCTTGTATGGGACGGTGGTTGCAATGGCCGCGACCGGAGTAGCTTCAGCTTGTGTGACAGTCTGAGTTACGGTCACAGTAGGATAGCAGTTGTTGAGCAAGTCGTAGACAGTGGTGTAGGTAAATGGCGTCCCAGACACTGTGCTAGTCTTGCAGATCGTAGTGTATTGTGTGGAAGACGTTGTTAAGACGCCCTTCTTAGCGGACATATATGAGGTGTATAATTCATCATCATCGGTATAGTCGCCGCTTTTGGTATAAGATGTGGCAGGTTTGTATACCACAGAGCTGGAGGCGGTAGTGGAATGTAAATAAGCAGATGTAATTGAGGAGCTCGGGCAATATACACTCGAGCTACTCGCAACAGGGTAAGCGATTGCCATGACGAAGCACGACGAGAAGAAAAAAAAAGATTGACTAGGGTGAGAAAAAACAAACGAATGTGGGTGATACTGAGAGAGATTGAGGGAGAAAGAGCGCTTTAAGTTGGAGAATAGGATTGCCCAGGCAGAGCACAGAATAGCCATGGCCATTTTGAGCGATAAGCCACAACCTGCATCAACATGACAGGCGAACAGAAAGGCATAGCGTTCCCAGGAGGGGTGAACGACCGTGCAGAGGCCGTTGCCAATCCTGGCCCTGCAGAGCTCTCTATCATTTCCCATTGATGAGAATGTCTGAGCCGCAACATCAACGATGCTTCTGAACTATTAAGCATCTTGTTCATTGCAAGCAGCTGGGGTAAGAGGGATTTAATTCTTGATTCCCGCGTGCTTACTTTGCAGTCAAGTCAAAGTGTATCTTTCCAATGTATCTCGACATTGTGATTTGATGGCCGCAACCATTCCGGCTCCTCAAGCTTATAGTACCTCACATTTCTTGGGGGCCAAAACTATCGAATTGAAAGGCGAAACAGTGAGATCGATCACCTAGGGTAAGGCGTTCACGCGAGCATTGGATTCCTCGAACGCCTTTGGTAAGCCCGAACTAACATGCCCACTAGTCGATGGTCGTGCGTCCGTACTTAGGGCGGGACTCTGTCATTCGCGGCGGCGGCACCGTGAGAAGCTTCGGCATCCCGTAGTAAGTACGGAGGGATGCGGCATTGGATCAGGAGAAGAAGCACCGAGGGGCCCCCGGCGTAGAACACGGCGAAGACATTTCCAAGAGGTAGATTTGTCGTTGTGACGAGTCAAAGCAAGGGCTGGTGTGAATTGCACTGCCTCCCGAAATCGATAGGAGAGACGAGATGAATCGATGAAACATGTCTGGCAGGGAGGCGACGTGCAGAGAACAGTGATGTTGGTGTTGATGTTGTACGCAAGACAAGTAGGGGGTGGTCGTCGTTAGGTACGTTGGAAGAAGATCTCACGTGCTTCTCCCCAAAGAAGCCACGGTACGGAAGCCCCTACCTACTAGCGCCGAACAGACTCACTGGAATAGTTCTACCCCGGGAAATGCAACGCGCCTCTTCATTTCCCAAAGCAGATCTCGCTGGACGCCTGTCGAGCCCAGAATTCAGACTCCGGACTCCAGAATCACCCCCGATCTAGTCGTAGGTATATCTCATGTGTCCGTATACATGACCCGATGTCTACTCCCGCGAAGTCCGGCCGCAAGCGATACTACAAATGGTAGATGGCGCCTGCGATGTGCGACTATCGAGATGATGCCTTTCCATCCATCAGGCATTGAGGCATTCGTTTAGCTTCCGTGTGAGCAATCTCGGTCGTGGGGTGAGGTCCAGACACACAAATCTCCCAACACCAAGACTCGTACGAAACCTGTGGTATTTCCCTACTCGGCCGTGGACGTGGACGTGCTTGTAGGAGAAAGCCCTTGAGATGATCCAGAGAACAATAGGTTGCTCTCTAGTAGCCGCAAGGGAAAACCATGGGGATCGTATGGCGTTAGGCTCCTCTCCTACAACTTGCTAAACTAAGATCAAGGGCACGGAGTACAACATGAAAACTAGAAGACCTTCCCCTTAAACAAGAAATATCCTTGTCTCGGAATCCATTTCACAAACATATCTCCAAAAATAGAAACCAAGGGCAAGTCCAACGATATTTAGGCGAGTGCATATGAACACTGTCTCTATCGAACCGCTTTTTTGTTTCGAAATTCACGGCAAGCTCATCCCCTCCAGACATGACAAATTTTCAAAATCTATGCTTCTGATACCAGATAACAGTCACCTTCGAGGCTTCATATTTCTGGAAAGAGAAAAAATTCGACCTGCAACGGAAGTAATGACTGGCCAAATCATACAGGATCTATTGGCGACTCGACCTTCGGATAGCCTCTTGTATGTTATTACTTGACCGAACCACTAGGAACCCCGTCATGACACCCAAAATACCCCTCCCGACACCCAATATAACACGCAGCCATACTTCCGCAAACATCATAACAAGCCCGATAAATACCACGACAAGCATCCAGCGCAAACAACTGTCCCTGAGCATCTCCCGAAGCAATCGATACAACACAAAACTCAACTACCTGTCTCAACCCAACATAAATCCCAAGCAAAACAAAGACAAAGAGGATATGAATAATTCCCTCGATGAGCAAAGCGTATAGCAAGAACCACGCAACGACTCAATCTCGCCACTCTGTCTTATCCTCGCTTCTCCCCTCTATCTACATGAGTCTAAGTATCCACCTATTTCACAACACATAAAATCACGCACCAGAATGTACATACCAACAAGCCTATGCATATCCGCAACTCAGCACGATACAGATACCGAAGTAGATCAAGGATATGCGGAGACCGTAGTATATTGCCACGATTCGAGAATGCATCATACAGTTGTTCTTCCTCAAGTACGTAAACCAAAAGCACCTGCATCATGCACGATGATCGAGTAATTGTTAATCACAACTATGATGTCATTGATCGTGAAGTCACTGAAGCGTCTAAGTATCGGGCGGTACCCTCTATCATTTAGGCTGGTGCAGATTTAAAGATATTGAGGGCAGGTTTAGTATCCGCCCAGATAAACGTCATGCAATATCTGAAATTCGACCAAACTAAATCGCCCTCTCATCAAAACGACCAAAAGAAATCCGTTCCGTTCCAGATCCCCTTTCGTCCAGGTCCAAGGTTCTCCATACAACAGAAGAAAGTAAGAATATAGTTACAGGCAGAGACTACGAAAACAAGTAGTTGCGACATTTCCAAGAAGTCTTGTAGGAAAGAAAAAAAACCCCATTTTGCGCTTCCGATTCCCGAAAATTTTGCGCTGCCCAAGAACCTACTCGCCGCCCCTGGTCACACTAACCCCAGAAATAACGCCAATCATTGATTCCATTTCCTAAGGCGTCATCTTGATCACCTTCGGATCCCGCGATGAGAAACCAACCTCGACGGTCATCTCTTTCATCGGCTTGCCATCTTTGTCCTTCACCCTTTGTGGCAGCACCCAATTCTGTCTCACTGAACTCCAGTACGACAAGTCCTTCCTCGTCAGTGGTATTTTGAACTCGTGACGTCCATTCGTCTTCTCGATGAATATCTTGTCCCAATTCCTGAGCACCCTCTTCGGGCTGATGATGGTCTCGCCAGTTTCCGCATCGTAGTAGGGCGAAGGAAGGTTAACATAGACTTGTATCACAGCTTGACCGGGAAGAGGACCCTTGTTCGTCAAGGTGCCTTTCACTTCGACCAAAGTGGTGTAAAGATCCGGGTTACCACCTTGGCCTCCACCAGCAGGCGACAGTGGCGAAGGCTGATCCATCGAGAAGCCGGGCGGATATTGAACAGGACCTTGACGAAGCCCTTTCACAGTGTCGATGTAAGGGTAAATGAACTTTCTGAGCTTGCGGAAGCCTTTAGGGAAGAGAGCCGAAGAAGGGTCTGGAATCTTCTTGTCGTATGTTGGTGGTGCAATACCGTCATCTGTACGATCCTTGGGAAGCATCTTAAACTTCTCCGCAATTGATGGCCATCGGACTTGCCCGCTTGAGAGCTGAAATTGGGAGTATGACAACCCGAATCCGAAGGCATAGCGCGGAGTGATGTTGTAGTAATCGAAATGTCGATAGTCAATCAGCAAACCTTCGGTGAAGTTCTGTTGAGGGACGAGCCCTCTTGGAGACGTGAGTATTGGTGCCGATGGACCATAGTCCTTCATACTTTTGCCAACGGTATATGGCAGATGGCCACTTGGGTTGACACCGCCAAAAAGAACGTCCACGAGCGCATTGCCAGATTCCTGACCAGGCAGCATAGCAAATACAATTGCTTTGACATTGGGGAGGTCAGCGAACTTCTCAACAAGCACAGGGCCCACGGAGTGGATTACAACAACTACATCTCCAGCGCCGTTGTTGCCGCATTGATTTGCTGTCTCGGTAATCAATTTCTCTCCATCATGCTGCAGCAAGAGATCGTTTCTGTCACCCTTGATCCCTTCGAAAGCAAGGTAGCCCTCACCAGCATCTGCATTGACAAAAACCATGCACATGTCAGCATCGCTGGCAAGTTTCTTGATTGCTTTTGAAGTTTGGGTGCTTCCGGAGAAGCCAATCTGAACTTTAGTGAGGTCGTATGTGGCATTTAGTGCTTCGATCGGTGACACAAGATATGGAAAGTCGACGGCGCCACTGCCCCACCCAGAAGCGAGCGTTCCAGTATTACAAGAACGATCGACGCAAGCGTTGATGCCATCTTTGTTATTTCGAGCGTCCTCTCCAATAACTGCGACTCGGAACTTCTTGGTCTCCATTTCCTCCTTCTTGCGTCCAGTCTTGCTCAGTGGAAGGATGTTGCCTTCGTTCTTTACGACCACGATTCCCTCGGCTGCTATTTTACGTGCCAAGATACCGTGAGCTTCCGCGCCTTCACCTTGGACGTTGATGAACTTGTTGACCACTCCTGTGGCCTTGTCATCGCTGGCTGGATGAAGCAGACCAATCTCCTCATTAGTGAAGGAGGAGAAATTTGGCCCTTCTCCATTGTACAGCGTCCTGTTATCTTGTCCAAGCTGGTACCAAGCAGCAGCAATGCGGGTCACCATATCGTTGAGACGTTCGAGCGGGACTGAGCCATTAAGTACAGACTTGGTCAATTGGCCGCCCCAGAGCGAGTTGCCATCCTGCCATCGAAGACCATCACCTGGCATATTGACGTCTAGACCAGCCAAAGCACTGGCAACCCCACTGCGCTGAGCGAGCCAGTCCGACTGGATGAAGCCTTGGAATCCTAGCTCATCTTTGAGAACCCCATTCATCAGCTTGCTGTTTTGGCATGCGTAGGAATTGTTAACCTGATTGTAGCTGCACATAATTCTGTTCGGAAAGTTAGAGACGTGCTTCTTCTGAGAGAACATCGAAGGACTTACGATCCAACTCCAGCACGAATGCTCTCTGCAAAAGGCCAGGCATAGAGCTCGTGCAAGGTTCTGTCGTCGATGTTGGATGAGATAGCATTTGGTCGCTTCCACGCCCATGCTTGACGAAACCTTTCCTGCTCGTTTCCTACAAAGTGTTTCGCAGTGGCAATAACATTCTGAGACTGTATTCCTTTGATCGTTTCTGCCGCTGCAATGCCCTGTAATACTGGGTCGGAGCCAAATCCTTCCCAGACTCTGCCCCCTAACGGCGTGCGGCCAATTGGTCCCATGGAAGGCCCTAGAATGATATTGACACCCTTGAGACGTGCTTCCAGTCCGTGGGCTTGTCCGCGCTTGTACATGAGATCCTTATTCCAGGTTGCGCCAACTGTTATTCCTGCGGGCCATGCGGTCGCATTGTCCGCGAACCTGAGACCAAGCGGCCCGTCCTGGAGACAAAGGCTCGGGAAACCTAGTCGTGGAACAGGTCCTGTATTGCCTACGCAAAATCCCATACTCCAGCCCGTTCCTGAAGTAATGTTGACTTTCTCGACTAGGGTCATCTTCTTGACAAGCAGGGCAGCCTTTCTGTATGCGCTCTCCCATTCCATATTGACACCACCGAGAGGCGAAGGATACCATGCTGGACTCTGTCCGTCCTCTGGAGCAATCTTGACAGCCCAGATGCCACCAGCACTGAGTAGACCAAGAACAGTTGCGAAGAACAAGGCTATCATCCAGCAGCAGAACTTGGTGGGGACCAAACGACTCCGAGCCCATGATCTCCTCTTTGATTCCGGTCCTAGATGATAGGCACTGCTGGCTTCTAGATTGCTCCGACTCCTTCTCTTTTTCTTTCTCTTCAAAGTGCCGGCATCGTAGTTGAGAGGGTCATGCTCTTCTATGTCTTCGAACTCGGATTCGTCGGACGAGGCAAAGCCTGCTTCTAGAGATGGGCGGAGAGTCGAGGCATCCTCGTCTTTGTAAGGACCCTCGAGCTCGACTTCTTGGTTGACACTCTTGTAAGCCATCGTGGAGTGGTGGAGGAGGATTAACACGGAGACATGCTGTGAGTAAGAAGACGACGAGTTGGAAGCAAACAGTTCCCGCTGGGCTTCTACCGCATCAGGAGATATTCCAACGGTGTGCCACACAAACTTATCGGGTTCGGTTGCTCTTTGCTGTCATCCCGCTCGCGTTGTGTCCCCTGAGATTGTGCATTTTTAGCGTACCCGGATCTCAGCCCTGTTGATCTTTCCATAGTCCGAAACATCTAGGACTTCACAACTACATTAAACCACAAACATGTTGCCTTTCGCTCTTTTCCTCTGTCTTGGCCCAATCATCGCATCTGCTCATCGAAATGATGGACTTCAGGTGCCTCTGCAGCTCGACGAGCAGGCCGAGTCCTTCAACAAATCACTGTTCGATGAAACCATCGTTTCCTTCATGAAAGCACGAGAGATCCCAGGGCTCAGCGTTGCTTTGACCTATGACGACCGCTTGATCTACGCGTCAGCATTTGGCTACGCTAATCGAGAAGAAGACCTGCTTGTAACCACGTCTGATCGCTTCCGTCTGGCAAGTGTGTCCAAAAGCATCACCGCGATAGCAATCATGCGCCTCGCTGAGCTAGGTGCTTTGAGTTTGACTTCGCGAGTTTTCGGGAAAGGCAGTATACTAGGCTCGAGCTATAGTAGCAAGAGCTACAATGATTGGGAAAGGCAAATCACCGTTCAGCATCTTTTGGAGCACAGCAGCGGCTTCGTCGACGAAGACATGTGCGGCGAGGGATGTGATCCGACATATCTGCCAGAGACCATGGTACTTAATCAATGGGATCTGGTCAGAACTTTGTTGGACAAACACACGCCTTCTCACGTCCCAGGCACATTTGCAAGTTACTCCAACTTCGCATACTTTGTTCTTGGGCGAGTGGTTGAAGCTACCTCTACTACAAACTATTCTTCCTATGTTCACGATGAGATACTAAACCCGCTGAACGTTACCTGCATACAGATTGCCTCTGACAACAAAACCGATGACGACGTCTCATATTACGATTTCGAAGATGCAGAGGCGCCATATTCCTTTCACGTCTCACGCCGTGACAGTGTCGGGGCGTGGACAGCCTCACCAGTCGACCTCGTCAAGATATTGACCTCCATCGACGGATTGCCAGGTCGAACTGACATTCTCGCTCCCGAATCGACAAAGGCCATGTTCTCCAAAGGCAGCGTAACAAACTCGAGTTACGCTAAAGGCTGGACGGTCAAGCTCGGCTCTGATGTTGAGCTTATTGAGGCATCGAAGGATGGAGGCTACCCAGGAACGAATGCATACTGGAACATCAACTTTCTGAACAAGACCTCGTATGCTATTGTTATCAACAGAGAAATCGAGAAGTCGACGAAGAAAGGTTTCAATGGTGGATTTGATCTCAAGACTCTCATGGACAACTTGACGTATTCAATCACAGAATGGCCAGTATGGGATCTGTTCGATTATTGAAGTTCAGAGAGTGTCAGGGGGAGAAGTAGAGTCATTCTCATAGACGGAGCCTTTTTGAAATGGCCAGAATTTCTGAGATCAATGGCTAGGGGAAATATTACATTAAACGCATGTTTATCACAGCTTCTCGAAATATCTTGGGTCTTTCGACATCAAAACTGAGCCTAGAAGTCTTTGCAAACTAGATGTATGCAGAAATCATTTTCCACACGGCATGGAAGAAAATTTCGCACCTGCATGATGCAGCTACCTTACCTATGTAATATATTTCCCCGCAATTCCCCTAGGTACTAGTAGGTAGGTAGTCTCAAAAGAGTTTGCAGCGGAACCTGGCCGCGCATGAGAGAACAGCCGATATGAATGTGACTCCAGCAATTTTTGTCCCCAACAAGGTCATATCAGTCATTCCACAAGGGAGAATATAGCTCAGTAGAAATTTCCATTGTAAATTGCATCTCCACCTTCCATCACGCCTTCAGTCCATCCTTTCCATTCGTGCTTGAATTCCACCTGCATCATCCACATCTCGAGCTCACATTTGTAAACCACCACACAATGGCTCTGACACGCCCACAATCCTTCAAACGCCTGACCGTGAACTTCGGAACACAAGTACGATATTACTCTGCACCAGGAGAAGGCACGATACCGCCGGCCAAGGCCAAATATGTCCCCTCCTCCGGCACCTACCCCAAAGGCTTCCTCGCTGCCAGTGTCCACGTTGGAGTAAAGGCCTCCAATACTAGATTTGACGATCTCGCTCTCGTAGCCTCAGAAACACCATGTGCAGGCGCTGCTGTTTTTACAAAGAACAAGTTCCAAGCTGCTCCGGTAACGGTGACGCGGGATATGCTTCAGAGGAGGCATGGAGATGGCATTCGAGCTGTTGTGGTAAACTCGGGATGTGCCAATGCTGTGACAGGGAAGGGAGGAATTGAAGATGCTGTGAAGATGGGCGAGGAGACTGACAAGTGCTTTGACGACAACTACAACAACGATGGAAGTGGTTCAAGGACTGTGGTCATGAGCACTGGTGTGATAGGACAGCGGTACGCTTCGAACTGCGATCTGTGATCTAAGAAGACATGCTGACTCTAGCAGACTACCTTTGAAGAAGATCCTCCACAAGATTCCGTCTGCTTACTCAGATCTGGGCTCGACTCACTCCCACTGGTTACGAGCTGCTAGAGCCATTTGCACCACCGACACCTTTCCCAAATTGCTATCTCGCCAATTCACACTCCCGGAATCGAATGAAACATACAGCTTGGTCGGTATGACGAAAGGAGCTGGCATGATTCACCCAAACATGGCAACTCTCCTAGGCATAATTTGCACTGATGCACCAATCGCTTCACCAGCGCTATCCACGCTTCTTACATCGGCGATAGACAAGTCTTTCAACAGTATCTCCATCGATGGTGACACGAGTACCAACGATACCGTCGCCATATTGGCAAATGGGGCCGCAGGGGGACCTAAAATCAAGGACAATCTCAGTCCGGCATACGCAAAAATGCAAGAAACCCTGACAAGCTTTGCAGAAGATTTGGCAAAGCTAGTTGTCCGTGATGGAGAGGGCGCAACCAAATTTGTCACTATTCGAGTTACGAACGCGAAGCGATACGAGGATGCGAAACGCGTTGCTTCTACAATTGCGCGATCGCCGCTTGTGAAGACTGCTCTTTATGGCAAAGATGCGAATTGGGGACGTATATTATGTGCGACCGGTTACGCCGAGGGCGTCCAAGGCGTTGTTCCCACAGAGACCAGCGTGAGCTTCATTCCATCCGACGGCAGCCCAGAGTTAAAGCTTCTCATCAATGGAGAGCCACAGAACGTGGATGAAGCCAGGGCAGCTGAGATCTTAGGGCCAGAGGACTTGGAAATCGTGGTCAAGTTGAGTGAGCAGCCAGGTGAGGAAGCAGTCTACTGGACTTGCGATTTTAGTCATGAGTATGTTACCATCAATGGTGACTACAGGACGTGATCTTCAACATGATCCGAAGACCAATCAGAGTTCTGGACGACTTTATTTTTTGCGATTCATGGGTAGAGGCAGGACCGGAAAAAGCGATAATTAGATATAGGATCTTTGCAATGCCTACGGACTGCCGATGCACTCCAATCAAATCCTTCACAACAGGTGGCGAGGTTAGACCATTTTTGATGACATGAAACCTCGCGCTGATGCGTCGGTTGGTTTTCTGAGGCTCTATTGAGTCGTGGGTGAGTGCAAAATACCAACCCTTCCAGCACCACTTATTCTGTCATATCTCAATCTTCTGTTTTTTGGAGGTTGGTTAGTGGGACACCAGCTCGGGTACCGTACCGAGCAATGGTTCCTCCCTGGCTTTGCCAATTGCACAACACGCCACGCTTGATTATGCCTCCTTTTCACAGATGTCTATGGCTTGCCACTTAATTAGATTCCAGATAAGATGGGAGCGTGAGAACATTGTCAAGCGATCTGACAGGTTGTCACCAAGTCAAGTCTGACGGCTGTTCAGGTACGAACTCACTCGGCTGAACCATGGATTCTAAGATATACTTTCTGTAACCCACCGCGGAATCGCAATCCGTGGTCCTTCTGTCCTCACCGCTCAATCTATGGGGCAACTTCCGTGGACTCCTGGACACGTCGAAGGTGACTTGTTCGACGATTTATTCTTGCGTTCAATGATGCTAACTATCCGACCGCAGTTGATTGTAGCATGAGAGTTCTCATTGCGATAGCGGTGGCAGCGGCGGCGTGCCTGTTCAGCACATTAACAGACGCATATGCTGGAAACACTCACTGGAAAAGGGATAGGCCATGGTACTCTGCCTATTCAAATCATCATGGAGGATACCACAATGTGAAAGAGCCACATACTGAAGCGAAGCAGCTGTGGTATTCCAACGTACATCCAAGGCCACCGACATCTTCTCCCCCTCACCTCCGAAAATCGAAGAGCAGTCCTATAATCATCCATACCACATACAACGGCCATCCCATCGATGCTACAGTTGTTAAAGTCAGTCCGACGTCAACTATCAATGGTATCACAACGAACAGGCAGAAAAATGAAGAGTCACAGATCACGGAGGCCCCAGCAAGCCAGCACCACATGGAAACCTCCATAATTCCAGGTTATGGCAATCATACCTTGTTCCACACAAATCGGTGGAGAATCAACAATACCACCACCTCTCTCGAACAGATCCTTTCACCACCATACGACACCGGTGTGGACTTGTGTCTGAGAGCTTGTATCGAGGAACCCAAGTGTGCTTTTGCCGGTTACACGCAGCGGGATGGAGCACTAGGGCCAAAATATCTCTTGTATAAAACTTGCTCCTTGTATCCTTCTGATGTTGGGGCTGAACGATTGGAAGCTACGAATGTGGATGAGAAGAGGATTCTTGGGCCTGATTTCTTGGCGATTGTTGGGGATAGGGTGGCCAAGGATACGTTGATGGAGTTTCTGAAGAACGGGAAGTGGTGGACGAATAAGGAGCTGGAGGAATAGAGGTAGGGGTTTTTGCATGGGCATGATGTGCGTGCTGTCAAGGTGGGTCGGGGGGTAATGTTGATTTTATTTTTAGGAGACTCCGGTCAATGAGCTGCTTGATAGCCAACTTTTTCGACGTCGGAAATCTTCATTACCCCGAAGTGAAAAGCATGATTTCGAAGGTGTCTATAACGACTTTGATGCTTTCAACGTCTCTGGATCCTTTGACAATTTCCACGATGCAAAGGACGATTACAGAGCAATTTACAACGACTCATCGTTTCCAGGTTCCGCTGAGTTCACAAGGTGAACTAACCATGATGAGAACCGTGCATTCTGAAGTCTTTATAAGGAGAAGGAACTGGAGTTTCAATGAAAGCGTTGACAGGGTAAGGGGGGAAGATGGTGAAAGGGAAAGCGAGAGCGGAGATGAAGATGGAGATGAGGAGAAGAAGAGAAAGAGAAAGAAAGAGAAAGGGAAAGAGAAAGAAAGAGAAAGGGAAAGAGAAAGAAAGAGAAAGGGAAAGAGAAAGAAAGAGAAAGGGAAAGAGAAGAGGTAGAATAAATGTTAAATTAGAGGTATACTAGACTTTATACTCCCCCTCTTCCTCTTCCTCTTCCTCTTCCTCTTCCTCTTCCTCTTCCTCTTCCTCTTCCTCTTCCTCTTCCTCTTCCTCTTCCTCTTCCTCTACTAATCCACCGATCCCTGTACTCCACCGTTTCCGTCAATATGGTATCTTCGTCCTCTCTAAGTCATGTCTACTTCCCACTTTAATCTGCAAGCTTTTGACGTTCCTAAAATCGGACTGGAAAAGCAATTGGGGTGTAGTATTATAGTAAAGAACTTGAAGTTCCCGATTGTCAAGACCGTCACGTAAAATTTCCATTCATATTTTGGTCGCTGGCCGGGAATGAGGTGACTTGGCCTTCGAGATACCGAGAGTCATCTAAACTATTATAAAACCTTTAGTCATCACATTGAAAGTTTGCAAGCCCAATCGATGGTTGGATCTAAGTCAGGTTTCAGCGTGTAAAATCGATGAGTATTAATAATCATGTTTTTATAGCTAATTCAAGATTGATAGGAATGAGGTTAGAGATTAGGATGTTGAAAACCTCCCATTTTACCTATAGACTTTTGTGAATTCTTCAGATCTCATCTCGATGTTGTGAGCAATTGTCTTTTCTTTTCCGTTTGTAAAGTTTACAACAGATCCCTACCGAGTTCTATTAGGGTTTTGGTTGAATCGTGGGTTTGATACTGGGGTTTTTGACCTGTTTCTCTCACTGGGTAGGAAGATTAAGAGTATCAGTTTTTTCGAGTAGAGGAACTCTGGGTTTACTTGTATTGTAGTATACTTGAAGATGCCGCCGGAGAAAACTGTTGGAAATGTCCGCCATACCTTGGAAGTAAATGAGGAGGATGTCGCTCGGATTGAATAGCTCGCAGATCCTTCCTACGAAATCACTCTCGCCCCCTGAGAAAAGTCCTCGATTCTATGACCTGAAATCCCAAGAACTCAATCCAAATGTGATAATGAGCAACTTCCTGATCCCCGTTCTAATTCCAAAATTACCATCCTCAGTCATCCTCAACCACCTCCCCATTCAGCCCATACCACGGCATATCCTCCGGCTCAACCTCCGCACAAGTCAAATACTGAATCCCATTCCCCTCAACATCAAGCATAAGATTATTCTTACACAATTCCTCCACCGTCTCCTTGGCAAATTCCTTCAAGATCCTGATATCATTGCCTAACTCCTCATGATCAAAGCCTACTCCCAAGTCCTGCATATTCTTGTAAACCTGCCAGATAGGCATGTACTCGTCACCACCTTTGTGAAGTCTGCGAAAGACGGCGCCTTTTCGGACGAGATCGTCATCGGCTTTGTCGAGGGAGTCGGCGAGCCAGTCGCGGAAGAGGGAGATGGCGGTCCAGGAATCTTTGTTGCTTTGAATGGAGACGCGAGCCAGGGAGCCGCCTTCTTCAACGTGGATGGAGTTTTGGAAAAGTTTCATGCCCACGAGGACGCAGTCGATGGCCAGTCTTTTCGCCTTGATCTTGACTCTTTCCAGCAAGCACATATTCAGCTTGTGTTTCGGAGTCTTCCATGGCCAATGATCTTCACTATACGTGCCCACGAGATGAACATAAGCTTCTGTCAAGATGGAATCGTCACGGAGGTAAGTTGCCAATATCGCAAATTTGGGAGGATCGTCCTTGATGGCGAGAAATAGTTCTTTGCGGTACTGGTGGAGATAGTTGGCGACTGATGGGCGGAGGAGGTAGGCACAGTCGTACAGCTTGCAGCAAATCCCAATGAGTTTGTTTATTGCGATTATAGTGTCCTCAAATGATTGAGCATGATCTTCCACCAATCTGAGATCGGCGCCGTGCATGAGTAGCAAGAGAAGTTTGTAGGCGTATACAATGGGTGTAAGTCTGGCTCTCGGTTGTGAGCTTGTAAGACCCCTGCTTTCGCGGTAATGTAAGGCAAGCGTGGGCGTAGATTCATCCGTTCCTTCCATTTTAACGTCTGCATCGTCTGACTCTTCGAGCTTCACCACAGGGGTGTTCGGGAGGAGAGACAAGAATCTCTGTCTTGATACTGCTTCCAAGCTTTTGGCTCCGGTGGGTAGTTCGAAGAAGGCTATGACACCTTCCACTCTTTCCGAGCCGATGGGTGGAGAATGGTTCTCATCTTTAACAAAAGGAGTGCAAGAGCTAGATCCATGTTTTGGTATTCTGTCGTACATCCAAGACGATTTCTTCAATGCCTGACCATCGACCTTGTAGATGTGATCTTTTTCGAGGTAAACCAGGACGTTGGCACTGTATGAGGCGCCAGGTAACTTCTTTACAACCATGATCGGAACGTGGAATGGACGCGGTGGGGGTGTGAATGGGCCAGAGAAGGTTTTGATAGTGGATGCCTCTCTCTTTATCCTTTGAGTAGAAGATTCGAGTTCTAACGGAGCTGAGGCGGCCCTCTTCAACTTTGTTCGGTTAGCAACGGACACGGGGAGAAATTGTCGTATGATATACCGAACGAAGCGATGAAAGGCGCTCAACACTTATGACAGTCGCGGGCGGTGGCTCCGATGGCATGTTGAGCCGAAAGTGGAAGGGTGATGATAGCTGAGATTATTTAGGTAACGTGTGTTACCGATGCTGCTGATGAAGGTGAGAGTGGTGGCGAGAGGGAAAAGAAAGTGGGCTGGTGAGTCAATCATGGAGGTAATGAAGGTGATGAAGAACGCTCAACGCTGAATTGCGGCTCAGAATTGACCTCACCCCACCACTTCGTAACCCGGATGGAGCCGGACGAGTGGTGGGAAGAGGTCCTAAAGGGTATCGCGTTGGAAAAGGATGGTTGTTAAGGCGGAGTTGTATTTACTCATGTCTCACACACCTTGGAAAGTGCATGGTGACAAGAAGAAATAATGACGCTCGAGTTATTACAGAGGAAGTAATGTTGCGAAGATATATTGAGTTTAAAAGTGAGGCTCTTCCTTCGGAGCTTGCGTGGATGAGAGGCTGAGTAAGGTCGGAAAAGGAAGCACACCCAAGACACCAGACTGGACGATGCAGAAATTGAACATGCTTGGAGTTTCTGCCACTGCCAAATATTCGTACGGTCGATGAATTCAAGAATCGCTCTCAGATCTCCGAAATGGCTAGTCGTGCTCATTTTCATGCTAGGTGACGGCCGTTTCAAGCAAGTCAATCAGACCTCTCATGGATCGTTTCAATTTAACCTCCCCAGTCAATCAAGGTGGTAGAGCATAGGACCACTTTGGCAAAGAGACAAGCTGGGAGATGAAGGTTAGATATATGGCAGAACATGCGAGAGCTGCCATTAGACTCTTCAGCCATCATCAGAACGTGGAACGATCCATGCTTACCTGTTGTTGAGTCTGCTAGAACATACTCATGGGAATAGACTGCTCATTCTGCTCTATGTACCATCAAGATGCTAGTAGCGACGAGATTCAGAAAGAAACTGCGAAATTGCCGAGCACAGTCAAATTTGAAGTCCGTCCCTCAAGCCGGGGGCAAGGGCAGTAAGCTCATAGAGGAACTTGTCCATAGGTCCCCCTGAATCTAGAGTGTAGATTTGGACTTGAGGACTTGCTTTAGGGTTGAAGTGGGAGGATTCACAGCATCTTTCTCCATGTCCGCCAGGCTCTTATATATATATATCTGCGGGTCATATTGCGCTGTCCCGACCCTTGATAGCTGTGTAAGGATTGCTGGTCCGAATTGTCTGAGCAACTACCATCGATGCGTATCCGGATGCTCGCCAGCTCGAATAGTCACACATGCGGTCAAAACGCCGGACTGGAATGTGGTTGATGCTCGCGGGATTTCCTCGTTGCGGCGCAACAGCATAACGAAGTCCAGTATGAATCAGCTTCTGTAGATTGAAACGAAGAGTCATAGTATAATCCCATATAATTGGACATTGGTGTTGAGTTCCCGTGAAAAATTGCCAGCACAGAATTATTCCCAGGTCATTCCTCCCCGGTTGCCCCCAGCAACTGATTACATTGGACAACAACATCAACCAACTTTTTCGAACATAAAACTTGCAACAATCCGGGCAAGACATACTCTGCGACAATAGCTACTCCTCTACTACAAATACCATACCATCGCTCAATTACTCTTCTCTACCACGCAACCCAGATACCGCAAACATGTCCACCACGAACGTCCTCTCCGAACGCTCCTCCAACATCCCCGTCTCGCCCGAAAAGAAGGACGCAAAGGAAGCACCAAAGTCCCTCGAATACCACCGTCAAATGCTCGAGTCACGCTTGAAGGAGGGAAAGTTAGTGCCAGGAATTTCATTACACTCCTCATCTACCACCGCTGCCACCACCACCACCGATTCGTCCGGTGCAGCTGCAGGTGCCGGTGGCGTCCAAGGAATGACTCGTACTCACCACCTCCTTGCTCTCTCTAGTGACGAAAAGACCTACGTCTCACCATCCGATACCATCCAATCACCCGCGACGCAGAAGCTTGCCGCGTTCAGGACGAAGCATTTGAAGGCGTGAGTTTCCCCACCCTCCATGAGATCACAACTCCTATCAGCTGAACAAGTCTAACAAATATTGTAAACGCAGCGCGAAACCACGCTCCCTCTTCGCCAAAACTACAGCCAAGAACGCTGGCGACCTGGCATCAACAAGCACATCCACAAACTCCTCTCAAGACTGCGGAAAGGACATGTAATGGCAATGTCGAGAAACGCTTGCAATTGGTGTACGAATATCTTCGGCGGTTGTACGACGGGGTGCAATGACACTCTTATTTCTTGCTCGTAAGAACAGATGCTTTGTTCTACTGGATAATGGTATGGATTTTTTGGGGTTGGTGGCAGGCAGGTTTGTGGGCATGATTGGCGTTTATGGATTATGGATTCCTCACATAGGATTTGGGTATGGTGGAGTTTCTCTCTCTCTCTCTCTCTCTCTCTTACTTGATCCTGGCTTTCAGATAGATGGTCTATCATTGTTCATGGTTATATGAATGAACAGGAGTCAAAGACAATGCTGCTCATATATAACGGTACCCAAGTAAAAAAACGTACCACTTGTGTCTTCCCCTAACGCTTCTTCCAAATCTCCCGAAAAGACAACAGTCTCCCATTCCTATTCCAGGTTTCCATATCGAAAACTTCGAAACGGGTAAACTCCATCGGGGAATCAACACTGCCTTGTCTCTCAGTAAAGATACAACGTATTTCCTTGCATCTTCCCAATGGAAACACGAAGTAGCAGGACTGGGCCCCATCTACAGAGCTATCTCTTCATATGGACAGGCATGAAAGTCATATAAGAGCGTACATTTCGATAATGATTTTCAATGAGCAAAGTAACGTGAAGCCTGGTGATACAAATGTGGATGGATGAGTGGAGAGATGTTGTCTCTATTGCAATAATTAAGATTTGCAGAAATTAGACTCCAGGTGCATTCCACGTGGAACTGTTCGTTTTTCCATAGAATAGCGTTGTTGAACAGGAATATGTGTCAGAACCTGCTATAAACCTTTCTACACAATGGGGTATCACTACCTAGATGTTCTTACTACACCCGCTATTTCCCTTTGGTAAAATATCTACCAAATGCCTCGTTCACAATTACTCTCCAGCTCCTTTGCTCGTGCGCTTCACCAAATACGCAAGCTCGTAATGTCCCTGACGAGACAAAACCTCTCTACGTGTAAATTAGCATAATTCAAGCACACAATTAAATCGCAGGAATATGAGAGTTGGTTTGTATATCAGTTAAACAGCACTATCTCGCATCAACAGCTCGAAAGCCTCAGCCGGTAATTCCAGTTATAATAGGTTGAGTATCATCATATGGGGAAGAATAAGAAGAGAAGATTTGCTTACCATGGGTCTTATTGGATTGGATGAAGAGCTTTGATGATGATGCTCTAGACCTGGTAAAGCTATAGTCCTCAGAAGAGATCGCTTGCTTCACTTCTAATACGTTGTGCCTCTTTCAGTCTGTCAACATGCAATCCTGGCTGAGACTGAAAAACGACCTTTTGCGCGAACTCTCAACTGCTAGAGGGGCGGATGCCGGTGTGCAAGGATGATCGTCTTGCAAAACAGGCTCTCCCAAATTGTTCGCAAGACACTGGGCTGACCGGCGCAAATTAGTAATGCCTTCGGGAAGACGACAAGATCATATTTTTGCCATCGTAAATTATCTGGTCATTCAGAAAGCAGGAAAAGAAGGATATTGAGGTATGACCGGCGAAGGGATCGCAGGTCCTCCTGACTGAGGCAGATCAGGATCGATGCTCTCAATCGTAGCAGCTGGTGGGGGCTCTGGATACACCACTCGCACATTCTCTGTTCGATGCTGTGGTGGAGGTTCATCCGGTGCTGTCTGTCGTGGTGGTGGAGCAGTCAACGTGTTGATATGAGTTCTTGTTCCCCTGACCAAATTTGGTATTCCCCTGACCAGATTTGGTGGTGTAGCTGAGGTTTGCGGTACGGGCGCTTGTGCAACTGACCCATTGGTGACTGGAGAAGGTGCTTGGATGATGGGAGTGGGGGCCGAAGGAGGAGATGGAGTAGACATTAATTGGGCGTTCTTAGCCTGTGCTTTGTGTCGCCATGAATTCTGTCGAGGTGGTGGAGCTTCCGTATGGAAATTTACAACGGTATTCAGCGTCGCTAGAAAGCTTGGTTGTGGAGGCTCGGTAGGTGTGGGTGTAGTTGCAGGTGTAGGTGTAGACGCCTCAAGAGCAGGAGTCTCGTCCGTCAAATCGATTGCCATTTCCGCATCCATTGTGCTCGATTCCAACTCAGGTGTGGTCATTTCCGACTCGTCAGAAGCTTCTCTTTCAGTCTGTGCAGCAGCTGCATCATCGTCCTTCTTTTTCCTTGGCCTCACAATCCTCGAACCCTTGGGCTGATTCATGATTACATCTCGATTCCTCCACCAACTGTTGATCGTGGTAGCCGGTATTTTGAAGAAGTCGGCAGCTTCCTGGTCCGTTGGGCTTCTCCATCCGAACTCTGTGACAAGACCTGCGCGGCCTGGATGTAGGGGAGCACAAGGATATCGCGTTTGGACGATCCAGGTAAGGACGGCGAGCTTTTTCTCGCGGCTGCGGAAGACGGAGTTTTTGAGGACGGGGGTCGTTCGTACTTTGATGGTGGGCGCTTTTGGTTTGGGCCCTCTCTTCTTCTGGGGAGGCTTGTTTGGGTCCTGGACGACTGGACCTGGACGAGAACCTTTTGGTGGCATGGTGAGGGAGGCCACAACAGGCTCACGGCCTTGGATCAACGTGGTGCATGCAATAATCGATGCTCATGAATGGGGAGAGACGTTAGTGTCGTTGGGAGTCCGAGCTGGGCTAAACACGTGAGTGGCCGAACTCCCTTCACTTGTACATTGTTTTGATATTCAGTCGTTCCCATTACAATGTGCGCTGGAAAAGAAATGTGCTTCTGTATTTACAACACCGTAATAGCTATAGGCTCATCCAACCCGTTCATGCAAGTCCGTCTACACATCTTTTCCCTTACATACGCCAAAATCATGTCTTGTCGTGTGAAGGATCCTATATCGTACAGTATCCCCCAAAAGCCGTACATTACTCTTTCTTTGCATCCCCACCTTTCCCAGAGAACAACCAAGTCATGTATCCCCCCGCTACATCTTGACCCTTCTCTTCCTTCGCAACCTGATCACTCTCAACATCATCAATAACACTCTTGTCAATCGGCTCGAAAACCTCCTTCTTCCCCATCGTCCTATCAATCTCATCCTGCTCCAATCTCCACTCGGCCCCTCTCCTCGACCACCCTTCCAGCTCCTGCATAAATCTCCCACCATACCATTTCTCATCCGCCTCGGGATCGTCCTTACCTAAAGGAGATGCGTTGTCGCGCCTAGCTATACAGGCTTCATATCTCCCCCACGCCTTGGAATTATCCTCCATTTCCTGAATCGAGTACTCAATGTCCCATTCATCCTCGCAATTCACTTCTGGTGGTCCAGACACGTAGTGGCCATTGACTTTGTTACGGACCATGAGAGCAAGAGAAAGAATAGGTCTGGATGATTCATATTGCGAAAGCCTGAATCTTCCACATTCATCCAATGTTCTCTTTGCAACATCTTTCAATCTCGCTATCTGGCCGTCGTAGTCCGTACCCTGGGCGCCAGGTGCAAGTGTTGACTCAATGTCAACCATCGACTTGTTAAGCTTACTGGCCGCCATTTTCAGTTCCTTGAGTTCTCCTTTTCGGGTGGATCGATGCACATCTACAAGGTCTGCCTCTCTGAACTTGGACGCTTCGCGTATAATGTTTACGGCGGATGTCTGTGCTTGGGCAAGTTGAGCGGCCGGGTCAGTTTCACTGGCTTGATTATCGACTTGATCGGATAGCAGTTCAAGTAGGCGGTCTATGGCGCGTTTGGGTTCGGGCTCGGGCTCGGGCTCGGGCTCAGCTGGTGCTTGTTGTTTGGCAAGAATCTTGGTTAACGAGTCGGAGTCGTCGGCAATTTTGACATTATCGATTTCGATCTTTTTCTGGACTTGAACATTGGAGTCGGCTCCGGGCTGATCCATCGCCGTTTGCAGAGACTCAGCGGTAGGACCTTCGTCAGGGAACATCACAGCCCTTTCGAACTCGTCGACTCGGCGCTGCTTCTCTATGGCACGTTCTTGGAGATAGTCAAAGGTCACAGGTTCCACGAAAATATTCATATATGGCACGTCGTGAGGTCTGGTTTCGAACACCATACGTAACGGCTGGAGTGGCCATAGTCAGCACTGATACAACTATCTAGAAGGAAGTCAACATACCTGGTCAGGGAACTTTGTTGAAGCACGATCCAACACGTCTTGTAGAATATTGATACTGGCTCGCAATTCTTGATCTCCTCGGAACGTATCGGTAGACCCATGAATAGCCCTATCGATCTCGGGAAGACTGACATATTGAAACCCAAACATGCGCGTAACATTGTGATAGGCGACAAATATACCATCCATTCGACCCAGACGTGCCTGCATGGAGTACTTGAGCATAGGTGCCCGGAGCATGTCGTGATACTCGCGCTCGAATGACTCGAAATGGCCATGGTCATTCTTGATTTCGTAGCTTGAAGCAACCTCCAATTTTCCCTTGCCGTCCATACGGACAGGTAGCACGGCTCTTGTCTTGATATCGAAAATACCAGTTCCTGGAAGGCGGGGATCGTATCCGTCCAATTGAGACCGTACGAGAAGCTTTCCAATGCCGGTGTAGTGAAACGCCTCTTCTGTATCTGGAGTCTCAACAGCTGACTTTCCGGTCACTTTTGACCTTCGATACCTCTCGAAGTCCTTCTTGGGCACAGTTAGAAGCTTTTCCAGAGATCGCCCTACAAGCGAAAGGACGGTGTTCCCAAATCCGTCGTCGTCTTTATCAATGGCATAGCCTCCGTTCTTCGGTTTGAGTATTATCGAAGTTGGTGCTTTCGTGAAAGTCGTAAAGTTAGTTTGATCAGGGCCCGGGAATGTTTTTGAAAGCATGCCGATATCGATTGGACGCCATTGGGAGATCAAGAAGTGAAAAGTCATCAGGACCGAAGTCAAACTCGAAGTAGAGGTAAAGTACTTTAAGCCATTTTCGGCAGCGATGTTGGAAAGTGTGGGATCTGTCGAGGCAACTTTGTAGCCTTTCAAAGCCGCAAAGTCAAACTCCTCAGCAGGGACAACTTTTTCTAGATAGGGGTCAAAATTGTAGATCCTAGATCTTGGATCCCGCAGCCGGTAAACACCCGGGTTGAACAAGACACGATCCAGACCATACGAAAGAGGAGGCACTGGTGATTGCGGGACATGTAGGGGATTCACTTCAAGACTGGATGCATTGAGTGTTTCCACTTTCTCAGCAGGCTTAAAAGAATTGCGAATATAGGCAGGCAAGCCGAGACCTATCGCCTTCGCAGCGGGCTCCTTCACTTCTGCTCCCTTCGCGGCTTCTGGTTGACCTGTGAGGGCTTCTCGAAGGGTCAAACCTTGAAGCGTATCTTTGGACACTTTGGACACAACTGCTTGTAATCGGGATTTGGAGGTTACGCTTCGAGTTCTAAGTGCAGTTACTCGAGCTCGGGCAGCTTGTTTGTCAAGGCTGGTCGGTTTGCCAATTGACTTTCCTGCTGCCGTCCTTGTTGGCGTGTCGAAGCTTCTCACTTGCGGTGGCGTAGAAGTTATGTGCTCCGTGAGCAATGCCCGAATCTTTGCCTTCGCCTTTTTCTTGTTGAGAGCCTCGACTTCGAATTTCTCCCCGTCGAAAGCAACTTTAGCCTGCCAGGACTTGATCACGCCATTATCATGAATAGTTGTGTACGAGGCCTTCGGTAACCGTCTCCGCAGGGATTTCTTCATCTGTTCTGAAGCAACGACTTTCGTTACAGGTCGTGATCCAGTTTTCGCTGTAGCAGCGGTCTCCTGGTCTGGCGCAGTATTCTCAGATCCGTCTTCGCCAGCACCTTGCGATGGTGATTGATTTTGTGAAGCGTCTGTCGAAATGGCTCTCATCTTTGCCATTTCCTTCTCGAGCCTCTGCCTTCTCTTCTCGGACCTGGTCTTCACGACCTTAACGCCCGAAGATTGAACATCCTGCACCTCTCCCTGTTTCACTGCCGCATCATTCGCCGGATTGTGAATTTTGGCCTCAAAATGGAGATTTGACACGGTAGACTCAGATGTCGATGGCGGAGGGGGTTCGTCTGGCTTTTGGGAGAATGTTTGAGATTCGGTGGAGAGCGCTCGCCATGGCTGCGAACTGGCTATCCGTTGCGAACGACATGCGTAGCAGACATATTGGGAAGTGGTCCTGGAGGCCGAAATCCGAACAGTGGCGAACATTGAATTCGGAGAACGGGACGAGGTTGAATAAGTCGTCGTTGGCGCAAAGAAGCGTCGAGTAGTTGGAGGCAATTGACTTTTTGGAGATAGGCTGCAAGGGTCTGCTCCAGCTGGCACGTGTATCCTCTGGAGATAATGTGAGATCACCAATTATTGCTTCGAAATCTATTCAACCTTGATGCCATTTCTTCGTCCATGATTTGATCGTATCAATTGATTGGCATCAGGTGGAATTCGAAATCGCCGATACTCTCCTATTCGGTCACGGCCCTATTCGATACTTATCTTGATCCGGGCCTGACTATCAACTACATACACCTATTCAGACACATTCGACACAATACTCGGGTTAATTCAAGGCCACTCAGCCATGAGACTGAAGCTGAGGCTACAATGAAGAGAAAGTACGACCTCCAGAACGATGCCGAGCTCAATGATGCGTCTTGGGAGGCAGGCAAAGGTGCCATGGTGGGAGCTGCAACGGTATGTTTATTCATTTATTCTCATCATATTTTTGGTGTCCTCCCACTCAGAATCTCTATTCCCCTTCTAATTCGCTCGCTCTTCTGTTCTTCCATGTCCTTCGTTTTCTTGATTCCGTCAATTCTCTACGCTTCCCTTTTTGGAGCAGAACCCGGAGAATATCAAGCAGATACAGACGGAGGCAGCTTTCCTGAAGAAGAGTACAGCAACACCGCTGGGAATCCCCAAGCGACTTGCCTCCATCCATTAAATTTCTTCTGGTTCGCGCTGCATGGCAGAATCGTGAAACCGCATTAAATCTTGTCAACCCAAGCGGAATACCAAGCACGAGGGATTCACAAAAACAAAACATGTTCATCGACAGAACACTCGGGCTTCTAATCCAAACCCCATCTATCCCAAATCTCTTCGTTCTCCATCTTCTCTCAACTGTACCCTCACCCTCATCAACAACGATTCCCAACCCTCGGCCCCTCCCTTACTAACAATCCAAACAGTGGGGTCTCTACGCAGCAGTCCTAGGAGCAGGAGCTTACTTCTACACACCAATCTACCGAAATCTAACCGTCCAATTCAAAGTGTTCGTCCCCCCTCCACCGTCCCTAACCCCACCAAAACTCCAACTCTTCTTATTACTAATCCCTACCTCCAGGTTCATCCAAATGTCCGCCATGACTCTAGGAGGCATGGTCGAAGCCGACCGCCGCCTCCGCTATCACGAAGCTTTTATGCGCCACAACAATCGCCTGAAAAGAGACGCAGCAGTATGGCGCGCTTATGAGGCTGATTTTGAGGCGCGAGGGACGCCAGGGGTTGGGAGCGAGGGGAGTTCACACGGTACGCAGTATTCGGAGGAAGTTGATGAGGCAAAGAAGAAGTAGACGTCGGGTTGGGTTGAAGAAGGGGATGTGTGGGTTGCGCGATCTGGGTGGCGATGGACTTGTATGCGTTTATGATATGTAAAGAAAGGACGTGTGATGTGTGATGAAGAGACAATCAGTATGTGGGATTTTCATGTCCAGTTTTGACTAGCACGGGTCGTATCAAGCGGAATATCAATTGAGTAGCTTCAATTGTCCCACCTACCCAACAGAAATAATCCATTGAGTGAGCAATTGACTACACACATATTCCCGACATAATATCCATCATTGAGCCATATCATCAGCACACATTTCGTGACGCCATTTTCTCCTCCCAAATGTCTACACATGAATCAACATCAATATGAGCACTCCGTCTTTTGTCAGAACATCGACTCTTTCATCACGGACGCGCACAATCAAGCAGCCTCGCCCTCCTTCTCAAGCTCCTGCCCCTCAAAAAGTGGCAATCTCGCTTGGATCTCCGCCCACGTCTCATTGCCCTCGCAATACGCCTGGATAGCCTTGAGAATCTCGTCTTCGCTAGCACGGACTTGCTTCGTGGTATCACGGTCGCGCAATGTGAAGGTGCTGTCTTCGACGGACTGGAAATCGACTGTGATACCGAGAGCTGTTCCCAACTCGTCGTTTCTGGCATATCGTTTTCCGATACTGGCTCCTGAATCATCAACTCGGTTGGAAATGCCAAGCCTCCGTAACTTTAGCGAAAGACGTTGTGTAATAGGGCGGAAGCTCTCGTGTCCAGAAAGAGGGCAAAGTAATACTTTGGTTGGGGCAACAATTCCCGGGAATGAGATCACACCACGTGCCTCGTCTCCTTCACGAGTCCAGTAGTTGTGTTCCATTAGAGCATACAGAATCCTGCCAATTCCAAAGGAGGGCTCGATAACGTTGGGAACGTACTCGCGGGTGTGCTCTATGCGTGTGCGCTTCTCGATAGTGACAAGTTCTTTGGGCAGTGTTGCTTTTCCAGCAGCAATAGCCTCGACAGGAATCTCGATCTCGCCTTTTGATGCCAATTCGAGAGACAGTTTTTCGCGCAAATCCTGGCTCAGTGCTTCAACGGCATCCTGTACTGCTTTCCCATCCTTCTTAAACTTGGGTCCAAACTTGGCCTTGTTGATATCCACGACGTACTCTTCGATCTTTAGTGGCTCTGGTCGGATCTCTCTCACCAATAGCTGTGCGCCTGTAGCTTTGCTGTGGACCGACAAGTCGTAAGCCGAACGATCCGCGCAGCCAACACACTCAATCCATCCGTAAGACGTCAGCAATTCGGCATCCCAACAATCTGCGGCGTAATGCGCCATCTCGTTTGCCATGTGCTGCCGGAAGCGGATTTTGGACTGGTCAACACCGACACTCGCCAGGAATAGCTGTATTCTTGCAAGGAAGTACCCAAGGGTCTCGTTGTCAACGATGCCTTTCGCAACGGCATCACCAATCTTCATGCGCTCAATCTCAGTCTTGCCAGCCAATTGGACTTCCCGGTTAAGGAGTTCCAGCTCAACATCTACAACCTCTGAAAAGCGAGCATGTTTCTTTCCTCCCTCAGGATCGACGAAATGCTCGATTTCTGCCATCAGGAACTCGCGAACCCGCAACAAACCAGCTCGAGGAGAAATCTCGTTGCGGAAGGACTTGCCAATGCTGGCGCTGGCGAAGGGCATTTGCTGGTTGTTGAATTCGAGTAGCTTTGCGAAGTTGAGGAACTGCCCTTGAGCTGTTTCTGGTCGAAGATATCCGACCAGCTGAGACGTGGGGCCGATCTTAGTCTCAAACATGAGGTTGAAAGCCACAGGAGGTTCTAGTTGGTTGTTGTTCGCAGGATTCCTGATATCGTATTTGCTCATGAGCTCCCCCAAGCCAGCACCATCGTAGTTGTCGATCTTTGCCAGAATCTCCTCGTACTCTTTGACGACAGCATCTTCCAACTTGACCGCGACATTCTTCTTCTGTCTCAGCTTTTTTTTCTTTGCATCGACCTCTTCTTCTGCAATAGCTTGTCCACGAGCTTCAGCATTGCCCTTCAGACGGTCCTCCAGCACAGCCTCCACCAAGTGGTCAGCTCTGAAAATCTCTCCTGTCTTAGGGTCTTTTGAGCACCAGTCGATGAAGCGGTCTACGTGGCCAGAGCTCAAAAGGACAGAGCGCGGTGTAAGGATAGTAGGTTCGACTTCTAGAATTCCTTCTTCGATAACGAAGTGTTTCCTCCAGGCATCAACGAAGGCAGCTTGAAGGCTGCAGAGCGGTGGACCATAGTCGTACAATCCAGCGACACCGCCGTAGATTTCGAAGGCTGGTGTGAAGAACAGTCGGCGCTTGAGGACGGACTCGAATTGGTTGCGATCGAACGGCTTGCCCTGTTTGGCTGTCAGAAGGATTCAGGCTCAGGTTCAAGCTTTTGGAAGGACGCAGGCTGTCGTAATGGCGGGTGATGTTTACCGTCTTGGTTGTCATAGGAGGAGCCATAGTGTCTTGTAGCTTTGTTAGCATTTCGAATTCGTGCTCGCAACATTAGCCTTCGCCATACCAAGCCTCTGGGAATTTTGCTGCTGTTTGAGCTTTGCGGGAAGCGCTCTGAAAAGAACTGAAGTAGTTGCCAACTGTCTACAGCTATAACGCGCAGCGCTGTGTGAAAAGAATTGAGAAGAGCGGAATGGAAGAGGGTGGAGCATTCAATGTGTCGAGGGGACTGCCGTGACTCAAGCTTGGAGATAAATGTGCAAATAGCGAGGGCAATTGTCGGTCCAGTCCAGTCCAGTCCGATTCAATCGAATGAAGCGATCAATTGAACGTCTGGCCTATTGTTCTCCTGCAGTCTGAAGTTGTAATGGAATTGATGCTGAAATTATTTCGAACGCGGTGGAGTGCTACAGCGAGTGATGGTGGTGGGAGGTGGAGATCGGTGGCTTGAGTCGTTTTCCCCGATTTAATGCCGCTGCTAACAACTTTTTATCGAGACTCTAACAACTCCTGCGACAATTATATCAATCCAATACTCATGAGAGCCGACCTCTCGCACGAATACCCTCTACACATCGCGAGCGTCACGATACGCTGAAATCCCCTCCGAAAGAAATACACCAACAATACTACCGTCCTTCCGTCCTTCGTCCTTCCGTCTTACCGTACCTCCACCCATCATGCCGTCGATAAACCCCAAGAGCGCTCTGCCTTATAAGAGCGCAAACAAAGATCGCCGGCGAGATTTCCATATAAAGCAAAAGAAAGCGCGCGACCAGCTACAACGAGAGAAAAGGTTCGCTAGGAAAAAGTTGGAAGACAAGGTATTCATGTTCCTAGCCGATTTTACAGACCAAGAATAATGACAAACGAATATAGAACCCTGAGTTGAGGGAGTTGAGACTAGCAGCCAACAAACCGATAACAATTGACTCGAAGCGGAAATATGACGAAGAAGGCGAGGAAGGAGACAACATACTTGGGCTTAGTGTCGACCTGAACGCTTTGGCGAAGAGGCGGAGAATAGAAGAATTGCAGGAGCTGGATGATGCTGCTGAAGCGAATGCTGAGGAGAACTCTAATGATGAGGAGGACGCTGAGAATGAGGATGACGAGGCTGGAGGACCCACGGCAGACGACGCTAAGAAAGAGGGCGAAGACGACAACGATTCTATGTTGGGAGACTCAGATGCGGAAGAGGAGAGTGTCTTCAAGAAACCCGCTATACCCACGCGACTGCGAGCTGGAAGTATCGCCGCGTCTGTTGCCTCGACAGCGAGAACCGACTTGACGCCAGAGGCAATCGCCGCCAAATTTCCGACTCTGTTCGCAGAACAATCAGAGAACCCCAAAGTTCTCATAACAACTTCGATCAACAGTACGTTGCATAAGGAAGCAGAGATGCTGGAGGAACTACTCCCAAATTCAGTTTACGTCAGAAGATCGAGCCACCGATGGGGCCATAAATTTTCAGTACGAGAAATAGCGAAATTTGCGAGCAATCGTAACTTTACTACAATGGTAGTCCTGATGGAAGACCAGAAGAGGCCCGCAGGATTGGATATTATTCATCTACCCGAAGGCCCTCATCTGCATTACTCCCTCACAAACTGGGTAGACGGCAAGAAGCTCCCAGGTCATGGCAAAGCTATGGATTTCTATCCAGAGATTATCCTCAACAACTTCACCACTGCTCTCGGACTCGTCACTGGGAGACTTTTTCAAACCCTCTTTCCCATCAAACCCGAACTACAAGGTCGTCAAGTCGTGACCTTGCACAACCAGGTAAATTTTCCTTGACTTTTCGCTTCTTTCCCAGATCCAATGCTCAGCTTTGTTTCGGTATCGATAAAATTCTTGAAATTCATTGATATAGATGACATGCTGGAATTCTCAAAAATGATTGGCACATAGTTTGGATATTAGACATACTCAGAAAGGCGCACATAACTAACACCCTTAGCGCGATTTCATCTTTTTCAGGAGGCATCGTTACGCCTTCCGTGAAAAGCGAGCAAGAGAGCAAGCCGTTCTTGGACCTGATGGGAAGCCTTTGGAAGGGGTGGAAGATATCAAAGCAGGATTGCAAGAGTTGGGTCCTCGATTCACGTTGAAGTTGAGGAGGGTGGACAAAGGGATCCAGAGAGCTAGTGGACAAGAGTGGGAATGGAAGGGTAAGACGGATAGGGTTAGGACGAAATTCCAGCTGTGAGTGTTTGTGCTTGGAAACTGGAGAGGAAGAGTGAGGAATACCCAAAGAGAATGGGGACATGTATGGATGGTTGTTTGGACGTCTCTACCTTTGTCAAGAGTTGGTCTGCAATGGCGAATTGGCGGCGGACGAGTCTATGATAAGCTCTTCAAAAACTTCAGTTGAATCGGAATGATGATTGTTGAACTGTCAAGTCATGGGAATCTTGCAGTGCGATCTTTAATGACGCAGCTCAGCTTCCTTCCCTCCCTCCCTGTTCAAAGAACATGAAGAAATAAGAGATGAAATATCACTTATGCCGGGTACGTCCAAAAATGAATTCGCGGGAGCTATACTACTTACTACGTTGCGCAACGAAGAACTAGAAGAAGTAGAAGCATGGCCGATACGCGTCATCACTACTTAGGCTTGATGAAACGCATTCATTGTGTGAAGATGATTTGTGAGCTAGAGAGGTGGTAAATTAATTATATATATGCTTGGTGGGAGAATTGAAAGGGGTGATTGGTTGGGTTGGTTTTGCCTAAGGTACTTGTCGTGATGAATTGGCGTTGGTGTCTTTGTAACGATCTGTTTTTAAGAAGAGTTGGGTTTTGAGAGGGACGGAGGGAGAAATTGGGATGGTTTTGGATATCTATCTAGAGGGAAAGAAGGAAGTTCTTCAAGTTTTATTAAAGAAAGAAGGAAAGGGGGAAGTGTGTGTTAAACCTCCTTTTGAATATATTCTATTTTTTAAGATGTAGAATCGACGTTATTTTGGTATATACTTTGGCGATATTGAGAAGTAAGGAGATTATAAGATATCTACATATTTTAGAATATCCTCTTCTTCTTTTGTTACTACGTCTGTCCTTATATAAATGCCTCTGGCAAAGGCGAAGGCCAAGGCCAAGGCAAGAGTAATATCTCCAAGTCCCCCTCAAAACATGTTCTTACTTAGCAGAAGAAAGCATTTTAGTCTAGTATCGTTGATGAGAAGAAGAAGAACAAGAAGTGGGAGCAACCTTGTCACGAGAACCCCCCGATTGGTCGGTTGGCTGCTGGGAAGGTCTCATCGAGATGTCTGGCTGGTGATCCCGTTTCCTGCATGTCTTAGCGGGGGTCCGATGTCGAGACTGCGCTTGCAGATATGAGTGTATGGGTTGAAGCGGTTTTTGCTTGGCTCTTCTGAGACATGCTGGTTTGTTTGACGGGTACAGATTCTTTCTTGGTTCTTTTTGGTCCATGGGGTTTTTGTGGTAGTTGGGCTCTGGTGTTTTGTATGCCTGCTCATATCTCAGACGTTTATTATACTCCATACTAGTAATGTCAAAAGAGATGGGTATTGTCTCATCAAATTGTCACCGTGTACTACTGGTAATGGAAAGAAAGATAAACAATTCTCATTAATCTGAAAATTATTGAGCCTTGACTTCTCATTGGCTCGATAAGCACCAATTATGGATGAGCTAGGTCAATGGGAATTACCGTCCTAGGTTCGGAGCTTCCCCTCCCACTAAGAAAGCAAGTCTCGGTTTCGTTTCTCCTTTCCCAGTACTAGTGGCTGGTGGATAGAATACGAGGTCTTGAAGAGGCTTGGAACTGATTGTGAATGGAGGAGGCCCAATGGAGTAGATCTCTCCCAGGTCACCCACAAATTTCCATACCTTCGGTAGCAAACCCGACGCCGGAGTATGGCACTAAAATGGTTGAAAAACGAAATCTTTTCTGAAGGGGATGGGGAGACAGGGCTGAGACTGCCGAACGATTTATTCTCGTTCTTCTGCATTGTTTTCTTTCCGCAGAGCAATTTCGTGCTTTGTGCGCCCATCAGCCGTTATCGTGATTTCTAAATGCATTGGAAGACTTCCTGTATTATATGTGGTAGGTGACATGAGTTCAGGTATGACGACCACTGCGCCCATACATCTCAAACGACGAGCGACCGGTGGAAAATCCACCGTTTATTCTTTCCTTTTCCCGCTTGTACTTGCAGTTGCGTCTGCATATGCAGTAACGTTGACTTTCTCCTCTGTGTGCATGCAGTGCGGTGCCCGTTTGATCCTCTGCCGGGATAGGGGTGGAGGCTTACGCGATTCGTGACATCGCATCGACTAGGGTGGAGAGGATTTTTGCTTCAAGGAGGCTGGGAGCGGAGTATTGCATGCGAGCCAGACTGCGCGTGGGTTCGCGCGTGGAAAAGAGTTGGAGGAGAGGGATTGTGAAGAGAGAGGAGGTGGAGGAGAGACAATGTGGATATGTCTGATTGTGAAGTGGAAGTTGGGGAGCCGGTGTGAATGTAGATGTAGATGTACATGTACATGTGCAGCTGGAGATCTGATGTGTTGGGAGATCGGGAGGAGAATGTGGTGGATGGTTTTCTGGGGTCGTTGTCAAGACCTTGGCACGATGGACGGTAAAAGTCACGCGACCAGTTGAGACGGGGAGTGTTTGTAAATCCAATACATCGTATCCATTCGTATGTAGTCCTAGCATGAACATTCTACAGAGCCATTCGGCTCATTCTTCCGATCAAGCCTACATACATACAAACAATCAACCTCACCAAGTGTCCGTCCCAAGATATCAACAGAGTCCTTCTGTTTCCGTTCCATGTCGCCACAGATTTTCCCTTGCCAGGGCGAAGAGCACTTTTCCGTGAACACCCGTAGCGATAATGATATCCCTCCTTCCAATGCCAACTTTTGTTATCATCTTCTTAAACGAGTGAGACATGAAGTATTCGTTGAGTGGGTGGGTAGATGACCACATCGAATCCGACCAGAGTTCCATTTCTGTGAATCTCAAATAACAAAACAATCGTGAGTAGGACACTCGTACACAAAGGCCACAACTCTGGTATAATGGGGATAATAAACAAACAAAATTTAATGAACGTATTAGATGGACTTCTTGGGAGATGGACCGACTGTCAAGGATATGATCAACGCCTCTCAGGGCATGATTTGAAACTCTCTCTGTCTAGCTTTATATCCGACATTTTTTGGTGGTGCAGGACCACCACGCTTGAATTGCTCGAAGCGCGATCCGAAGGGCTTGGAAGGGAAAGACCCAGTCAGTGGCGCACTCTTCAAGGCTTCCGGGAAGTTCATGCTCTTCACCGACTTGAGGATCGATGCACCTGGACTTTTGGGAGGCTGAGGAAACAAGCTATAACTTGATCGTGAAGGACGAACAGCTGTCTGAGGGCGGACTGTGGGTGTCACCGGTGGAGTGTTGGGTTTGGATGAGACCGGATCGGAGGAACCTTTTCGATGCATGTGATGTGGTCGTTCAAGCGTTGAGTTGGAGAAGTAGGTTGAGCGCGAGGTCGAGCGCGATGGGATACAATATGCTTTCTCAGTGGCTGAAGTTGAAGCTGATGTTACTGGAAATGATGCTGCCGTGTTGTCATTTCCTGGTGGTGTGGGCAGCTTCGAGGTTGTCGATGAGCCAGATGGCAGGGTTGGTGATTTCGTCGACATCGGAATGGCTGTGATTACAGAAGTCTCACTAATGCTGCGGGGTACCTTTAGTGGCCAATCTTCAGACAGATGGTGAGCACTGATGCGAGCGTCGAAAAGACTTGGCCTCGCAGAACCGAGAGTATTGGATCGACTACGGTATTGACCATGTGGCGATTTCGAAGGAGGCGTCGGCGGGCCTTCTGGTGATAGTGGAGAGTCTAATGGCCTGCGGAGAGCAGCTACAATGGTGTTGATGTGAAGGTCCTGGTGTCGTGGGTCTTCATTCGGGATGACTGGAGACTGTTCGGCCGATGAAGGTGGAGTTGGTAGCAAAGGAGCGGCCAAACTTTTTCTTGTCAGCTCGTGAGGTGGAATCTTCTCAGTTCTATATTCTGAGCGAGGAGGGACAGCCGGAGGAGCGCCTTCCGCCTGAGCCAGGAGTTGGTCGTAGAGTTGATGCATCTGGGCTTCAGATCTTTCGGCATACAGCAGCTGCGACGGAGCATTGTCTTTATCACTCAATCGCTGGGAGTTACCACTCTCTGATGATGGAAAAGAGAACTTTTCCGACGGGGTCATGAGTGACACACTGTTCGTCGACGTGGAATGAGAAGAACGATACTCCAGTTCTGGCAAGGCGTCTTTGCTCGGAACTTTGTACACTCGATTCGGCAAACGATAGCTCTCTCCTTCACTGCTGCTCACTGTGCTTCCCACGGAGTGATTTTTGTTTTTGTTATTAATGTCCTTTTGCATCAGAGCATATGTGTAAGGGCCGTCGTCATGGTAGAGGTCGTCATGGTCTGACTCGTCAAATCTTGACACATTGTTCCAATCAAAGTCGCAATCTGCTTCAGCTGCATGCTCGTAGCAGTAGTCGATGTCGTCTTCCCAAGATGGTGCCCTGTCTTTGGTGCCATCTTCTATCATTCCGTTCCTGCGCACGTGAGGATGGTTCGACAGTCTGATAGAATCACCCAGAGTATCCGACCCGTGAGAGGTGGGACGCTCGATGAACTTGTGAGCGGGCGGTATGTGAGACCACTTCCGAAAAGAAGATTTGGAACCGTTCCGAGATAGCATTGGCGATGACTTTGCGTGTCTGATTGAAGAATGATGGGTGATGTCTTTGCTTTGTCTATTAGACAAAGTGCCCTCCGGTTCTTCTGGAACTTGCTCAAGAGGTGGATGAAACATTGGAGATTTGATCTGGTCTGGAACGATGTCCGGTAGAGCAACTGGGCGCCTCGAACCTAACAGAGCATCTATCGGGTTGAATTGTGGTGATCTATTCTCGTAGAAAGGAAGCAGCGTGTCCCATTCATCGTTTATAGAACGATTGGAAAGAAGGGGTAAGTTAAACTTAGCTGCGGGCGGGAACAACGCCGGATCCAATGGGGGTGGTCGGTGTAAAGGACGTTTTGGGGGACCTGCTGTTTGGATAGGCGGTATTACAGGGCTGAATTGCTCCGCAGACCGTATTTGCCTGAGAGGCTGCATCCCTAACGCCTCAGGGGCCCTCAATGGCTCAGGCATCAAGCGTTCGTCAGATCGCTTGGGTCGGAGAGGGGCTGGACCCCTTTGCGGGATGGACGCTTCTGGGTGACGCTCTTTATCTTGCAATGCTCGTGAAGGGCCAATAATTGCAGTGCGATGTCCTCGTCGGAGCGCACGAAAATCTGCAAACAGGTCTTTTGAACTACCGCGACTTCCTCCAGATGAGGCTCGCTTATGCTTTGACCCGCGGTCCTGTTGCACATATCCTTCATCGTAGATATCGGTGGGAGAAATCGCTCTGATCTTGCTTCCCGAGCTCCTTGATGATCTCCAGCTCCGACCAAAGAGAAATCTGTTTCTCGACGTGTCCGATTCCGCAGGAATAACTGGCATATCCATGGTTGTGGACGAACGTCCCAAATCTTCACTTTGGCCGGCTTCGGACGATCTCGTGGTCATAGCGCTTTTGGGTCTCTTCGAGAACAACGAGTTTCGTCTCGAAGAAGAACTTCTGTGCTCCGAAGATGAGGCAGATTGATCTCGTGCATCTAAATATTGGAGTGGCTGAATCTCTCTCAGCGGAGTTCTAGATTGGCGAGCCGCTTCCAGATGTCCTTCAGCTGCCCGTGTTCGCGCATACAAGTCATTGGGAAACAACTTCGGCATTATCGGCTCGAAGGCCTGGAAAGGTATCTGGTGGAATGTTTTAGGTGAAAGCCAGTCCGTGCAGCTTTTTGTCTAGGTTTTGGTTAGCTCTTGTTTGCTTTTGAGGTATGGTAAGGTGAAACCACAAGAGTAAGACATACGTTCGGCTGAAGATGCCCAAGGCTGAGGTATTCCAATCCCCAAATCCAACAGGCGCAACAATTGTGACGGTGGAAAAGTTCTCGTGCCTGTTTATGTTGTAGTGAGTCGACCAGGGTAGGTCCGTAGCGTGCTGAGTCGGAACTCGTATTTGACGACGGAAAGAAAGCTGGAGCTGGGCTAATTGTAACTTCGTCCTCCTCTTGACTTCGAACAAGCAACGTGAGAAGAGATTCTACACAGTAAACGCCAAGGTGACAGACCGGGTGGAGCGTAACGGCTGATGAGACTGTATATAGAAAGCACGATTATCGTGTTACCGCATGCTTGTCATACCCAGAGCACGGAGCCGGGGCTAGGTTGATTGCACAAGGCCAGCTCGATGTATCACCAGTAGGGATATGCCTGACCTGCGGTTCTTCTGCATGTGGAGAAAGAGGATCTTCGACGGAATCTAGGAAGCATGTGGCATGGTAAGGATGGGGCTGCTGGTCTTCATCAAGGCTCATGGGACTTGCACGTTGCGTAACAGTACCTTGTCGGCGCGGAGTGAAGACCTCCCCAGGCTAGCCACTAGCCAGCCAGGTATACTCGGACAGTACTGTGGTATGTGAAGGCGTACTAGATTGGTCTGCAGGGACTGCACATCCTACTTCGAGCAGAGGAGCGGGGCGGGACTCGCCATCGACTGCCCGGTCGTGTGTCAGCACACTGTGGGATATATGAGGCGCAATCAAAAGACATTTTTGGCACGCCTCGGGCCAGGCTGGCTCAGTGGCTGCGGCGTATCATGTGTGCAGAGCGAGTCCACGCTCCATAGTAGTCTGTACGTCACAAAGGCCGTCCGCCGGACACCTCAGAGCAGCAGTCAAGCGTGGGCGTCGCCATCTGGCTTTCCGCCTCCAAAGGGGAATCTTCTTTCGGGCTTCTAGTCGCAAAGCCTATTCTTGCCTGCGCGGACGGCCATCGGGAGATGTGGACGAGCGATCCTGGACAAGACAGCTGGGAGACGTCTCAGCTTCGTATCCATGGGCAAGACTCAAGACCAGACAGACGTCCATCAGGGCTGAGGATGAAACTGTTTGTTGTTTGTTTGTTTAGATGCAGAGGATGGCGAGGCGAGGCGAACTCTGTGGGGTAATGGCCGGAAGTAATATAGTTGCCGCATCTCAACGCCTACTATACCGGACTACTATGTACTGCACCACGGTAGACTGTGGACTAGGTACTGCACCATGGTTGACTGTGGACTAGGTACACATACGGAGTAGTGTCTTATGATGGAGTAGTGGTCATGAAAATGCGACGTGGTGAATTGATGGGGGACCATGTTGTTCGTGGGTGGTGGAATAGGTATGGCCTTAATCTATCTACAGCACAACAACCCGCCTGACTTTCATCCAATACTACCACAGAGTAAATAATCAACCAACCGCTAGTGTTTGCAGTCCTGCTGATGAACATCAATCTCGACCACTGGACAGGCTTGCCAAAAGAATCAATCTTGAAGGCCCTCATACGACTCACGTGCAGCATACTTACACCCGACAGTACCACCTCCCCAAGGCTCGGAGGCTTGGAGCCTCAGCCTCTCCCACACCGTCAAGACAGTCAAAACTTGGCCACGTGAATATGCATTGCAATATGCTTCGTGCCCAATTCTGTGGTCCTGTTTACAATTACAGAATATGCAAAGTTGAACATTACGCGCGCAGCCAGATTTCAAATTCACGGCTTTGAGATGGGGGGGGGGGAAATCCATGTCCTCATTTGTGCCACCTACCGAAGACAGGAAATCTGCCATATTGTAGGTGGCTTGCATACGAGGCACTAAGGCAGCATACAGATCGATAGCTGCAGCTTAATCTCCAGTTGCTTCCGAGGAGCACAAACTTTTATCAATGTTCAGAAAAGAAAGCGTTTCAACATCGAGCCACGTCGACCTCTATACATCAACGATTGGACCATTGAAAAAAAGCACCCCACCTCTTCCATGCCCCTTTCGCAGCACGGCTTCGAGGTACCTGTATAGAAACCTTGAGTCTTAAACAACTCTCCAACCACAGGCCAATTCTGGTCTCCGCCGTGGGGTTAGATAGCGGTAACGCACAGCCAATCTTCAACTGCTTCTACCGATGATCTGGAAATTCGTTAGATCAACTGTTGTCCACCGTGGTACAGCATAACCGACAATGGTCTCCATTAGCGCCCCAAGCAAGCCTCTTTCCGATAAAGCATGCTCCGTCCTCACACCAGCGGCCCGCCCCTGAGGCCTCGTGGCCAAGCTCAACGCCTAGATCGCTGGTTGGGGCGCTCTGTCAAGGCCCCTGAGGTCAACATTAGACCTTCCCATGCGATTCATTATCCATTGGCTGGTGACTGCCCCGAACATTCGAGTAATGTTACACCTCTACAATCTTGTACTCCAAGCACACGTATGATTTGCCCTCCCACTAGTGCTCGGCGATGAGTCTGGGTGCTCGGATTCTGTTACCGACCGGAAATTTGCCCAGGTGAGGATGTTATGAACTGTAGGAAACACAAATCGTTAAGCATTGGTTCGTGTTCGTAACGCCGGCTACCTGGACCATAGGCAAGTAGCCGTGGCATCGTCCGGTTGGGACAGACTCGAGCAAATCCCCAGGCTGTGTGCCCGAGTTCTTTGGTAAAAGTCCGTCGAGTCGAAGCGGTGAAGCATAAACATCATACCATCGGTGTACTATCTTCAGGGTGTGCCAAATCTTAGGTGGAAAGGCGAAGCCGTCTGGGACAATCGAGGACAATTCGGACCTTGTCTTCGAATTCGATTTTCAATTCTTTCCCAGCGAGATCTGTTCTTCGAGTCTCCCTCTTCCGTTGCGATTTCGGCCCTGATAAGTGAAAGTTTGGAGATTCGATTCGACTTGGGAACTCACTAGCACAGTCATTGGTAGCGACTCAAGTTGGCGATCCTCTGGTACGATGGAGTTTTTAAGGAAGTCAACAGCGGATGAAGAACTACGTTTGCCACTTCACAAAACCAGCTGCATTTGTACTCATCTCACAGAATATCCTCGCGCTTTCCCAAGTCCGAAACAGAATTACGCATGCGCAATCAGTCAAACGACCATTGTTGGACTCTAATTCTGATATGCAACTGTTGTCCCACCAATGGAGAGCGCAAAAACATCATACAACTTTTGAATGTCTGGTCAAAGGTGTTGACCGTGATCGGACGGCGTTGGTGGCTGATGATGTTATTGAGTTTGTGGAGAATATTTCTCGGTTAGAGATAACCTCGGAGATCACCACTTCGAGCTAGAAAGAAAAGCAAAGCCTTTGACCTGCATAGGTACATAGCCTCCATCTCCAATTCGCCCACAGGCGAGAGGCGTAGAAGACTCCGATGAAAAACGCGGGGTATTGGATGCATCCTGTTGTCTCAAACAAAAACGAGATTAGCTTGGAATATACTTTGAACGGCGTGAGACCGACTACAACCGCTGTGCCCCGCCTCCGCATTGTTCTGATGTTTGGTCAAATGCTTCGCCGTGGGAATATTATATCCTGTCCGACACTGTGAGACCTTATCCAAAGAGCATGCAATTCTACATTGCTTTTATCCCTTCCACCAGCTGATCTTTGATTATGAGCGACTCTGAACTGGGAGAGAAGGCGGTATTAGGCCGTCATGAGGTCTCGACTGAGAAGAGCACGGGAATAAACGAAGACTCTGCGCTGAATAATGGGAAACATGGGCACAAGAAGACGAAGCAAGAGCTCATTGCTGAGATTGATGCTCGTGTGACGGCACCGGGAGTTACTAGAGAATCCTTTAACCATATTGACGAGAAGAAGCTGTTGCGAAAAATGGATCTGAGATTGCTGCCGATATTGACGCTTTTATACCTCCTTTCCTTTATTGATCGCGGCAATATTGGTGAGGAGTAGCGTGTGTCCATTTACCAATACGAGGGTACTGATTACTTTCCTAGGTAATGCGAAGATTGAGGGTCTGGCCGAAGATCTGAAGTTAACTGGAGGCCAGTATAATCTGTAGGGATCGCTTACAAGACCTTGATTGATCTTGTCAGGCTGATTGATATGCTACAGGTGCCTCACAGCTTTCTTCTTAATCTACTGCGCCGCTGAGCCACCATCCAATATCATCCTGAAGCGGATCAGACCTTCGATTTGGCTCCCAAGCATCATGGCGAGTCCTTTCTCCACACACGCTTGATAAGAATTGATGTGATTAGGTTGCCTGGGGCGTCGTGATGACCCTTATGGGTTTATGCAATAGTTACGCTGGCCTGTTGACAGCCCGTTGCTTCTTAGGGCTCACAGAAGCCGGCCTCTTTCCTGGATGTGTGTTCTATCTAACCATGTGGTATACTCGGTATGAGTATCAGTGGAGAATGGCCTTGTTCTTCTCTGCAGTCGGAAAGTCATCGTCGCGCCTCTCTATGGAATCTCCTTGTTCCTTCCTACCATCATCAAAGGCCTCGGATATAAGACGACGACGGCACAGCTCCTAACGGTACCAATCTACGCTTTTGCTTCGGCAATGGCAGTTTTGTTCGCTTGGCTATCTGATCGAGCTGGGAAGCGTACGCCATTCATTCTGCCACTTATGTTTGTAATTTTGGTCGGCTTCATCATGTGTATCTCCTCATCAAAACCTGGCGTCGTCTATGCTGGTAAGCGCTAACATCGCGTATTTGATCCTCGACAATATCTAACGAAGATAGGGATTTTCATCGCCGCTGCAGGCGTCTACGGTGCTTATCCGGGTAACATCGCGTTGATCAGCAACAATCTAGCCGGCTCTTCGAAGCGAGCGGCTGGAATGGCCATTCATATCGCAGGGGGAAATCTATCAGGAGGTAAGCGACTGTTTTGTCACAACGATGTCAGCAGTACATCCTCTTGGAATCTGAAAAAAGTCTCTTTCAAAAACAAAAGTCCTTAACCAACATCGATATCACTTAATCCCTAGCATTTACATTCCAAAACATGCCAGCAATTCAGCGACATCAATCTTGACTTCAAACAATAAGCAATCTACTTTTAGTCGTAGCAGGGACGGAAGAGCCTACAACCACGTCATCAACAAACAACATACCATCCAAAATATACACACCCATCGCAAAAATCCGAGCTAACATCCCTACAACAATGGCCTCCAATTTCTACCGCGCCAAAGACTCCCCGCGCTACGTCCTCGGCCACGGCCTCGAAATCGGCTTCGTCTGTCTCGGTATCTGTGCCGTCACTTTATTAATGTTCAACTATACCCACATCAATAAGAAAAGGGCTAGGCAACTCGCTGCCGGGGAACATAATACCTTGAGCACCAAAGAATTGTCCGAGTTGGGTGACAGGGCTATTACCTTTCGGTATATGCTGTAGGTAGTTTAGACTAATAAGAGTGGGAGGCGTATTCATGGGGAACTCAATTGCGATTGAGTTTTTTTTTGTTTGGGGGGGGGTGTTTGATGTGGGATGGTTTGGTTATGTGTATATGCAAAATATGCAGTGTCCCATGTGGATGCATATGGATTGAAGAAGGAAAAAGCATAAGAAGAAGCAAGATCAATGAATTCTCCCTCCCCCAGCACCAGGAAGTTTGATAGTAATGATAATAATGGGACATGAGGAGAAAACATATGCATCTATGCCCAAGATAACCATATCCAAACCCGCATGAATGAATGAAAGAAAGAATGGATGAACGATAGGACATCCTCCCGCTCCCACAACACACCACACTCGGCACATCATCGGTGAATTGATTTGTACAGAGCAGACAGCGGAGAGCGGAGAAGATCAAGGCTGCCACGTTCCCACCCCCATCTTCCCTCCACCGATCAAACAAAACGTTCGAGAGATCAACACGACTCGCCACTCGCCACTCCTCTCCAACGGCTTTTTGCCCGGATCCCTGGTCTAAGGATACATACTGTGTACTGTGTACATACTAGTATATACCCTACTGCAAGCATCATCCTCAAACGACTTTAAACCTACCTTATAAGGTCCTCCTCTCTTCTTTTCACTGTTGATGTGGAGGTGGACAAGGCTGATAGATATGAATTGGATGATCGATGCTGAGGAGGACCACGGTAGTCTAGGTCGGGCGGGGTCTTTTCAACCTGGAAATATACTCGCCAAAACCCTTGTCTATAACAGATTCGCCACGTCCTCGTCTACAACAATTATTGCAAGAGAGTCTAAGAAGAATTAAGTTTGGGGGTTTCTAGAAGGGGAAGGAGTTTGCAGGCTCTTCCCTTGCTTAGAGGTGAAAATTGTGTGCGGGAAGTTACGCTGTTTATCGGATGTGCTAGAGCTTTGTTTGTTTGGATTCTGACTTTTAACAATGGGGACAGGGTAAGCGGCATTTGATGTTGTGGATGATTCCCCCTTGCACAAATTTCCTCCGGCCTTCCCATGGAGCAATTAATAAAAGGCATCGTAAGATCACCATTATCACGGGATCGGATGTCCCCTAGATCTACTAGGCATGTATACATAGTATAGTCAGTTTAGATTAGGTAAGATCTAAGATTATCTCCTTGGATTCTTCCAATTGAAGCGTGCCTGAACAATTTTTGTCCCTTGTTTTGATCGAGTAGTAAATGGTAATAATGTAGATATTGTGCCCTTCTCACGGTGGTCCATCGCCAAACATTAATAACAAATATACTGCGGCTGAGTCCCGAGTCTTCGCCATAGAACATGAATTGATGAACAGGGTAATCCCAATGACATTGATTTGGCAGTAATGATGGACCACTACAGTGTGGTGGCATTTCCCGCTACGAGTCTGACGCGAATCTTACGCGAACGAGTTTGGGTTGCGAATGGAGTGGTTGAGGGAACTTCCTTGCGTGTATCTGTGAGATGGCTAGTATATAATACAATAGGCGATAATCGGGAGGTGGAAGGGATGGGGACCTGGCCTTGGAAGTATTATCGCTATGATGCGCTTTGTATGTTTGTTGGTATGACGATGACGATGTAGCACGCGATCGATTGGACGTGTCGAAAGCTATTTGTGAAGATAAGACAATTCAAAAGTCTCCACCGCCAGCTTGAGAGTCTTTGAAGCAAAGATGCGAGTGAGGAACAGATGTCCTTGAATCTCTGTCCATTCAATCATTTGAACGCTTGGATTTTCGAAGCATAAATGGCCATGAATAGCAGGTATGACATTGAGAAAAAGATGTTTGCTCAAAGACTTGCTCAATTATAACTAGTCGCTATTCACTTTCTACCTAAAATTCACAACAGTAGTTCGAAATGAATGTGGATGCTTGAAACGAGCGAATTATTACGCCTCCTTTTCTCCCGCTCCAGAACGTCGCCAGCCCATGTGGGAGGGTTGGAACGGCATGGTGAGCTGTATTCGTCTTTGCTCTATCCTCGTTCAGAAGCCTACGCTTCTTCAAGATGGAGTGTATCTTGTCCCATCCCAATAATGAAAGCGATATGATGATTAATCACAAAGAAAATCAGGGACGTGAAGCATCGAGCGTGTTCCTTGCTCGCATCGAAGCTGCAACAGTCGCACTTATTTTCGTTTCGAGCTCTGGCCGATTTTCCCGGTCCGAGTATTAATGATTGGAGACAAGGTCTTAAAATATCAATAATATACTATATGCTACATACCGTGAGCTGCGCAAGACTCTTCTCCTTGGACCAGTCCAAGTATCCATTGCCCAAGTCACCTGGAAGGACGAAGACTGCTCTCGCGCAACGGCCTTGCAAGCCGAAACCGTGGTCACCGAGACTATCTTTCTTGCCATTGCCCAATATGTCTTCGCACATAGTATCTCAGTCTCGTCTCATCATCCAGAGCGCATGTCTTCAACCTGTTCTTCACCAGCAAGCTCATGCACCGCCATTATCATCTTCCCAATTTTTCTGCCGTTTGTACCCTTCTCTTGATGCCACCGCTCCGATGTGCTTCTACACGCGATCCTGTCCATCACCAGTTCTTCTCGTCATTGTTATCCGCTTTCAGTGGTCTATATTTCTACCAGTCCAATCTCTTTCCCAGATTTGCGGTTGTTTCCGGTTCAAGGTTCCGCTGCGTGATTCGGTTGTGGGATTGTCGGATGGCAGCATGACCTGGGACTTGGAATAGGATACTCATGAGCACGTCGAATGTGTGCAGGTTCTTCGCTCAATTTTGACAAGGGCTGAAATCAATGCCGTTCCACGGTGAAATTGACATCTTGAGGTATTCACCTTCGGTGAAGACTGACATGAGATGCGGGGTGGATCATCAATCGGTCTGCTCTGACCATCTAACATGGAGAGTCTGATGTTGGAAGAAGTTCCGTACTCATGATATTGCTGCGCTGAAAGTTGACGTTGACTCCATTCTTCAGCCACAGCAACCGCCACAGAGTTTCAAGAGGATCGGGAGAGAGCCCCTACGGAGGTACAAACATCACGAAATCCATTGAACGAACTCCCAAGAAATACCGGCTTTCGAATAACCAGAAGCGACCGTTGCACGAGTTCTTCCCCCGTTCCATCTTTCTGTGATTGAAAAGGTAGACCTATCAAACATGCGGAACCACACTGGCAGTGGCCTCATCAATTCAGCGTCTTTCGCCAATATTGACCTATTTGTATCAGGGATTGCAATTGACAGATTCCCGGCAACATAGTCACTAAAGCTTACCAGAAAGTTATCGATATCGAATTCGAACTGATTAAGAGACTCTCAAGCCAAATAATTGCTCTGGAACCTGCACAGGACCTCGCTTTACTGGGATGGATACCTGCAACGCAATCACAAGCTGGATGAAAGACAATGAGCCAGTCGGAATATAAATCGTGAATTGTTTGCGTTCTTTAGCGTTGCTGTGGCACGCGTAAGTGGTGTTTTGGACGCTAACCCCAGCCTCGCCAACCTCTCCTAGCCTCCTCTATTTCCCTATTATATCAAGCAAGAAACCCACCCTGCGGCACATGAACTCCTTTTAGCATTCACCTGGTCGTCTTTCTTCTTCCAGCCCAACCCGCCTCGGCTTTAAATCTTGTATATGCTGGCTGTTCTTCTCGTCGCAAACCCCGCACTCCTGCACCTCCCACCCTCGAGGATTATCTGGCTACCGCTTTCAGTACTCCGTTACGATCCAGATCGCAATTCTTGACCGCTGCCCGCCTCAGGTAAAATAAGGGAAAGGGAAAGGGAAAAGCCAATCCGATCATAAGAGCCACTGTATCACGCCTGCAGAATGTCGTCTTCACCCCTCGCCCCTTCGTCTCAGCTCTCCCATTCCCGGCAGCAGTCTCGATCGACATCGCCCATCCGATACGAAATCGCAGACTTCCAGGACGTCCACCTTTCTCACCCTGCTACCGCCAGGACAGCAAGAGAAACGACAAGATATTGCCCTGATCCCTCGCCGCATCAAGATTTCGAAGGATCTGGTGATTCGTATCGACAGATCACGAATGCATTTCTTGGGAAACTGCCATTGATCTCCAGAGCTACGACATCGATTCCCACCAGCTGGGACATGTCGGCTTGTTCCACTGGCGCATCTTCTCCAACAAAATCGCTAGCCAGCTTTATCACATCGACATCGAATACTAGTGATACTGCTAGCAGACGTAGAACGCGGCATACTTCTAAATCTGTCATCGATTCCTGGTTCAACGGAACTTCAGCCCCTATTAACGTTGGTATCCTACCTTCACCAGCAAGATCCGAGTCGCCCGAACAACAGCAACCCGAGGAGTACGATATTGATCTTGCATACGGCAATATGGAAACCACTGCCACATCCTCCTTCACACGTCTCCCAACACGAACACGCCGGAGTAGAACGTCAACAATTCACTCACAAACCTCCTCACCAGGAAGCGTAACAAGCAAACTAGGCGGCTGGTTCACCTCCAAACCAACCAGTCCCTCACCCAGATCACCCTACGCGTCAAGAACAATTGAAAGCGATCCCCTCCTAACCCTCGACATAAACAACGCCCTCTTCCCCTATGGCCCCGCAGACCCCCTTTCTCCATCCTCATTCAACGACCTCCTTATCGCCGCCGAGTCCGTTATTCAAACCATGCAAAATGGTTATCGACTGCGCTGCAACGAAGTCAGGGAGTTGCAATGCGAGGTTAGCGTCAAAGATGAGGAGTGCGAAGAGGCTGAGACGAGGGCGACACACGCAAAGATGCAGCTCGAAGGGATGGCGAAGAGGTTTGCGGCGCAGGAGGCTAAAACGGAGATGTTGGAGAGGATGCTTGTACAGCAGCAACAGGAAACGTTGGAACTCAGACGACAAAGTGGACAATCTAGTAGGAGGGTTAGCCTGCGCATGGTTCCTGATTCGCCTCCACAAGATGTGACGACGAGGAACTGGAAACGCACGTCACATACTGGCGCCTCGGACTCTGGTTTTGAAAGTGATGGGGACGGTGATAGTATCTTCTCTGTCCCTAGTCCTGTATCAAGCTCAGCATCGATGGTGGAAAACGACGCGATTCCTGCGGAGGCGGAAAAGGTTCGCATGGTCAGGGTGGAACGCGGTCACGACGCCATCTTCCACTCCAACGTGGCGAGAGCGTACGCGCCCATTGAGATGCGAATTGAGAACCAACGGCTCAGGGAAAGGGTGGAAGAGCTTGAGCTGGCGGTCGAGGGGTGTCTGGATCTTATTTCGGGCCGCTGAGGTAAAAGAGCTTTTTTCTCCTTTGATGAAGTGGGTGAACGGTGATCAGCTTTGCGAGGTAAGTTGGTGCAGGTGGTTTGTGAACTGTACGACGAATATTATGACTGGTGCCCTTTTGCCATTTCTTGTTTTATATATTTGCAAGGGCGTTCTTCCTTTTTGATGCGTGGGTGGGTTTTTGAGCGTCGGGCAGGGGAACCTTTGGTTTTGGAGACCCTTGGGCTTGGGCGCATTATTGGCGTTTTCGAGTAGTGATTGAGGTCGTTTTTTCATAAGATCCAGTTGAAAAGATACCTAAGTTTCTAAGGACGTGCGAGTCCGACGATCAAACATGACAGCATAGGCCAATATTGTCCGACTTACTCTATCTTAGCCACTTGAACTCTGAGGATCTGGTCTTACTCCTATCGGTTTCCTGGGGGCTTAAAAACTACTCGAGTACGACTTGTACATGTCCTGATTATTGCTGAAAGCATTATAACCCAATGCAACCCAATGATTGAAGTTAGTTTTCCACTTGAAAAGATGAGGTTCTCAGGACATGCGAGGACGATCAAACACGACGGTAATGCTAAAATCTATAAAAAGATCAAATTTTCCATGATAAATTACATAAAAAGATAAATCTCCGAGTAATTATCTACCTCTACGATAGGATAGCTAAGGACGGCCCGCCTCGTATTCTATATAGTAATCTATACTCGGTTATTATAGCTCTTTACCGTCTATTAGAGTCGGGGTTAAGTCGATTCCGTCTACCTAGTACGACCTTAGATTTATACAAAACCCCCCTTTTACTATATGGCCACTATATACGCTAACTGTATTCGCTCAGAAGGTAGATCTTTTTTCCATTATCATTAGGTCAAATGGGAGGACGAAATCTAGATATCGGAAGGACGGGGGCGAGTTGACGGTTCTATAGATTACTACTATATAGAAATACGACGGAGGCGGGTATATTCGAAGTCCTATCGAGGTGCTATCGAAGTCCTAGGGATTTGAATAGGTGTTTGGATAATTATTGAATGCGTGGGTGTAGAACAGTCTAATAATAACCGTGGTGTATATATACTCTCTACTTTTTCCCGGCTCTGCGATAGACTGTTATCCATCACGCACCCGGCTCGATTTCACTCTCTTCCGCTGACTCCAACACGACGAATACCTAGCGACCGATCACCCCTGCTCCAACACGACGCCTGCCCCAGTACGACGCCGTTCCCGTAAGAGAGGATTCTACCGAGTAACTCTTTCTACGTAACACTAATCTCTGCAGCGCAGAATTCGCAATGAAAGCCCCAACTGCTGCTCTAATCGCAATCTCTTCCTTCGTACAACTGGGCCTATGTGCCGATTTCGGAAAGGCAACCACCTATCATCCACCCTATACACCTACAAAATGTGGCATCAACGATATTTCGAGACTCCCAGGCAACCACTTGTTCGGCGCCATCGGACCAGGACTTTGGAACAACGGTGCAGCGTGTGGTAAAAAATACGCGATGAAGTGCCTCTCGCCAGCTGGTGGTACTGGCAAATGTACTGGCAACGCTGTCGTCGTAACAATTGTAGACGGGCGGTTGGGTAATAGGGCGCCTACGTTTTCTTTGACCCCTGAAGCTGCGAAGCAGTTGTACACGGGGGGTGGGACTTTCGAAGTGACATTTCAAGAAGCTTGATATTCTCAATTCGATCTGTGCTTGATCGGCAGCATTGGAGTCGGTGAGGTAATGACCCTATCACATGGATTTTTTTTTTAGGAGAGAAAGGGAGAAGAGGGGGTAACGGTGTTTCCTCGAATCGATGTATGTGTTGAATTTTGGACGAATACTTGAGTCGATTTGTAGCATGGATTTGTGCGCTAATTTATGGATTACATCTACGGGTGATGGCTTGGATAGGTGATTTGGATTTCCTACGAAGTTCTTTCGGGTCCTTGAGATTCTGTAGGTTCAGTCAGTTCGAGAGTGATTACTGTCAGATACCATTGGATTATTCAACATCGTCCAAGATCGGCAATAGAGATCTCATTTCCCTCTCCAATTCCCACCACCTCTGAATCCGCCGCCTTCACTACCACCCCTCCCACCTCTCCCACCGCCCCGTTTCGCGCCAATCCCCAAATCCTTTGCCTTCTCCCTCGGATCAATTACAACCAATTCATCCTCATTCTGCTTCTTCCACTTCAAATCCTTACCCAGTCGATCCTTTGCAAATGAAAGCTTATGACTTAACCACGCCGTGCCTGCTAAATCTTCATCGTCTGCTTCAGCCTGTTCGGTTTCATTGGACGGTTTATCCCATTTCGTGCAAGATTGGCAATCGAGGATGAAGTGGAGATCGCAGAGAGCTGCTTCTTCATCTTCCGAGTCATCTGCTTTTGAAGCTGACGTCTCCTTCGTTGCCGCTAGTTCTTTCTCTCTACGTGGCTCGGGGTTTGTTTCTTTTGCTTCTCCCGGTAGAGTTTGGACTTGATTTTCTAAGCGCTCTTTGAATGCTTTGAACATGTTGAAGCCGTCTGATTCTTCTTTGCCGCCTCCGGCGCCTGGTCTTCTCTTTCTGCCTCGCGTTGAAGTCGCGGGTATTAAGGCTTCTAACGCTGATTGTTTCTTTACTGGAGCTGCGACTGTAGGACCTGTTCGTCGCATGGAGGCTTTGAGTTCTTCGATTTGCGCATTGGCTCGCGAGGCTAGGTCGGACTTCTTCGGAGGCTCTGGTTCTGGAGAGGATGACGGCGATGAGGAACGTGAGGAGGATGGCGACGCTGCGCTTCGTCGAGGAGCTGGGTTGTGTGTGAGGGCTGAGAGAAGCTGATCTCTTCGAGGCGGTGGTGAGGGCGAAGGTGTCCTTCTTTTGGGCATAGATTTTGGTTTGGGTGCTGGTTTTGAGGCAGGAGTTGGCTTCTTAGGCATAGGCGCATCATCTTCTATTGTGCTGACAAGCTTCGGATTGAACTTTGGCTTCTTTACAACAGGAGCTGTATCTTCTCCCTCCTCGTCACCACCAAAACTAAGCATCGCTTTTCCTACTTTTCGCTTGGGCTTCTTCTTGTCCCTCTTATCTTCCGTACCGACAGCTCTTCTTGTGAGATCCCGCTTCACCATATCCTCGAAAGGGTTGACCAGAATTTCAGATCCCGTTATCGAGTATGGATATAATGGTCTATCTCCTCCCTCTTCCGCCAGTTCTCCATCAGCCATCTTCATCAAGTTGTAAATCGTCTTCGATCCCTCCTCCAGTCTCCCAAACATCACATTCTTCCCTGTCAACTCAGGCGTCGCACCAAGGGTGAAGAAGAATTGACTCCCATTGTCGTCCTTGCCAGTATTCGCCATACCCAACAAACCCCTCCTGTTGAACTTGAGCCTGCTGTGAAATTCATCCGCGAAAGGTTTGCCATCTTGAAAGCTGCTCTCTCCGCCAGAACCTGTACCAGTGGGATCACCGCCCTGCAAGATGAAGCCTGGAACCAGGCGGTGGAACAACGTCCCGTTGTAATAGCCGTCGAGACATAGCTGTAGAAAATTTCGCGACGCGAGGGGGGTTTGCTTTGCGAATAGTTCGAGGAGAATGTCGCCGCCGGTGGTCTGGAGGAGGACTTTTGCGGTGGGCTGGGGTTCGAGGTTGTAGACTGAGCTCATAGTGGAGGTTGCGATGTTTTATCGCATGCGCTGGGGGAATCTACTACCTCCGTACGTGGAGAGAAGAGTCGGGAGTTGTGGGTGATAGGTCGGTGATAGGTCGGAGAAGTGATGGTTTTGATGCACGTTCACGTTCCTCGTCCCTGCTGTCCAGTTCGTCAAGAAACCTCGTGCGAGACGCCAGAGAAGAGACATACAGTACTGTCTTGAGATAGCACAACAGAGCTTTGGGTGGCTCGCACACCAATTTCCTATCTAGAGAGGATACTTTGCCATTCAGAGACCGCGGAACATCAAACTGTCAAGATGCTTCCGTTCATCAACATCCGTAAGACTTGAAGTCGATTCATGGAGCAGCAAAGACTGACCACCAACAGCCTTCGTCTATCTCTCAGGCATCCTAGGTGCTTCACCAGATGAGAGCATGTCTCCCGCACGATATACCTACCGCGGGAAGTTCTACTAATAGTCCACAGTCAAGCTCACCGCTTCGTTCCTGATCTCGTACCCATTGACTGCTGTTCTGAAAAGAATACCAGACAACAAGCCATGGCAGAAGAATGCCTTCAATATCGCGTGAGTTTGGGTTGAATCGTGAGCAAGCAGGATGTTTGCTCACAAAGATACAGCGTCTCCATGTTCTACTTGGTCGGACTCTTTAGTCTCTGGGGCGGCCTCAGAACACTCCTGATCAGCTCCATCGGCTCATACTGCATTGCCATGTTCATTGAAGGACCCTTCATGCCATGGATTGGTTTCGTCTTCTGCATGGGCCACTTATCGCTCAACCACATCGCTCGCATGGACCCAAATCTCGATCCAAGTGCCGTTGATATCACCGGTGCTCAGATGGTTCTCGTCATGAAATTGACGGCCTTTTGCTGGAACGTTCATGATGGCCGGCTTCCGGATTCCGAATTGTCTGATCTTCAGAAGACAAACTCAATCAAAGTCATGCCGAACCTGCTCGACTTCTTTGGCTACGTTTTCTTCTTCCCAGGACTTCTGGTCGGACCAGCATTCGATTATCAAGAATACAAGACGTACATCTCTACCAAGATGTTCGAGCTCCCTGCCGGCGTCGACCCATCGAAAGCACCACCAACTCGCAAGAAGCGTAAGATTCCTCGCTCCGGTACCCCTGCCGCCTTCAAAGCCGCGTGTGGTCTCTTCTGGGTCTTTGCTTTCCTGCAATTGAACAGCATGTATCCTCCAGAGTATTTCCTTACCGACGACTACATGAAATACTCCATCTTCCGACGAATCTTCATTCTCTACATGCTAGGTGTGACTACTCGTACCAAGTTCTATGGCGTCTGGTTCCTCAGTGAGGGATCTTGTATCCTTTCTGGTATCGGCTACAATGGAATCGACGAAGCAACCGGCCGAGCCAAGTGGGATCGATTGAGCAATGTCAAACCGATGGAAGTCGAGACCGCACAAAACGTTCGTGCTTATCTTGGCGGATGGAATATTAACACCAATCATTGGCTGCGAAACTACATGTACCTCCGTGTCACACCAAAGGGTAAGAAGCCAGGTTTTCAAGCCACTCTCGCAACGTTTGTTACAAGCGCTTTCTGGCACGGTTTCTATCCAGGTTATTATCTTGCCTTCGTGCTCGCAAGTCTGATGCAAAATATCGCCAAATGTAAGCCATACTCCTCGATATGTCCTGTGATAATTTGCTAACAAATCCCGAAGATGGCCGCCGACTCGTGCGCCCCTTCTTCATGTCCAAAGACGGCAAGACCCCAACTTCAAACAAGAAATACTACGACGCCTTCACCTGGTTCGTAACCCAATTCGCCTTCTGCTTCGTCACGTCCGCCTTCAACCTCCTCACCCTCTCCGCAGCACTAACAGTCTGGTCCCGCGTGTACTTCTACGGTGTCGTCGGTGTAGCCATCTGCTTTGGATTTCTTTACTCCCCGGCTCGTCCCATGCTAGCCGCCAAACTCCGCAAGCGCAACGGTACGGACGGAAAACCACAGCTGCAGCGACAGACCAGTCCTGATTCTGCCAAGATGCCACCGGGTGGGATGTTGGGATTGCCCGATGACCCAGAGAAGGAATTGCAGGAATTGATGAAGGAGGTGCAGGAGGAGGTGACGAAGAGCAAAAGACGGGGCAGCAATGTTCCCGATGTCAAGGCTGTTTTGCAGCAGAAGATTGAGGAGTTTAAGAGGAAGGGCATCAGTGTTGTTGATGGTGGGAAGAAGGTTGAGTAGATGGGGGATATGTGGGGTGGGGGGAAGAGTGCTAAAAGGGCGCAGGTGAAATCCGAAGGGCGAAAGTATGGCGAATGAGGATTGGATGGGTGGGTGGACAAGATGTGGAGGGAGATGACGATTTTTCTTGACAATTCTGGTCACTTTAGGAAATGACAATGCTGAGAATCTTTCTGTTCCATTTTTCATGGTGTAACGGAGTGGCATAGCAAGTAGACAAATGTCACGATATATACTTGTTATAGAATCTCCATTTCTGGTTATTACTAAGCTTTGCATTTTGCGGTATGTCGATGGACAATACATCAGCCCAATATTTTATGCAACTTAATGGACCAAGACGATGAAGATCAGGGTTGCTCGACAAGACTGTTTACTTAGTTGACAACTCTTCCAATACACCACACCCCTTCCCTTCCCATAACATTCATACACGTTTCCAGTAAACCATTCATCATCAAATCGTAGAAGGATTTCTGTGGTTAAGATAGAAAACGATGGTTACGCCTGACTGTGGAGTTGATACTGTTTTGTAAATCTGGTCGGAGAGGATGACCACGACGATTGAAGGTTTGAAGATGGTGAGGCTGAGATTAATGATACTATGCCTACAATACGCCGTCTGATGATACATATAATACTCAAGCATCCAAGAAGATGAAGGTGCCCAGTAGACTACTTCATCAAACAACCATCAGTATCTGGTTCTTCACAGCCTTTCCACCACACCGTTCAAGTGTCGTAACCTGGCAAATGAATCTATAAGGAATAATCGAATTGAACTACCAGTCGATCGCAGCACATATCCAAAGCCCCGATTTCTTGCAATCAATTATTCTACATACTCACAGCACGTGGCAGTCCTCACCACTTAATTACAAGTAGTGACCTTATACTCCACAGTATCATTACCAGTCTTCCAAACTTTAGGCTTAAAATCAAGGTACACAAGCTTTGAAAAACAACGTCAGTATCAAGATCCAAAATAATGCGAAAACAAAAAGAGCAATCGACTCACCTCCCCCTTCTCAGGCGTCCATTCCCCATTCGTGTCACGATAATAAACCATCTCTCCAGATCCGGCATCGCGCACCTCAAGTGTCGTGTGTGACACCGTTCCCTCAGTGGACCACTCGATATTGTAGCAAGTTGATTTTGCGACGAGGAAAGGTTTGGAGCAGCGGACTTTTCCGTCGTCGTCGAGGCACTTTTCGACGGCGTAATCGAGGATGGAGCCGGAGGAGACTTCGGATGCTGTAGTTTTGTTAGATTGATATGGCAAGGAAGTCATGAATGGTGATGGGAAAGACGTACGTTTCTTCAGGGTACCGCTGAGCGCGAGGCCGGCGACCATGATGGATTGGGCGGAGGGGAGTGGGATGTGCATCTTCTCAGTGTTATATCGGTTGGTGATCTGAGTGGTGGTTGTTGTTGATTTGATGAAGAAGTATGATGGAGAGGTGAGGAAGTCGAAGACAAAAAAGGAGGCAGTCAGCTGGTTGCGCGGTCCTGCCACAGTGCCTAAGTAGGTAGACTCGTGGTTACCCGTTTTACTAGTGATACTCAATGACGGCCGATGATGTCGCACTGGGATCAGATCAGAGATGCAGGAACGATGCCGCATCGAGCTTAATTCAGATGCGGGGAATGCCACCTCGTCATGACGAGAGGCCTGGATGCGGCTGAAATCAGTCCCCAATCCTTGCCCTGCCATTTGTCCAGAGAAGATTCCATCTGTGCCATTGGTATCGAACTACGTTGGTGTGAGATGGCGGCAGATATCGACTTTATTCTGATGAATTGACTCACGAAGTTGGCCTTTCCTTTGAGGTCCTTGATCAACCGAGAGCTAACGTATGATTTGTGGCGGCTTCCAGGTTGGAACAGATGGAATAGTGGATGTCTCTTGAGGACTATCCTTCAATGGTAATTGTGTGACAGAAACGTGCGGGACGATCAGAATGGCCATCCCTTGTATAGGTAAGACCCTCCTGTGCTCTCTTATCCACCACGAAGTTTGTATCTGATGAGACGCCTTATTCCTTGAATTGGAGATTGTGTGAGGGCGGATCTCGAGGTCTTCAAGCTCGGGTTCAGCCTTTTGGCGACTGTCTGGTAGAACAGTAGAACTAGTGTGGTTCCGAAATTCAACCCACCAAACGTTCACGGCGCTTTTTACTCTCCACGCTGCCGTCGTCCATCTCGCTTTGGAGAAAATACTGGTTTCCGGAGTCAATTGTGTCTTCATGTAGTCCGCTGGTGGTTGATTGGTGAGGAGATGAAAATCATTATCATAACCTCGGTCGGACCCCTGCACATCATGGGTAGCTCGACCTCGACTCCACGCACCCACCGTCTTCACAAGAAAAGCTGCGCTTCTTGATTTGATCGCGGAAGATCTTGAAGTTTGGCTTCTGTGGTAGCTCACTCGCAACGGCCTCAACTTTTCCACCCATCTTACAGACATGGCATCCAACTCGAAGCCTGTACACATTCTCTTTGTAGGAGCTGGAGCTGTTGGATGCTTCTACGCATCAAGACTTCACGACGTATGCCTGGCGTGACGGCAGCTCTCTATTGATCCAACCTACTGATTTATCGTACAGCCCTCCGCGAACCTCTTTGTCTCCCTCGTGTGCCGCTCCAATTACAAGACCATAGCCAGCTCTGGCGTGCATCTCAAGACCCATTCGTTCGGTGACTACCACTTCTCCCCTCATGCCGTATACTCCTCGATCACCGATGCTGCAACCTCGTCCAAGGCGCCGACAGGTGGTTGGGACTATGTCGTAGTCACCACGAAGGCACTACCTGATGTAACGGACGACTCAAAGGACATTGAACCATTAGTGAAAAGAGCACCAGAAGGCAAGACTTGCATCATCCTCATACAGAATGGCGTTGGTGTGGAAGAGTCGCATCGTGCAAGATTTCCAAAGAATCCCCTGATCAGTGCGGTGACCATCATCAGCGCAGAGCAAATAAGCCATGGCGTTGTGAGACAGAACAGGTGGACGAGGATAAGCATGGGAGCATACTCAGATGGTCTGGGCGGCAAAACAGCAGAAGCACAATCTTTGAACAAAAGAGGGAATGAATGCGTGAGGGAGATGGTTGAGCTGTTCACGAAGACAGGCAAATTGAGAGATGCGGAATACTACGACGAAGTCCCGCTTCAGCAAGTCCGATGGCACAAGATCTGCATCAACGCCTCCATGAACCCGTCCGCCGTTCTGTCGGGTGGTGTGGGAAACGCAAACATGGTCCGCGATCCAGAACTACGAATTCACCTCAAAGCATGCATGGACGAAGTCTTCGAAGCCGCTCCCAAAATCCTTGGCGCACCATTCCCTTCCAAACTGGCGACACCAGAGCAGATCTTGAAAAGCACGGAAAGAAACACCGGAGGTAAGCCGAGTATGTTGCTCGACTGGGAGGGTGGGAGACCGATGGAATTGGAGGTCATACTTGGGAATCCAGTCAGAATAGCCAGGAGACATGGAGTTGAGATGCCAAGGTTACAAACACTTTACGCGTTGTTGAAGAGCGCGCAGGGAAGAAGGGATGAAAACCATGAGCAAAGGATGGAGTTGGAAAGGCAAGCGATTGCGGTGAAATCAACCTTATGAGTAGGCTAGATATGACTAACGAGCCAAGATAATGAAGGTTATCAAGATCCAGTGTTGGGATGTTTGCCGGCATGCGATCTAGAAGTCGGATCATGAATCAAACATCGATAGCGCCGAGCTCCTGGCCAGTTCCGACTCTCAAATCGCCCGATATCTAACGCAGTTGAACTGGACTTGAACACTTTGAGAGTAGATGGAGGAGAACTGGAATACCACGATGGATCGAGAGTAGGAGAAGATTGAAGATTGAAGAATTTTCAAAGTGAATAATCAAGTAGCTTACTGCCAAAGCTTTGAGTGATTGCAAGGATTTCCAGACCATTTGGAATGGAAATTCTGCCGCAACCTGATTCCCAATGGTCGATGAACCCACGGTCATGTCATAAAGAAAGAGCAGAGCAAGACAAGATACTTATCAGGCTCTCAAAAGCATCCTCCCGATATAGCCCCAGCAAAACATTTGGGTTTATTATCTGGCCCCACCTTCACCCTACCTTTAGAATTTACCCTCCCTCTTCGCCTCTTTCTTCAGCTCTCCTAGCTTCAGACTGTCTCCTGCTTGATATTCACCTGGGCCTTGCTCGCAGCAGCTCTCAACTGATCGAAAAAGGCGTTGCCCTTCTTGATATCAGCTCGAGCATCGTCGTCGTCCTCTTCGTCCTTCTGCTTGCGCGCGCGCTTGCCCAGCACTGAATCGATGGCTGGTGTTGGCGAGGCAGTCGAAGCACAAATATCGCCCTGGCCATCACCCTCAGAGTCATCGCTATCATTTGCAGCGCGAGTGGCCTTGGCGGCGGAACCAGAGAACATTGTATTCTTGGCTGGACGACCGCGGGATACAGATGAATTGCCCAAGGTACCTGTAGCGGCTTTCTTGGTGCGAGAGCGCGGCATTGGAGTTGCGGCGGGACTGGCAACGCTGGATCCGGAGGCGGCGTTCACCTTCTTCTTTAGACCGGTGATGTGCTGCGTGAGCGCTGAGAGCGATGGTGGAGGACCTTTGTGGGCGGCTGTGACTGTTAGGTGGGGTTGTACTGATAGGGTGGGTGAGAGGGACTGACGCCAGGCGGCTATGATGGCTTGGGCATTGAGTGGGCCGCTGGACGCGACGATGGCGACGAGGAGCTGGGATGTCATTAGTGTTGTTGTTGCGTTGGGGATGAGGTGGAACATACAGTCTCATGAGTCTCGGGGTTCCAAGAAATGGCCATTTTGAAGAGATTGGGTGGGAGTGGTTATTGTTTCTTCGTGTTTGTATTGATGGATGGTGGAGATGGAGTGGGTACTGTGAATGTTATTGATGGGATGGGTGAGGAAGAGGACTGGTAAAAAAAAAGTTGGGTGGGAAGAGGTATAGAAGAAAGATTCTTAGGCGGGGTAAAGTAGGTATTTATCAGCTAGGCGGGAGACCTTAGGTAAGATAAAACAAAGGTTAGGTCAGGTCATGGGAGGGGAAGAGGGTGGTGTGAGGGTAAGTAGGTATAGACGTCCGGGTAAGACTGTGACTTTTACGAGAACTATACTAACATTGAATACCTCGAGCCTAGAATCGGGGTCTAAAGTCGAAATAGGGTCTTCGAAGATCCTGGCAGGGTTTTGATATATCAAAATCACTGGGAAAAAATTGTGTTGCTTATCTCAATCTCAAGGTCGTCCAATGCTTCAAAAACTCATAGCAGAGTTTCGATTTAAACATGCCAGGGAATCTTTGGCTGTGCAACTTATTTTTAGGCCTATCTACGGTTTCCGATACTTCGAGCCTCTGAGGGATTTGGCATGAGCAACTTGGCAGAAATCAAATCGTTTGCCAGGACTGAGCGTGGGCGGCTGTAAGAGATGAGATTCATACCTGAGAGGCAGAAGTCTCTGTTAGTAGAGGCTATGGATTCAGAGGGATGGAACATGAAGAACACTGGAAGTATGAGGCGAATTGCAAGAGGACCAATCGAAGAGCCTACAGAAGCCCTTCGGAATAGTATTCATTAGACTTCGTCACGTTAAAACTCACAGATAGGACAGCTCGTCGAGCTTTGCTAACGGACAGTAGCATAGCGTCTCGAGAAGTTTATAACACCCCCACCGTAGCCCAAAGACGGGTCATCTGATACTACGATCGCCCGACCTCGCGTGTTATTCTCCAATCCCTTCACTCTTCCACCACATCCTACCACAGCACCCTCCTTCACTCTCTCATCCATCCACCCTACATTTACTTTCCAAAACAACAACTTCTCCTTTACTAAACCCACGTACACTTTACCTCCGCCACTATATCACACAATGGCCATCGACTGGAAGTCCCCAGAGAACACCGAGCGCCTCCTCACCTGCGTCTACGCCTGGCTCCAAGAGTCCGGAGTCACAGTACGTTTACCACTCCACCCCACACCCACTCCCAACCCAACCCAAGCCAAAACAGACCCAACCCCAACCCAACCCCTCCAAAGTCACATCAAAAGAGAAGAAAACAAGTCACTAATCGCGAATTTCCATTGTGACAGATCAACCACCACATCATTGCCAAGTACTTCGGCAATGGCGCAACCTACGACGCCGTGCAAGGCAACTTCCGGAAATTCAAACAGCGGATTGAGAAGGTTAAGGAGGAAGCTGGGGGACAGGGAGAGGGAGAGGGAGCGGCTCCTGCTACTACTTCGAGGGGAAAGGGAAAGAAGGGTAAGAATTCTTCTGGTGATGGTATGTGTATCCCGTCCCCTTCTTTTTGTCTGGGTTTTTTTCTTCACCCAGATTTAGGGAGGTTGGAGTTTTGACTTGGGACTGACTTTGTATTTTTAGGTGTTTTGAGTGGACGTGTTGGGAAGGGTGCGTCTAAGAAGGTTCGGGCTAAGAAGGTTAAGGTCGAGGAGGAGCTTGATGAAGAGGAGGGTGGAGAGATGGATGGTGGCGTTTGAAAGTATGCAATGGTCGGGCTTGGGAATTCATAGGCGACTTCTCTCATGCTTTCATGTTGATTGAATGGGATATCGGGATTGGGATTGGCTGGTGGTCTTTCAAATTGACTGGAATGGCATTCTCAACGGGCCTCATTCAAGAAGACGACTCAGGTCTTGGTTGTGAAAACAACAAATTTGATGGGAATTTACCAGGGGACTTTTCACTCATCTTCTGTGTTTGAGCGAGCTGATTTAATTCCGTAGTCTCCATGAACTCGTCGATATTCAGCTAACTAAGCAATCTGCCCATTGACGAATCCCACCAAAGACTCAATATCCGCACTCAATGGAAGACCAGTACCAAGCAACGCCCTGTCAGAAGTTCGATCCATAACCGGGACCATTCTGGATGCTTCTTTTCGACGTAGAAGTATCAAGAACCATATCATGCATGCCTCCATAACACCTTCAACCTCAAAGTAGCCACCAAACGCCCAATCTCATCTCGCCAATCTGAAATGTGTATATAGGTTGTGAACCCATCGTCCTCTAGACACCCTCAGGCTCATCTTTGACTGGGGAAGCCCTGTAAAGCAATCAGTTACGCCCAAATAAAAAGATGAGGGAGAAACCTCACATCTCATCGTCATCGGCAGAGTCCTTTCGCTCTTTCTTGGTAGATTTCTTGATCTTCTTCGATGGTGTGGCCTTCTCCTCCTCGTCGTCGGTGGCAGCGGCGGCAGCGATCTTGGCGTGACCTCGCTTGGGAGTAGATTTCGGCTTGACGGGGGTGCTGGCGGCGACGGTGGCAGATCCGGCACCGGCGACGAAGATGTCAGCGTCGCGCTTCTTGATTTTGGCATACTTTTGGCTGAAGGACATGTTAGCTTAGTGAACGATGAATGTCTTTGTTTTGAGATGGAGTAGAGAGTCATCGATATCGATTGTGGAGTGCGTGTGTGTGTGTGTGAAGTCATGGATTAGTGACTCGCTGGCTGTGTTGTGTTGTGTTATGGAAGGAAATTGCAGACCGAGCAGACTCAGCAGTCACTCCAACATCCGTCGCGATGCCAGCCCAGTCTATGCCCGAGGTATTCAAACGCGCAACGATTGCCAAGAGCAGGCGGCGCTCTGTGTTATCGTCCCAAGGAGGCATGTTTGCGATTTGAGGTGGTGGATGTTTGTGTTTGTGTGGTAAAGGAATGAAAGATGGAAGGGAGAATTGAAGCAAGTCAACAAGTGTTGTTGGAAAACAAAGGAAGCGCGCGGAAAGTGAGAGAAGGGAAAAGCCAACCTGACAGCATCTTTGCTAAGGCCTCCGCCCATCTGAGCGGCGATGGCAACCCAGTCAAAGCTGGAGGTGTTCAGCTGCGCGAGCATCGTGAATGCCAATCGCTTCTCAGCAGCGTCATCCCAGTTGTATACCATGACTTATGACTGTGAAGGTGATGGTTTGTGTGGAAGTGTGAGAGGAAGGAAGTGGAGGGGAGAGCCGACCTGGCAGAAGACGCGGTGACCAGGCCGTCAACATCGCTTGCTATAGCAACCCAATCAAAGTTGGTGATATTGCTTCGTGCGAGCATGGACAGAAGCAGTCGTTTCTCTGCAGCATCGTCCCACTTGAAGAGAGTACCGTTTGCTGGGCGAGGCATGGTTGATGGAGCGAGGATTGTGTATTGTTGAGTGTTTGGAGGAAGAAATGGTGGAGTTTGTGTTGAAAAGGATTGTTTTGGTGAAGTTCGAGAGAAGTGGAGGGAGGGTAGTAGGGAGGACTAACATGCAAGCCTTAGGAGTCAGCCCGTCTTTCACCCCGCCAGCGACAGCGCCCCAATCGATGGAGAGACCAGAAGCATTGCACTGGACGGTGATGATTTCCAGAAGAAGACGAACTTCATAGCTCTCATCCCAGCTGAAGCGAACGCCATTGGGCTGACCTGTAGGCATGACTGCGATCTAGACCGGTGGAAGGAGTGATGTGCTTGTGGTAGGAGGTGTGTTGTTGATTTGTGTAGGGGGATCAGTGGTGGAGAATGGGAGCTGGAGGCATGGATACTTATGGGATCGATGGAACTAACTTGCATGCGTGACCGGTGACCTGCTCGCCAATATGCACCGCGACGGCAGCCCAGTCAGTGCCAGACACCATGCTGTTGGCAAGAATGGCCTCCAGGAGGCGCTTCTCGGTCGCATCATCCCAATTGACAAGGTTTCGGTTCGCTGACATTGTGGAGGATTGAGGGTCGGGAGTAGGTTCGGGAGAAGGTTTTGTTGTGTAAAGTGAGGGAAGATGGTGGATGTTGTTGTGGAAAGATAGTTGGGGAAGGGGATAGATGAAGGTCTGAATCTGGACCTACAACACCAGCAGACTTACCTAGCAGCAGAGGCGGTAAGTGTGCGACCGAAGCGAGCGCAGATTGAAGTCCAGTTGACGTTCGAAGGATTGATCTCAGCAATCATGCACATGAGGAGATGACGCTCAGTACCTTCATCCCAGACGATGCGGTCTCCGTTTGGCTGTCCTGAAGGCATGGTTGTAGAGAGTGTTTGTTGGATCGTTTTGATTCGATGGAGGAGGTTTGTGATTATTCGTAAAACTAGGTCGAAAATGAAGTTGTTGATTTGTAGACGCGAAAAGCAGAGAGAAAAGGTCGCATTATGGTCAAAACTATAACACGTGACAGTACTCTTAAACAGTTGATTATCTCCGGGTCTGTTGCGCAGGTGAGGCATGTAGGAAATTGATGCCCGATCTTGGAAGGCAGATATGGGCCCTGGCCCGCAGCCTCGTTGACGAGGCTGAGACGCCAATCTTGCGACATACCTGGTTCTCATCATTGATCAAGAGCCAGTCAAGTAATCAGATTCGTCATGGTTACGTTCGAAAGTCATAGAGGTTCAGTCAACCGCGTCAAACTTTCTGTCCAAGTGGTAACCATCGAGAGACTGGTATCAAGGAAATATCGAAACTTACCACCATCAAACCAAGCTTCTCTCACTTTAAGAAAATAACTGCTTCCTCTTTGCGTACTAGAGTGAACCCGATCATAGCTGACTGCTCCTAGAATCTGGAGCCACCTTGTCAGAAGTGGCTTTACTGATTCTGCATGTATCCGATTTGAAACATCCACTCAAAGACAACCTTTGACCAATCTCACACAATGAAAGCAATCTCAAACATGGTATAGAGAAGCCCTAGACACACTTCTGCACCAAGATATAACAGGACCATTATCTTCTCAAATGATTGCCATTCTTGTTCAGCACACATATAGTTCTTCTATTGTCATCGGCGAACACCTGCCAGATATCTTCCGTTCAAAAATCTACCCTCTGCTGTCAGGCTATCCAATCGAATACCATGCCTACCGAGAAGCAAAATGTCGAATTCATGTGGGCAATTGTAAAGCAGCTAGAAGTCAAGCACGTGAGTATTCCCCTCCTCATACATCCAAACCACTCACTAGAACACCGACTCAGATCGATTGGACCATCGTCGCCTCTGCAAACAACATCAGCAACGGCCACGCGGCCCGTATGCGCTTTCACCGCCTCCGTCAAGCAATGGAGGGCATCGCAACGAAACATCGTACCCCAAAAATGGATGATCCCCCAGAAAAGTCCAAAGGCAAGGACAAACCCAACCCCAAAATCTCCAGGTCGCGAAAAGCAAAGGATCTCGCTATAAAGCGCAAATTCGCAGATATCTCTGATGACGAGGAAGAACCGCTTGCTCATGTCAAGGCACGGTTGCGTATGAAGCAGGAGCTCGATGAAGATTCGGAGGATGAGTATGTAGACTCCGAGACGGAGGAGAAGAAGGCTATTTTGAAGAAAATCAAGGGGGAGGAAGAGATGGATGATGATCGGGATGAGGGAAGTCTGTCGCCCAAAACGGTCAAGTTGGAGGTTGAAGAATGGCCCAGTAGCTCATCGAGCCGAAGAGATACGATGCCTTTGAAGATGGAAGCTGGGGAGGAGGATGTCGTGATCTTGGACCCGAAGATGATCAAGGACGAACCTGTAGAAGAGGATGGTGCGATCGTTATTGATAGCACAAGCACTTCTGGCGATGATATGAGAATCAAAGAAGAGGGGTTCGAAGTCCTTGTCGAGGTATAGCGTAGTATAACTTCTTCAGATGTGTGTCATGGCCACATTTGTTTCCCCTGCGTTATCACTGCCTGCTTAGCCCTATACTGTTGAATTTCGATCACTGATGATGCTTTCGAGTAGCGCGTTGACTCTATTATCAACAAGTCTTTCATCGTTGGGTTTGAACTTAGACTCCACGATTTCCACCTCGGAGAGGCGCCACAGACCAAGGAGGAGATGAATTGCAGACATGAAGACGATAGCTAGGAAGACGAGCCGAACTTCAGGCGGCTACCTGGACGCTATCGTGCATCCGAAGATCTTCCCAACTCTGGCTTTGCCAAATTTCATGAATGGTTGCTTCCGTCCAGAAAGCGGGCCAAGAAAGGTAAAGACAAGGCGGCGTCCATGTCTAGCTTCAAGTGAGGTTGAAGATCGGATCAGAATCCAAACCACAGATATATTCCAGATATGAAGACCGATAAATAATCAACAAGAGTGACCACCGGACTACCGAAAGAAAAGTCGTTGGATAATCGTCAGGTCAAGCTGACAGCGAAGTCTCTCAGGCCGATGGTAAAAAATAATGATGATGTGTCTACTCGCAAAACTGCTCAGCCTTGGATACCTGGACCATAGCTGGTATTATAATGGAAGAATTGCGAGGCGAAATCATAACCCGGGTTAAATTTTGGAGTGTTGTCGAAGCTCATAGTAATAAACGATACTTGGTCGCCTTGAATTCGAGCCTCCTCGATCTTCTTCCTGGATACTTTGGTGAACGGAAAGAATCAACAGGTCTACACAGAATATGAGCTTTCTCGAGAAAGGTATTACATTACTACTAGTCAGCAAGTATACTAATAGACAAGAGAGAGGGTAGTTCTTACTGAGAGACGTTCAGCAACGTACATAAACTACCGCATCCCACATCCGTAACAGTAACGGCTGCCAGAAGCGGTCAGATTGAAGTGAACCCACTCTTGGTTGTGACTAGGCCAAAACTCAGGTCACTTTGATATCTTGTGTTACCCTCAACACAAACTAGCGCAATTCGACAGCTCTCCAAACTCTCACCCATAACTTACCTTCTTCTAACAACGACCAACTTTCAGTACACAAACATCCAGAACTACGTGCCGTACAATAATCTCCCACTCTATCAAGCACTCCAGAAGTAAATCACACAGACTTTCTAGCAAGCCATGGGCTAACAAGTTCTTAGCATCGCAAACATGTCCACTACCAAGTCAATCGATTCTGTCCTAGCAGGTCTCAGCCAGTCCGAATCCGTCGCCATCGTCGCAGCATTCCTCAGCTGTCCAGCTCCCGGCGTAAGAAACCATCCACATCTCTTCACGGCTCAGCTAACAAAACAGGTCGACTTTGATAAGATGATGGCTCTCGTTGGTGCAAAGAGTGCCGCCTCCGCCCGTGAGCGTTTACGCGTCGCGAAGAAGAAGGCCGACCAGATTCTCGAGGCTGCAGGTCAGGAGGGAGGGTCCACCCCAGTTGCTTCCACACCAAAGAAGACCCCCAAGAAAGCGGCTCCAGCAGGCGGCGTCGATAAGAAGACACCCAGCAAGGTGAAGAAGGGCCCGCGCAAGGTTGAGCATGAGGTCAAGGAGGAGGTCATCGAGGAGGCTGGCACAGAAGATGGCGTTTGAGCATGGAGAGTTCGATTCACGATCTCGTACAGTTCATACATGACCTCGATTTTGAGCAACACATTAGCGGAACGATCAACTCCCAGGCGTGCTGATTTGATCTTACTAGGTTGCATAGCGTTGGTTTCGTTAAGGAACGTCCAGGCTAGAAAATGGCTAGCTCTTGAAAATTGATTCTCTATGCAGCATCGTCGTGCATTGTCGTGAATATGTAGTACTCAACTGCACATCCAATTTCGAAAATTCCTAGAGAGCAGATGTTTGAAAATTGACGGATTTAGCGACAACGATCTCCAAGTGAGGGCCTTTGAAAAGAATCGACAAGCTCCACTTGGTGAGAGTTGCATGTACGATTTTGGGTAAGACGAGAGCATATCTCGAGGTCGGGCATTTCGTGCTGAACCATGATAGCCTCCAGGTTGGCCGGAGTATCGCGTAATCAAATCACCAGTCTATTGTCCTGTCCAGGATAACCACGGTACTTTAAGTTGACTGCGACAATATCAATTCCATCCATACTGGAAAGAAAATCGTCAGCCCGTCAGCAACACATGGTGTTGGTAACCCACCGTACGACAATACCGTCCATCTGCCGAACCCCCTCACCCAGTGTTATATGTCGCGTGAGACCACCCTGCTGCCTAGCGTCCAGATCTGATCAGATCTGTCAGACGGTGTCTCCCCATAAAACCCACGGTCTTCCTGGCCGGACAGACTTCTCTCAACAACAACTTCTCACTCCACTCTCCTGCACCACGAACATCACCTCGCACAACAATTTCCTATTCCTCTCGAAGTGAAATCACACCGTATATCACGCGAAATGGCTCCAATCACGGCCGATGACACCGTCAAATTCCTGATCGCTTGCATCACTTGCAAAGAAGGCGACAAGGTGAGACCGATCATATGCTAGAGTTTCCGACCCTCACTGATAATGAGTAGATCGACTTCGAAAAGGTTGCCGCAGAATGCGACATCGTCACCAAGGCCGCTGCGTAAGTCCATCCAAACACATCACTCGCTAACTTCCTGGAAATCCTGACTGACACCATCTCAGCGCCAAACGCTACGAGCGTGTCATCAAGAAGGCCAAGGAAGACGACGAGAAGCAGAAGGCGCAGAAAGCCGCCGTTGCCGAGGCCGTCGCCAAAGGCGAGGAGCCGCCAGCACCAGAGGAGACGCCCAAGAAGAAGGCCGCAGCTCCCAGGGCTCCAAAGACCCCAAAGACGCCCAAGCCCAAGGCTGCTCCCAAGGAGAAGAAGGAGACCGCGGCTTCCGCCAAGAAGCGAAAGCTTGCTGAGGTGCAAAAGGAGGAGGCTGGCGAGGACGCTCATGATGCAGCCATGGAGGACGCTGGGGAAGAGGAGAAGCCTTCCATCTTTGGTCGTGTAGAAGATGATGTCAAGGTTGAGGCTTAGTACTTGCCTTCCGACTGAAGGATGACATCTTTGCATTTCCGTCCCGCATGCACAGCTTTCATGGTAAAATGCTGGCTCCTATATAGACGGTGACGGTTCATGAATATTAGGAAACCTGGCTAGAATTGGCGTTGGACCAAGGGACTGGACAGACTATGGTAGAGTCGGAGGACTTCATGATTGATAACACCAAGCAATCAATGGCGATTTTTATTCCACATTTGACCTCGTTCTCACGTCTTTCTTCAGCCTTCTTTGCTGACCGTGTGTTGTGGCAGGTGTGCTGGCTGCGTAGGTTTCTAAGATGGTTTTGAGATGTCGAACTCGATATCGATCTTCCAAGATTCCCGGCGACTCCTGCAGCGTGACCTTCTTTCCGATTGTTCCATCGTGCATTATGCCAGTATCACCCCGATTCATCTTGTTTGCTTTGGCTGTGACCTTGCTTCTCTAACTTTCTTGCTGCTATTGTCAAGGTCCATGCACAATTCGAATTGTCGTACTCAGTATCGATCGTTCAGAACCCCTGGCGATTTCATTCCTCTATCACACCCAGCATTACATGTCTGTAACCGACCCAATCGCCTACTGCTGTGACCTTCTTGCTGATCGGCTGAGATTCAAGTTCGATTGAAGTCGGCCAGCTCGAATTCGACGATGCAAAGTTCCTGGTAGATTTCAAACTCTCCTTCTTTTCCCATCTGTCCATTGTTGAGCTCACCAACATCGAGGTTCATGGTGTCTGAATGTATGGATGTCCTGATCTCCACTTCAACCAATCCCGTCGAACTTCAATGCAATTGTGTAATCTGCTCGCTATTGGTCGAAGGCCAGATGCCTCGTTTTTGTGCCTTCCCACTGTTCGATTGTGCATTACGTCTCGTACCACCTCAAACCCAACTGTGTCGTCATTGGAGAGCAATTTCAGCATTGAGCGTGCAGTTTAACCTGACCCAGCAGCTGGAATGACTAAAATGCGTCAACCGCAGCACGAAACGCCGATCTCTACGCCATTATTGAACCTATCTCATCCCTAAAGACCACGATAAGACCCACTCTGACGCGCACGTGGTACCCTGACGTGCACGTGGTCCGTTTCTAGCCATCTCGTTCATGCGGCTCTCACCTCACCTTCTTCCTTACATAAGTACTACCTCCTCCACCATCTCATCTTTTCAGCAACAACAACATCTTTTCATCATCTTCATCATCATCCACCACCACCACTATGCCTTTGATTTCCTTCTCTTAGAACTGTAGCTTCGAGCAAGACTCTTCCTCTTTCTGCATCCACAGAAGTCTTGTCCCCCCAGCAACCTCATCCACAACAATAATAACAAGTCAGTCGATAGTGGCGCAACTTCTGGTGTCCAGCGCTGGTCCGCTCTCACCCCGCCCACTTCCTTCACGCTCATCTTTTCTGGTTTGAAAGCCTAGACAAAAGCAATAACTTTCCCTTTCGTAAGTCCACCTCATCATGATCACCTCCGGTCTGTTGTCACTAACCCAAGGACCAAGGTGCACATTCAAAATGTCCCCAACATACAGAAATCCACACACAGATACAGAACCACAGACGAATACAGAGCCAGAAACAGATGTGGTGATACAGACGCCGCATGCACGTTCGGTCGCCAATCGCTCAAGTACCCGCTTCATCGTGCGCTGGAATGGTAAGTCGTTGCCCATCTCTGCAGACTTGCCAGGATTTTGGCGCAAGCTCAAAGGAGTCCGTCATCTCTCAAAGAAAAGATTAGCTAATGTACTCTGGCAGAACAACTGCTCATTGAGGTTTTCTCTGCATTCCGCAAGAAACTTCAGGAACAGGGCATCGATTCTCGACCCGCGATGGACGCCGCTGTGAAAGAAGTCATAGACGAGCGTTGCACAGGAGACTCCGTCGTACAACAGCTGGCCAAGCGCGTGATAAAGAGCTCTGCAGCCTCTGAGGCCAGCGGCAAGGCGACCAAGAAGTCCTCGAACACCACACAGGCAAAGCCACCAATGACCCCAACGCCATCCAAGACTGCTGGTAGCAAAATCAAGACTGCTGGTAGCAAAATGAAGACTGCTGCCGCAGAGCCAGCCAAAGCATCCTTCGCAACGCCTGTTGCTTCACCAAGAAGAAACAAGGCAATCTCGAGGTCGTTGGCAGCCATAGGTGAGGACCTAGGTTCTGCTCGCACTCCGAAAGGCGTCAAGAACGAGCAAAAAACCATCACTCCTATCACGCCACCTCGAATGGACGATGACAGCGGCTCTGAGTACACGGAAAGCCCCGAGAAGGCAAAAAAGAAGCGCATTCGTGGGACCGGCTCGAAGGCGAAATCTGGTGGCAAGAAGTCGAAGACGCAGTTCTTGGATGCTGAGTCGGACTCTGAGTACGGTGTCATTGATACTCCGAGCAAGAAGACCACCAACAAGCGCGACTGGCCTGACCTTGTCAAGAAGAACAGTGCTAGCACACCCTCTCTCGAGCCAAGTTCTGCTCACGAGAGTTCACCGGTTCCTGTTGAGACAGTCCCGACGGTGGGAATGTTTGAGCAGCCAGAGTCGATGGAGAATGAGATTAAGAATCTTGTCGCTGTCAAGGAGCTCCCAAGTCCTGAGCGGCATCTATATGGGGGGTTCTCCCGCCACGATTCGAGAAACAACAGTCCGCCATCGTCGAATGGGTACATTGGCGACTTTCTGGGTGACTTCCCGTCGTATGGTGTCTCCTCTGGCGGCCAACCACTAGACAACGGCGGATTCGGCGGCCTTCTGCATAGCGGAACTCGATCATCATACCACCAAGACCGCTTCCGTGGTTCCAGCTTTGGTATCTCGAACAGCAGACTGAATCAATATTCCAACTTTCAAATGTAAGTGTTCATCCAATATCGAGAGCGATGAATCCTGGCATTTTGCGAAAATCAAACGGCCAACGATTTGTTTTTATCTTTCTGCGAATTGACTGACCTTTCTTAGGATGCCAAACTCATCGATCCAAGACTTCTATGTCCCACAGTCCCTCCAGTCATTTGGGTCGCACATCCATGGAGATATCGACAACGGCAATGCGAATTACAATACTCCCTCACTGGATTCGAATCGTCAAAACAGCTTCTCTACGAACACCAGCGGTGACGTGTCGGACTTTCAAGCCTTTCTGCCTGACCCGTATCAAAGCAGTTTCTTTGCTGCCGCTAGCGAGAATTTTGACGATCACGACAACTACAATGTTCTCGAAACCAACTACAGCTTTGGCGGCGTCTGAACGTTAGCTTCATGACCGCGCAACAGAGTTTCGGCCCAAGACTCACATCAACTCTCGGCTGATGACTACACAAGTCGAATCATAATGCCAGGCTCCTCCAGATCTGGGCGCTTCTATGCATACCTACAGCACAACTATGTATGGTAAGTTAGCTACTGCTCGATTCTCAATATGTGAAAAGCTTACCACTACAAAGCATCCCGTTGACTTTTAAGCCTCTCAGCTCAATATCGATGTGGCTGAATTCTCGGTAAATTGAACTTTTAGCCAGAAGTTTGTCGCCATCGGCATACATCTACAAGCATTGGTTCGAAGTTCGGACTCAACTTCATTACTTCTGGGCTCTTTCTTTTTTTATCCATGACTTTTCTCTTTGATGGGTCCAGGTGGCTTTGGAAAAGAATGGCAGGATTTTCTTATACATGGAAAACTTTTCTCTCGGCTGGGTATACTCATTTCTCTCGGATGGACACTCACATTTTTTCAAATGGACGGTCTCATTTTTGCGGAGGTTTTCACCCGTCTGCCAAGATGGACACATAATTTCAGCCATGACGGGATCGGATGGTAACTCTTATATGATAGATACAAAGGATCCAAGCTCTTCCTCTCTTCACTCTTTCTCTCCGGCTCGATATGACTGCCGGTTCGAAGTCACTGGTCATTGCTGTTGATTGATCAGACCATTTTGAATAAATTGTCGGGAGACTTTCGAAGGTAGTTCCATCAGACTTGTGAGGGGTGTCGTTGGATTCAGAGAGACTTCGATCGTTCAATGTGATGTATCAAATTGACAGCTCCGGTTCGTGTCTACAACCTCATCTTTCGGAGCTCGCCGATTGTGTAAGACATACGGCTCGTTAACACCCAGGTCAGTACGATGACGAGTTCATCAGCATGTGCTTTGAATCAATCATGTCATCGACCAGGCGGCTATTGCTGATTAATTACCTACTAAAAAGCACGAAGACATGTTCACAGTGACATGTTCATATGGCTGCCGTCGGAAGTTGTGTGTCGAGCGTTGAGTCATTGCTATGAAGATTTAGTCGGACTTTACCGGTGTATAGGTCCTGCTTGGAAGATGACATTCAACGGTGGGCAGAATAGAGGTGGGACCGATCTTGATACGGTGTATTGATTTCTGCAGATTATTGACAGGATCCAAATGATGGTCGATGGTGTATGACTTGTGAAAGGGATTTGTCGGGCTGGCCAGACATGGAAAGATGCGGCCGTCGTAAGCAGAATACACAAATGAGAAAGACTGATCAGATAATTAGATTGGTGATAACATAAATAAGTGGTATAGAAGGCGATGTGAGCCTGTGATGGGAGTATAGTTGCAGTAAGAGGTATTCAGGGGATGGAGTGAGGTTGAGAGTTGCTAGTGCCAGCATTGAGTCACGTTTACCAAAGCTGACAAATATCCATACACTTCATTTTGATCTTTCCATTCATTAAACTCGTTAATAAACACTTTTAGGCACTTTCTTCATTCAAGTCACTGGTGCTGCTGAAAATCACGTGATATGTTGTGCCTCGCGATGATTCGTGAATGTTCTAAAGTTCTCGATATGCGAATGGACTTTTTTTCTTGCCGCCCTAATTCACCACCATCAATTCCTCTTTTCCACACCTAATTGCCTCGAATTATTGCTGTTGGGTCTGCACCTTTATTCCACTCGATCTCCTCCACGCCACATCATAATGCAGCGCGCATTATCCTCCAGAGTGCGAGCTTCGGCTCTATCCTCCGCATCGAGGACTCGTCCATCCAATATCAACCACCAGCAGCTCCGATTTGCACACAAGGTAGGCTGCGACTCGATCGAAGGGATAGTTACGCAAGACAAATGGCTGACAATTGGCGTTAGGAGCTCAAGTTCGGTGATGAGGGAAGAAATGCCTTGTTGAAGGGTGTCAACACTCTTGCCAAAGCCGTTGCTACCACACTGGGACCAAAAGGCCGAAACGTTTTGATTGAGTCCAGCTATGGATCACCAAAAATCACAAAGGGTACCTATGTCTCATAGCATTGTGGGCACAAATAAAGCTTACACCTTCTCAGATGGTGTGACCGTTGCAAGAGCTATTACTCTAGAAAACAAATTCGAGAACCTTGGAGCCCGCCTACTTCAAGATGTCGCCTCCAAGACCAATGAAGTTGCTGGCGATGGAACCACGACCGCTACCGTCCTTGCCAATGCCATTTTCTCCGAAACCGTCAAATATGTCGCTTCAGGAAGCAACCCAATGGATCTGAGAAGAGGATCACAAGCAGCTGTCGAGGCTGTTGTAGCATACTTGAGAGCCAACAAACGGAACATTACAACCAGCGAGGAGATCTCCCAGGTCGCGACTATCTCCGCCAATGGTGATAAGCACATCGGTGAACTCCTCTCCAGGGCAATGGAGAAGGTGGGCAAAGAAGGTGTCATCACCGTTAAGGAGGGAAAGACCACCGAGGATGAGCTTGAAGTCACTGAGGGCATGAAGTTCGACCGTGGGTTCATCTCACCATACTTCATCACCGACACCAAGACCCAGAAAGTCGAGTTTGAGAAGCCTCTCATATTGCTCTCTGAGAAGAAGATCTCCGCTGTACAGGACATAATCCCAGCCCTCGAGGCTTCCCAACAGCTGCGTCGTCCCCTTGTCATCATTGCTGAGGACATTGATGGTGAAGCTCTAGCTGTTTGTATTCTTAACAAGCTCCGTGGCCAGCTCCAAGTTGCTGCTGTTAAGGCTCCAGGTTTCGGTGACAACCGCAAGTCCATCCTAGGTGATCTCGCTGTCCTCACCAACGGTATGGTCTTCACCGACGAGGCTGATGTCAAGCTTGAGAAGGCCACCGTGGACATGCTCGGCTCCACCGGTTCCATCACGATCACCAAGGAAGACACCGTCATTCTCAACGGTGAAGGTAGCAAGGACGCCATCAACCAGCGTGCTGAGCAGATCCGTGGTGTAATCAACGACCCGACCACCTCCGAGTACGAGAAGGAGAAGCTCCAGGAACGTCTCGCTAAGCTTTCTGGTGGCATTGCCGTCATTAAGGTTGGTGGCTCCTCTGAGGTCGAAGTGGGCGAGAAGAAGGACCGTATCGTTGATGCTCTCAACGCTACCCGCGCTGCTGTTGAGGAGGGCATTCTTCCTGGTGGTGGAACTGGCCTGCTCAAGGCCGCTGTCAACTCCCTCAGTGATGTCCAGCCAGCCAATTTCGACCAAAAGATGGGTATTGACCTAATTCGCAAGGCCATTACCAAGCCAGCACGCATGATTATTGAGAATGCTGGTGAAGAGAGCCCCGTTATCGTTGGTAAGCTCACGGACGAGTTCGGAAAGGACTTCAACAAGGGTTATGACAGCGCCAGCGGACAATATGTTGACATGATCGCTGCCGGTATCTTAGACCCCTTCAAGGTCGTCCGAACTGCACTCACAGATGCTTCGGGTGTTGCATCGTTACTCGGAACAACTGAAGTTTCCATTGTCGAGGCTGAAGAGAAGGCGGCGCCAGCCGGTGGTATGCCAGGTGGTGGCATGGGAGGCATGGGAGGTATGGGCGGCATGGGAGGATACTAAAAAAAGAGCGATGTATACCCCTGTGCCTTTTCCGATCTTTTTCATGTATAAAACGGCCTTAATTATTTCCTTGCAAAATGTGTGGTTATTACGAAAGGGATTTTGGTGGGACATGGGTTGCTCTCCACTCCGCGCTTCTTGTTGAATTATGATGGCATTTCAAAGCGGCTTATTGGGGGCGTTATTAGATGTAGCATAGCAGCAGGCCTTCTGCAGTAGATTATTTGATCTGCTCTGCCTTATCTACTGAAATGGTGAGAGAGGCTTTTGTGTAAACAGACCTTGAAGGAATGATGAATATGAGCACCATGTTCACCAACCCAATTTATGATCATGAAAATAAATTTCCATCACTCCAAGCCCAGATTTTGGCGAAAGAGAATCGATACCAGACTGCACATACTAGTACTAACAATTAAGTAACAACCTTTTCACCAGACTCCAGGCAAAATTGACACACAAGCTGTAACGCCTAATATAATATGTTCCCGCCAGAACAGTGAACCGTTCAATGCATGTGCGATGGCTCATCATCCCTTTCCTTCGCCTCATCAATCGCCTGCTTCCAATTAAAGAGACCGAGGTACAGTCCCTCAGAAACCGTAATGAGCGCAGAACCAACCACACAACCTGTCCACAATCCCGCCAGTTCCAAACGCGGTTGCCCAAAACACAGGAACAGAGACAAAGGAACAGCAACGGCGTAATAGACGATCAAATTCGCCAAGCCACCAATTTTTTGCCGTCCGAAACTACGCAGCATACCGTTGACGAGAGCAGTTGTTGCGTCGAAAAGTTGGAAGGCGGCGAGTATGGGCATGATCTGCGAAGCGATTTTGATGACTTTGGGGTCGTGAGAGAATGCTTTTGGGAGAATGTGTCGGGTCAGAGTTAGGAAGGTTCCGTTGATGAGACCCATTACGACGAAGATGACGACGTAAGCTCGACTTGCTACTTTGGCAGCTTGCAGGCTTCCTGATCCGATAAGGTTGCCGAGTCTTGTTGAGACAGCGACGCTGACGGAGAATGGGATGTGGAACATGACCATGCATACTGTCATGACGATGGACTGGGCTGCGAGATGGGCGGTGGAAAGATAGCTTGCTGAGAAGGTTAGGATGTCGAAGGCCAACCACTCTGCTTCCACCATGATTATGCCTGGAAGAGACAGCTTAATCATCGGTCCCCAGTTCTTGAAGACTTGCTTTGAGAAACCGCCCCAGCAGACAAGGGAGGAAGGATTTATGAAGCGAACGTAGATCCAGAGAAAGAAGGGAAGGAGATTATTGCTAATCATGACTGCCGTAGCAGCTCCAGAGATACCTAGTTCCCATACGAAAACAAAGAGGTAATTGAGTGCAATGTTTATTGGTGTGCAGATGAGGAGCACGAGCAGGCTGGCGTTGAATAAGCCTTGAGCTTGCGTGAATCGTTTTCCAGCCTCGAAGAGTGCAAAACCTGGAGCTCCTAAAAGGTAGATTCGAAGATAGTCTCCCGCTAAGTAGGCAAGCTCCCTCTCTGGTACGAGTGCAGCAAGTACTGGACCAGAGAAGATCCACAGGGCACCGATTGGAATGGTAACGGCGAAAAGGAACAGAGCCATTCGCTGAAGATGCAATCCCACCAGCTCCTTTCGGCCAGAACCATAGGCTTGTGCACATAATGTGTCAAGACCTGGAATATTCGGGTTAGCAGAATGATCAACATGAGTTTGCCAATCGACTTGCTCGTAGCAAGGCCCTCATACACAGCCATGCCCGTAATATTCGCTGTCATCGAAGCCAGCGATACAGCACCCAAAGCATTGGTAGATATATGACCGACCACAAAGATCGTGACAAGGTTGAAACTATACTACGAAGCGTTAGTGATGATAGCTTTTGTCTCGATAACAAGCGGACATACTTGTAAAAGGTATGTGAGGGTCAGTGGCAGTGAATAGCCAAACAGCAACCGAGATTCTTTTCCGAAAGTCGTATGCACCTCACTGAAACCCAGCAATGCTTGGGTCTCATCCGGCTCATCTACAACGGCATAGTCGTTCTTTTTACCACTGATTTCGAGAGGGGGGAGAATGGACGATGCGACAGAGAAACGGCGAGGGCCAGCAGAGGGGTCCATGGTGTCGGTTGAGTAGTTGTCCTCGAAGTAAGATCAGTGAGGCATATGTTAAGGTATATCTATACTTCGACGTTCCGCCCATGGAGCACATCATGGAGCGGAGTCGAGTAGATCGGCTAGACTATATGCACGACCAGGGCATTGCAGATACCTGATAGTGGGTCAATGGATCTATTGGCCGGCTCTTATGGCCTCGAATGGGCATGGAATCCATTGCTAAGTAGTATCGCCACAACGGGGCGGGTCCGGAGATGATTGTGAATCCATATGGCAATATCATGATGCATAAGGGGTGATAGTGGTAGAGATAGGATGGGATTGAGGAGCTCTATGTTGCAACTTTCAGGCTAGGCTACTTCGCGTTACTTTATGCCAAGGTTTCACGGCACGTGACACATGTCCCAATCCTCAAGATGACAAACTTGAACGCTTTACAACCGGACTCTCCCTCAATAGGAGCACAATCCACCGCCCGTCAACCACATCCCCAATATCCATCCCCAATCATGCCTCCTATGCGCAGCGCCCGAAACAAGAAACCTCCACCCGATGGCTTCGACGACATCGAGGACACGCTTCTCGAGTTCCAGAACAAGTTGAAGGACGCAGAGAATGCGCCTCACGATGGGAAGAAACGCTACGAGACAGTCTGGCCAGTTTTCCAAATCACCCATCAGCGATCACGATACATCTACGACCTGTACTACGAGAAAGAGGCCATCTCTAAACAGCTTTACGACTGGCTCCTAAAGAACAAATACGCAGATGCAAACTTGATTGCGAGATGGAAGAAACAGGGTTATGAGAAGGCATGTTCTTTGAATTATAGAAACAAAGGAGCACTTACTGACAGTTTTTCAGCTATGCTGCTTACGATGCATCCAAACCGGCGAGACCAACTTTGGTTCTACCTGCATCTGCCGCGTGCCAAGCCAGAACCTTAAGGCAGATCAGACCATCGAATGCGTGAGCTGCGGTTGCAGAGGGTGTTCTTCGAGCGACTAGAAGAAGACTGTTATATGTCGAGGGTCGTAAAACCTTCACTGCATGCTCAGGAAGATCAACTCTTCACTCTCCAAGCAAAACTCGAAGTTCCCCACCCTCCGCGAGACGAACGAATGCGGAACGCTCCACATCATAAAGAGAAGAAGTTATCAGGAAGGAGATGACGTGAGTGACGTCAAAGGCAGTCGAAGTACGGCTAGCCGGCGATACATCGAAGTAGAAAAGGTCTCTTCTTCAAATCATCAGCCAAGAGACAGGATTTGGGCGTTGCAATATATGGATTGGACGACGATATGAGGTTAGATTGCTTCAAATGACCAAAACTTTTTTTTTACAATTATCTAACCAGTTACAGATCATGCGGTGTGACTTCGTCCTACGTAGCTCATGATCCTCGACGATTGCGGTTTGTGACGTGAACAAGATCAGCAGTTTTGGTCTTGCATTTTGTGGGGGAAAAGATCGACAACGTGAAGGGCGAGTTTGACGTTCTTTTTAGCAAAAAGAAGAGCTGGTAACACCCGTCATTCACTCACATGCACCCAATCCGTTCTGCTCAAAGTGCAAAGGACGACACTTAAGAACCCGGAATCCTTGCCACTATTGCCAGCTTGGTCTCCGGACAGGAAAAGGTGGTAATAAGCCGAAGCCTGCGAATATCGTGCGGGAATGCTTATTCCGTACTCAATGTTCTCGATAAACAGAGTAACATGGTGTTCCACAAGCCGGCGAGCTTGGTATGGAGACGTTGAAATGAACGTATCGCTGACGGGGATGACAACTATAGCACCAACTTCAAGCGAAGACTTGAAGCGTGTATCTCGATCATTTAATCGCTCAGTCAGACCTCCCTACCCTAGGCGCGTGTGCCGCGCCAACGGCAAATGTATACCGAAGTGATAAGCCTCTCGATCTAATTTTGAATGGTATCTGCTAGTCAATCTCGCAACGGACCACCGCAAGAAGTAGTCCAAATACGTAGAGCGAAGACATGAAAGCATCACAAAGGGTGACAACACGTTCAAGATGTACGAAGGAAGTATACTTAATGTTTCAGGCTCTTTGAAATATCGAAGACCTGGTTGTGGTGTTATTGCAATCTGGGGGAGCGTTATGTACTGAGTGGCTTGAACACGACGGTATCGGTGGAAACATAGCTATATCGTGCATCGTCTCCCAGGCATTAGATGTTTCGAGGTATACCGTTTCCGTACTTATTGGACAGGTGACATGAATGGTCTTTAAAGCATACCTTGACAAGCTCTTCCATCAATGAGAGGACAGAAAATTCAATCGCTATGTGCTTCAAAGTCAGTGTATGTCTTGTGTCTTGTTGATTGTATTTGAAGGCGGGATTTGGTGGTGGGGAAACTTCCTAGTCTGTTGAAACAGTTGACATATTTCTGGTTGATTTGAGCTTGTTCTCAGGTTTGGCAATATCATCTCTTTTCGCTGGTTCATTAAATGGAAGGATCGGGGACTGCTGTGCTTGCTCGATAAGTGTGTGTAATAATTCATGAGACCAAGTTATCAGATCGGGTAATGGTACATGTCCGTGAATCTGCAATAATGCAAACCTCCCATTTGTAAACACCAATCTTTTCAAGGGTACAGACGCTACGCTCCCTCTTAAATCACAAGCTCCTCAAAACAGCTCTTACTCCTCCAATCCTGCAACTCAAATGACTTCTTCTCGTAGTACACATCGCACTTTCCAATACTAGTAACTCATCCCCTAAACTCCTTTCTCACACCCACATCGCCTTCAACTTCCTCGCCAAGATCATCCTCAAACGTCGGAATAACAACATCCCACCTGCCCTTCCAGCGTCCCCCATCAACCTCCATCTCATCCTCTTCTTCATCCTCTTCGTCCTCCTCCTTCTCCGCCTCCTCCACGAACCGAAACGCAAGAGCGCCTCCATTCTTCATCCCAATTCCCTTTGCGATCCCCTCTGACTCGAGATCCGCACTGATTTCTTCCCATCCCTGCTCTAATTCTAGCGGATCGATGGCTTTTGCGAGACGGATTTCAGAGGCGTCCTTTGGAATCTGGTGGCCGTTCAGAGTTCCGCTTGGGATTCTTTCGTGAAGAGCTTGTAGGAGAGAGGTTTTTATTGATGTGGGAGTTGTTAGGGGCGATACATGGAGGAGGATTGTGGTTTTGTGGTATTTTAGGCGGAGAGTCCAGGGGTTTTCGATCGCAGGGTTCGTGTTCGGTGGCATTTTTGTTGAGCTGGGAGCCTTGATACTCTAGCATGTGTTTATTAGCTTTTGATTTGGAAGGATAGGTTTCTTTGTTTGGTGCTTCTTTTGTACATCGTGGAATTTTGAGATCACGTGCAGTGGTGATGGGTTATGCTGCAACGCGATTCGACATGATATGAACGCGTCAAAAGAAGAAGATACAACGTAGAGTGGAGTGGTAGTCATTAGGACCTGCGAGGAAACGCGATCAGGTGGGTTAGGAGAACTGAAAGTGCAGTGTTTGCTGGGTTGGCTACTGAATACTAGTATGCCTACTCTCTTTTAAAGAACGTGACTTCTCAGACCTACCTGCTGAGATACTAATGAGAGGGATTTTCACCTAATGTGTCCAGAAGAGGATGGAGAAGAAAGATTGTCTGTTATTAGAGCCACAAAGTAGTGACCTGGAAGACTATTAGATCTGAACTGCAAGGTAATCATTAAGGATTTCGATTACCTGTTGATGAGAAATCAAGTTTTTCTTGACAGAGGAGATCACAGTGCTTAAATCCGAAATACTCGCCGCGAAGTTGATATTGTTGAAGTAGCAGAGTGAATTGAAGCCTCAGGCTGGTAAGTATCATACTTTGATGGACCGTAGGACCGTGCATTTTGATATCGGAGCTTCGAGCTCAGTCTGTTCAAAACCCAAACACCAACTGACTTTCACATCTCCCTCGTAATGTCCTATACGCCTCCACAACCCTCGGGCGTTGATCCTAATTATGTGTCACCATACGCCGATGACCCTCCTCCCGAATTCATGGCCCACCGTATGACTCGCAGAGGTCGCGACACAACCCAACGTCTCTCGATGCAACCAGCAACTCGGATCAATGTCGGTTTCACTTCAGCAGCCATCGTTGGAGGACTTTTAGGATTCACAGAAGGCTCGAAAAGGGCCTCTCTCGTCTTCCGTGCCGAGAACGCCCACCGTCTTCCTACTTCGCAAAAGGGCTGGTACTTTTATCACAAGAGCAAGAATTACAATGGCATGCTTGGAGGAGCAAAAGAGGGGGCTAAGATGGCATTGAAGACAAGTATCTGGGTCGCGGGGTTTATCACCATGGAAGACGCTGTTGATCAATGGAGAGGTGCTGGTGGGCAGAGAGATTGCTTTTCGAGTCTTACGGCGGGGTTGACAACAGCGGGTTTGTTCAGCTTGTGGAACCAGTTTCCGGTCCCTACTGCTGCGAGAACGGCAAGGCTAGGCTTGAAGATTGGGCTTGGTTATGGGCTGGTGCAGGACTTGTTTAGTGTGTTGCAAGGACGAAAGGTTGGCTATGTGGAATTCGGAAAGAGGATGATCGATGGACTGCGAAGTGATCGAGCGGAGCAGGCTTGAAAGCTTGTCCAAAACAATTGTCTCACGTACAATCCAGCTCGCTCTCGTAGGACACAGCGACAATGTGGGCACAGCGCGGTATTTGGCGATATCGGTTCCCTCCATCATTTGTGGCAACGAAGGCACCAATACATGATAAAGGCTGTTCTGCTGGTATCATTTGCGGGTAGGCATCGAGACGCTGTGCCGGAGCCTGCAGCCGGTCGCGATGATGTTTGCGAAAACTCACAGCTCCAAGGCCAACACTCTTCATGGAAGTCCCAGGCCAGAGGCTTGTCTATCCGTCGAGTCTCACACGAACAGAAGTGGTGCGAGAAAATACCCCAGGAGAAGGATACATGGCAGAGATCAGAGGGTATTTTGGAAACTTAGTCAGTTCACTGTTTCACTAGAAGGCAATGGAAATGATAGCGTGGCTGACATGAGAATCTGTAGATGGCACTGTGGGCTTGATTTCGGAGCAGACTACTACAACTTCACAAACCATGATGCATTCTCTTGAGCATTATACATAAGCCAGAGAGTCAGGCTTTCTGGCAAAAACCAAGCTTGCTGAGACGAAATCTCTGTTGATCGCATTGGTGGGATTCTTGAGGACGCAATGATTTCAAGCCAGATAGTCAAACCCACTCAAGGAAATAGGTGAAGTGCATTTAGTGGAAAGCAGAATTCCCTTCCTTCTCCAGAACACCCTCTCTCGCCAACCTTCTAATAGCCTTGTTATTGAGGATCCTACCATCCCCTTCGATATCTGCGCCTGGAATTGGCTCGCCATCCGATAGTGCCAGATCGACCATGAATTTTCCAATTTCAGCTGTTGGACTCAACATATTTGGCAAGAAGGCTCTGCTCGCTGAAAGAAAGATTTGTTGCATCAATCTTATAGCTAGTGGCACCGGCTTCGGTGCCATTGCAGCGATGACTTCTGGGTGGTTGTTTGAGTCTACGCCTCCTAGACGTAGGCTGTATGGTCGCAAGGATGGAGTTTTGGCGGCGAGTGCGAGGAGAGCTAGTTCTGCTTGGCCTTTGATTTGGCCGAAGTGAGGTGTGAAGAAGCCTGGTTTGGTCGTTGCTCCTTCACCTGATATGCTGTGTTAGTATTATTTGCAGTATATATTTTTTGATGGACGCACCTGATATGTAAACAAACTTGAAATTGTCGGATAGTGGGGAGAAGGCCTCAGCCGCTGCTAGAGGATAATCAATGGTAATTTTCTTGTACTCCCTTAGAGACAAGTTAGTATCAACAAGCCTGGACCGCTATATTGCAAGGTCGCGAACAAGTACACAATGAATTCAGACTTACTCCTTTGTAACCTGGGTTACTGAAATTCCCTAGATGAACATTAGCTGCTAGACTCTGCATTTGGACACAATGATTTCCTGATAGGAAAGAAGTGAGGAAAACCCAAAGAGATACGGAGAAAACCATACTAACTTGAGCCCAAATACATCCATCAGCTCCCTTGAGCTTCGCCAAAACACCAGGCTCAATCTTTGAGAAATCATTTTGAATCAAGATCTCAACGTTCGGCTTTCCGTCAGCCATCGGAACTGGCCGTCTACTCAGGATGGAGAGCTTTGTGATTTTGCCCGCGGGGAGAGAGAGGATATGAGCCAGGGCGGCAGATCCTACAAGGCCAGTCGCGCCCGTGAGTATGAGATGAGACATGATGAACTTGAAGTGGAATCAGTGGTGATATGAGACGTTCTGGTCATTCTATTTATGTATATTCATCTGCCGTGGGGGTGAAGCCGATTTCTCCATGCTGACATGTTGGCGGCGTCGTCGTCGTCCGTGACACTGCAGTTCTCGCTCGAAAGACGGCTGGCGCGCGAATTGGTAAGTCCGGGTGAAGTTCCTTCAAGTTGCTTTCTTTTCCTTAACTCCGATGGATAGATACATCAGAGATTCCATACTGACCTGATATTCTATCATTTCCCTGCATCTCAGGCACTACCTCTGTTTGATGCTGGAATTTTGAGTTTAATCATGAACTCGCGTAGTCACGTGTTTCACCCCGCAAAGCCGATGCGAGTGATCCCGGAATCTCCTCCGGTCTCTTGTCCCTTTCTCCGTTTCCTACACAAAACATCAGAGGAATATCAGGCTGTAGGGAAATCAGCCATTCGAATATCATCCATCATGCAATCCGAACTCGCTTACATGTCGCTTGAATGGGCTCAAAGAAACGACTCTTGCCGTCGTATAAAGGGCGTTCAACTTTCCGCGAGCTTGTCGTCATCGAAATCTGGCTTGACAGAAACGTTGAACCAGACTGAATCGAAGGCAAGTGATACTTGTCTAACAACTTCCTTGGCCCCATCGAGGTGAGTATGGAACCTTTGTACTTATAGATCTTCCATTTTCGGCATGCTGTCGTTCAATCAACAATACTTTCCGTCAGAGTATGCTACACGGCTGTTCTCATTGAATCGTCTGACAATTGATCCTTGTTGTAAAGAAGAACAGCAACATTGACCAGTCTGAGCAGAGCATTGACTCCCGACAGCATGCCATCCAAAGACACCACCGCCCACTCACCAACAACGCTCTTGGGTCTTCCATGCGAGATACGACTCCGTATAATCGAATACATCGTCCACGCTGAAGGACTGCCAGAGATTCGATATCACAAAGCAACGCGCTCCGATCTCACCCGCCAGCATGCGTTGAATAAGACTTGTCAAAAACTATGTCATGAGTTCAACCAGATTCAGCGCGAAAAAGCTATTCACGTTGTTCACCACGTCTTCGGCTCTGGAGATGCAAATTCAACCAATCAAAGATATCCAGATTCGACCTTTGGAAATCTCGATCACATCAGGCACGTCAAGGTTGTGGCGGAATTTTCGAACTCGTTTCAGCCGATGAACGCAACCGGGGAGTCGACGATAGATATTGTGACCTCGGAATGCGCTCGTTTCTCCCGCGCTAAGGACCTGTGCGTCGAACTGCGCATGTCGGCCAGTTCGCTTCCATCTTACGGCAATCACGCAACAAATCCAGATGCCACGGAGTTGATGCTTATCCTAGGCATCCAGAGCCATCTGCCGAGCGTGTTTCTGCCAGGGCCAGCGCCAATGGAGGATTGGCTTGCCGATATCATCAAGCAGTTTCCCAATGTTAGGAAAGTTTCTTTGACGTGGGAGGGTGTGCGTTGGCAAGACGGATGGGTGAAAAGCGTGGAGGAAAGACTTTTGAAAGATTCGCTGGAGAAGATGTGTAAGGAAAGCATAGAAATCGATGCAACTGTACACCGACTATGGTAGAGGGATGGTCATGGTGTTGTAATTTGTGGAAACTACCCAGGTATGAAAATTACTATGTCACATCGGGAAGAGACACTAATAGAGAAGTCTTGCCCCGCAAATATAACAGTTTCATGAGAACGATGTTCGCCCTATACGTAAGCATCTCATGGCTGTTAGGAAAATGAGGTTCGAAACTCCGTGAGCCCGTTGCCATTTTTCAGCTCATTCACTTCGTACATGTGAAGGCGGTCTTTCACGGCTACCCCCAACCAAATGACATGAAGGACCAAAAGGTATCAGCTTTGTCCATCAAGAAAGAAACAAAAATCTTCCAGGTCATGAGCAAAAAGAGAATTAGGCAAAAACGTACAGCAGCGTGGATTCGCTGGTGGTCACCCACCCAACTACTAATGCGCCGATATCAAGCTTATCTATGAGAGAGCAGACGGGGTCTCGAGGTCTCTTGATTCTGTGACCGTACGTGGAAGAGGGTGCGGTGGCTGTGTTATTGTAGCTGAGTTGACGCCCTACGGCAACTTTACCATTGTAGAAACACGCACAACAAGGGCAGTCAATTCATTCTCATATATGATGTCCAGCTTCGAGAACTCGCACCGCAGAGGATAACACGATCAGCACTGAATCTCGGGACAGCTGCAAAAGTGATTTCCAGCAACAGCAACGACAGGCCATATCTGGTATGGATCGATTTCAATCTCTACCATCCCTTCCTCCCCTACAACCCTTCCACCAACCCACTAAGCCTTAGCCAACTCCTCAAAAAGCCTCTTCTGCGTCTCCAACCCATTCTTCTCCGTCGGCCCCTTAGACATCTTCCTCATGACAAAGTTCCCCTCAAGCTCAATATCCTCCGTGATCTTCCCCTCAGCAACCTTCCACTTCAACCTAACAATCATATTGCCGACGGGCGATTTGATGGAGCACGAGGTGGTGATGCCATCCTCTTCGTTGGTGATGTCGTAGTCGGATGTGTGTTTTGCGCTCACGTGTTCGTAGGAGCATTTTTCGCCGAGTTTTGTTGGGTCGCCTGAGACGAGTTTGCTGGAGACGAGGTCGGGGTCTACGAGCTTGAAGTAGAGTTCGTGGTTGTGGAGGGCGGCGATGAGGGACTCTGGCTTGAGACCTTCTGGGAGGGGGCTTGATACTGTTGTGGTTGAAGTCATTTTGTCAAATGGCGATTGATGTGGAAAAAGGAATTGATGACTCCGGACCTTGGTGGTGGAAATTGAAGGTTTTATGTGATGGTTGAGAAAGGAATGGGAATTCGGATGTTCTAGTTTACGGGGCACCTATCATAGACATCATTGAGATTCAGCCTCAAATTATGCTGACGGTGCGGGGACGGTGGTTGTGGGGGAGTTATGGTGGTAAACCTAAAAGGGCTCGTTTGGCAATTAATGAGCGGAAAGACGTTTACTATATAACCCCTGATCTTCTTCATCTATCCGTACATCCATAACACCACCCCCATTTTCCTTCAGTTTATCGATTTTCGAAGAGCGGGCCCATGGAACAAACTGTTTCTAGCAACCTGGAAAGAAATGGACAAGACCTCGAAAGCAATCTTCGACCTCCAATGCCGTATGCTATGAATCCGAGCTCGAATGGTTCTGGTTATAGTAGCGTCAGATCCAGTGAGTACAGTCGAAAGGTTTCCTCACGACATTGCTTGATGAACTAATGGTGCATTCGTACCCAAGGTACCTGATAGAAGGATACTACTGTTATACTGTACGCATGCCTAGCTGAGCACGGTCCAGAAACCCCCCCCCCGCGGGCCTTTCCACAGAATCACGCCGCAATTTGATGTACTAAGGTACTAGTACCACAGTAGGTAATAATCTTCTTGGCATTTTTATTGCGGGCAACGTCGATGTCAGTAGTGTGACGGTCGCAATGTAAATCCGTTCTGCTGAGGCGAGGGCTTCGCATCGACATTGAGTTCATACTTGGCACCTTGGCACCTTGTCCACCTTTTCCTAGGAGGACTGGGTATTGTCACCGGGTTTCCGCACGGTATTGGTGATCACAATCACGGATCTTGACTCGGCTTCATCTAACTAACGTCGAGCCGTTCCCTACCTTTATCGTCGACGTTGCCTTGTCCCCGGATGAGTAGGTCGAAGGCCCGGGCGCAAACATAAAACTTCGTGCAAGTACAGTGGTTGTGGTATGGTTGATTGAGGGACGAGGTTTGTTCTGACGCAGGGAAGTACAGTCAGCAGAAAATTCGATCACAAAATGTCCCTCTAACGTCACTCATGATATCACTCACAGCAAGAACAATGAAGCATCTGATACATCTATACGTGGTAAACAATTTGCTCACATTTTTATTGCAAAAGCAGGGTGCGAACTGCAACTTCTGAGAACAGGAAATCGAACCTCTCCCTGGTAAAGTCTAGTTTGAACTTTTGACCCAGAGCGCCGCTTCGGCGTTGCAGGAACTGCAGGAACTTAATTGTTTTCAGTTTCCGACTCGAGGTCTTGATCATGGTCAGGATTGTCTTCTAGTCGTGGCGCGTTATGGCGACGCCTAAGTACCATGAATAAAAGCAACATGCGGTGCATGGGAAGCTGATCATAGAAGGATTTCGCTTGCAACATGAACTGGCAGATTAGCAAGCCAACAATCTTACCATTGGTAATGAAAGCAAGCGATAATAGCTCCCATAATCCAAGGACCCGAGCCATTTAGTAACGTACTGTTGAGTGATGGTTGAAACGCCACTCTTTTTGATATAATTAACGCGGTTATGGTTGCTTCACTGAAGCTTTTCAAGCCTCTACCTCATTTTTGGCGTTCAGCCTGATTGACAGCATCAACCATAAACGATCCACCAAGTAGAATAGCCGGTTCGTGAATACTATGATGCTCATAACTATCGTCTCATTAGCAAGTCCCAGGTTCTTGACTTTGGTAGCACAACTCACCTCAAAGTCCCAACACCACCAGCCTCCAAAATCAAACTAGGGTTATCAGCGATATTCTTCCCAATCCATCTGCCCGCAAAAGCTCTCAAAACATGTCCATGCGCCACAACCAACACATCACCCGGACAATCCGTCTTCCCATCCATCGCCTTTGAATGAAACTTGTCCCGAATCTCTGCAATCAGGGTATCAAGTCTTTTGGAAATCTGCTCTGGACTCTCGCCGCTGGGACATCCATCACGCCAGATATCCCAGTCGCCTTGTCCATCTTTTGCGCGTTGTTCTCGGATGGTTTTGGAGGTCAGACCTTCGTAATTTCCATAGTCCCATTCGCGGACGGCGTCTGTAGAGGAGATCAAGTCAGAATGCCGCGTCCCAGATGTCTACGACTGTAGTTTCACCCACCAGTAATCTCAATCTTCGCGTCTGTCCGCACTTCTGCCTCTGAATGTGTCCGTTCATCTTGCCAGGGGAACTTGGTTCGGCAGTTTAGGGAGAGGAGTTCGAGGGTGCGTTGGGCGCGATGGCGGGGAGAGACGTAGCTTTGGAGCGTCAGCAATCAAGAAGTCAATTCAAGGCGCATTAATACCAACATACATATGCGCCAAATTCTTAGGAACAATCAAGCGATCGTCTCCTACCAACGCCTTCCCCGTAGCTATAATCCTCTTCTCCCCATTTTCCGTCAAAGGAATATCGCTTGTTCCGGTATGTCTACAGAAATATCAGAAATTAGCCATTGAGTGTCCGAACAAGTCCCTCCCAAGGCAACACCATACCGTCCATTCAAACTCCACTCCGTCTCGCCATGGCGAATGATGAAGACTCTTGGCGTAGACATGGTGGAAATGAGAATATCGCGAATCCAATACCGGGAAAAACGAGGTGGGTAGATCGCGAGGAAGCCATTGTGTACGATTTTGGTGGTGGTGACTTTTCGGGAGCTTCGGGGAGCTCTTCCAATTTGCCGAAATACCGCGTCATGATTTGAAAGCGCTGACTGATTCCGTCATGACCAAGTCATAGTCATATTCAATTCATAGTCGATATCATACATGTTGTCGACTTCCATGTCTCATGGTCAAGGTATCGTTCATTAGAGATGATTCAAATTATGGGCAAAGAGGACCTTTAAAGCACTACTTGTCACACGCAAAACATAAGACATCATCCAAATAGTCATGATAAAATTGAAGTTAGGAATGTCTACTGTGCCAGTGTGTCCCTATGAATGCGGGTAGGTATCTTGTAAAGAATGATCCACCAAACGCCTTTCCAAAACCTCAGACCCCCATTCAAAAGTATCGTGTTCATTCTGAAAAGTGGAGAAGAACGCCGTCCGTCATGAATCGTGAAAGTAAAGAAATATGTTTCCCGTATGTGATGGTTGTTCCGCCGACACGGCTCCAAAATATGTGCTAGTCGTGGAGCTGGTGCGTTGGGCAACTACCCACGCCTTTGGTGTCCCACCATTGCCGAATACAGGTCTGTTGAGTTCGTTAGTAGGAGTCGATCAAGCAGGAGAAGTCCAAACACTCACCCTGTGGAACTTGCAAAGGCACTCCAATCGACCCATCTCATCACCTTCATCGAACTCTTCGAAGCAAATAACGCACTCTGTCGGCTCTTGGTCTTCACCCACACAGTCCTTTTCGGTAGCATGGTAAATCAACATCCGCCCGCCCGTCATTCGCCGTTGTCTCAAAGGACTGGACCCTGATGCCGAACTGAAAGATTCCGCTGGTAGAGATGAGGACGCGCTTGGAGCAGACGAGGCCACATTTGGACCACTTTCTATAGGATTCGAAGTTGCATGAGGAGGAGGCGTGGGCACATATTCGTGCGATCTAACGCAGTCCGAAATATGCCCCTCTCTTGCCGTCTCGTCTCCGTTAGGCCCCTTCGGAGGAAGCTCACTGCCGCAAATTGGACACTCGTCTTCTTCCGCTATCTGCCGCCGTGCAGGTTGTGGTACTGGTGGCAGTGGTGCGCTTTCGTCCAACATGGGTCGATAGGGGAATGGAGATGGGGGGGCCAGTCCAGCCCCTGTCCCATTTGCGCTGGACGTCCTCGGTGGAAACATCGCAGCCTGACCAGGTGGAGCCGTAGGAGGCCATAGATCACGAACAGAGGTAGGATTTGTAAATTGGTGCCCGTGTCGGAAAGGGTCATGCGGCAGAGATCGGCGTGGGTCGGCTGTCATTATTGCAGCGTCGCTGAGTGTGTATCGGTGGCCATGATCTGGCCGATGTGGATGATGGACTGCCGGAGATGTACGATGTCTATTAGGTGGTGTAGGTCTCTCCGTGTAACGATAATGGCCAGGCGACACTGCTGGTGTGAAGGCATTTTGCGGTGGAGGGCTAAGGTTTGGATCTGGAACGCATGGATTGCAGACTCGAACTTCTTCGCCGCCCCAATAATTACGAGGAGATAACGGTGATGTGTCGCCATCACTGCCAGTGAGGTCGATGATAGCGCTCGGTGGATCGGGAGGTCGGACGATAAATTGGCGAGGAATAGTAATTCGATGTGGAGAGCAGCTGGCGCAAACGACTCGTCCACATTTCCTGCAGTGATGCTTACGGTAGAAGAAGGTAAACTGATTCTTGCAGACAGGACAATGTGTAACTTCTGCATCAGCCTGCCACTTGGGCAGGACGAATTCGCTTGTCCGCCGATCTGTGGGCGAGGGAATAGGGAGGAGCTGCCTCGTTGAGGGCCGTGGAGGTGAAGCTGTAAGATCTATTGCACTTGTTATGGTATTTCCAGACGTAGTCGGAGCAGTTGGTGCGGCGTTCGAAGGCCCCGCATGATGGCTATCCATTCTCTCGTTTTGTGCCGGACTATTACTCCGCCTTGGGCTGTCTGCAGTTGTATGCCTCCTCTTCCTGTCTGAAAACGCCCGTCTATGATCTCGCGATACGAAGCGAGATTGTGTTTGCACAAAAGGAGGATCGAGATAACCCGGCGGATCTCGGGGGGGTGGTTGACGAATAGTAGTACTCGCGTTATGGCTCAAAGCTAGGTTATGCTCTCCGGCGCGAAGAAAATCGTGCCATGTCTCTTGCTGGCGACTGTCACGGTGAGACGTGTTCGTGCTATCGAAGTGAAGCCCTTCTCTTGAGACGGATGATCCAGAAAGAGGTTGTCGAGGGGTAGCCTCGCTCTGACTTTGACGCGAAGATATCCTGGGTAACGTTGCCGGGGTAAAGTATAGAAGCTGGTCCAATGTATCGGAAGGCGAATTGTCCATTCACCAGACTTTCTATGGTTAGTGAGCTGGTGCGATAGAGGTGTAGTGGGCAGTGGGCAGTAGGTATGCTCTCAGGCTTGGTGTGGGTCTCGGGGGTTCAGATAGCCAGGATCTCGATCGAGTCGCGTGTGGAGTCGATCCTCAGTATGGTACAGCAAGAATAGGGACGAGGAGATCAATTGATGTTATACAGATTACTGAAAAGTGTTGTTCGAGTGCGAAGCTGGAAAAGTGTCATCCAGTCTCATATCATGTATAACATAAGGTACCGCCGCCCACGACTCGAAACACCACCTGAACAAAGCGCGCGGATGCGGCAACATCCGCCCCTATATACGTTCCAGTGCTTTCTCGACTGATCAATCACTTATCAATCCACTCTCGCTCTCTCTCTCTTTCGTTACAAACATGAAAAGACCAGCTAATATCATTGTACTTGCTGAAACCTCAAGCTGCGAACCCCTTCAAGACCGCATCATCCGGATTAAACAAGACCTCAAGGATCTGGCCAACTTCTACAACATCGAGATATCTCCAAATCGAACACAGAAGTTGCGTTCATTCTATCGGGATGAGCTCGAGTCGTTGAAAGGTGTCCCTTTTGATTCGTACGACCAAGAAGCCAAGATCGATTACCTTCTTCTCCAGAATTTCCTCGAAACACACTCACGACAGCTTGTTATCAAAGCAAAGGAACATGAAGATCTTGGAACCGTGCTCCCTTTTGCGCCCTCGATCATCGAGCTGTGTGAGAACAGGCAGGAGATGAAGCTGATTGAAGGACCAAAAGCCGCCTCCGCACTTTATTCCTTATCTCAAAACCTGTCCAGCGTTCAATCAAAGATAGAACAACATGCACTAAAAACAGATAAGCTGACCGCCTTTCGAGCGGCCAAGGCTTTGAAGCAGCTTTCGGTGCATCTCAAACAGTGGTTCCAGTTTTACAATGGCTATGACCCCCTTTTCTCCTGGTGGGCAAAGGCCCCATATGAGAAATTGGAAAAGCAGTTTGTAACTTTGGAATCAGAAATCCGGGAGAAGCTTGTTGGCATTGCCCCTGGTGATCAAGACACGATCGTTGGTGAGCCCATTGGACGTGATGAACTGCTGGCAGATCTCTCGGCCGAGATAATCGCATACACACCGGAGGATATCATTCGTATTGGTGAGTCGGAGTACGAATGGTGTCTGAGAGAAATGGAAGCTGCATCACAAGATCTAGGTTATTCAGACTGGAAAGATGCGCTGGAGTATGTGAAGAACAGCTACGTGGAACCAGGAAAACAGCCGCAACTCATTCGCGATCTCGCACTCGAGGCTGAAGCCTACGTCGAAAAACATGACATGGTCACGATCCCTCCACTCGCAAAACTGTGGCGTATGTTTATGATTCCACCCGAGGAGCAGAAGGTCTCTCCTTTCTTCCTAGGAGGACCTTACATTCAAGTCTCTTATCCTACAGCTGACATGGAGCACGAGGACAAACTAATGTCGATGAGAGGAAACAATCCCCATTTTTCTCGCTCTACCGTGTTTCACGAACTGCTTCCTGGGCATCATCTCCAGTACCACCAAACACTTCGCCATCGCCCCTATCGTAAGCTCTTCAAAACAAGTTTCTGGACGGAAGGCTGGGCGTTCTACTGGGAGCTCATCCTGTGGGATCGAGGTTTTGCTTCCAAGCCAGAAGATAAGATAGGGATGTTATTTTGGCATATGCATCGTTGTATTCGAATCGTGTTTTCGCTGAAGGTGAGACCTGTTTACTGGCATAATCTCTACAGACACTGCTCAGATCTTCATAGTTTCACCTCGGCCTCTTAACTCCACAAGAGTGTGTCGACCTGCTCGTTGATAAAGTCGGCCACGAGCGTGCAAATGCCGAGGGCGAGGTTCGTCGCTCATTCAACGGAGACTACTCCCCTCTTTATCAAGTCGGGTACATGCTTGGAGCTCTGCAATTTTACCAGCTCCGGAGAGAGCTGGTTGACACCGGGAAAGTTCCGCAGAAAGACTTCCATGATCGGATCATGAAGTCAGGGAATATGCCTGTGGAGGTCTTACGCGCTCTATTGACAGACAAGAAGTTGGATCACAGAGGCTTCAAGCCAGAATGGAGATTTTATGGAAGGATCGACGAAAAGAAATAATTGCTGCAAGAGGAAGTTTGTCACTCATTGGTGCGGTGTTCTTTTGAACGGAGATAGGTAGCGAGTAGCAGGCATCGCTAGCGATTCAAACGAACAACTTTCCAAGAATTCGTCGACCTTGATCTGAAGCTTAAGAATTTTAGGTACTAACGATGATGACAGCGCATGACTGGAGATGTTTGTCTTAACGGTGGCTCTACTGACAATCAAAATCTTCCTCGATTTCGTCGTTCCCATCTGATTGAAGGGTCATAGGTGTTGAGTGTCATCTCATACCACCCCCTCGCTCTATCCACATCCCGGAAGCCGGACATGTGGGAGAAGAGACTGAAGAGCTTCCCAGTTTTGACATCCGGGCATCGCTCTCGCAATATACACTCACAATTACCGCTTTTCCCGTCGGTCGCCAAATATCAGATGGATACATCGATCAATCAACCCCAGATTAGCATCGACAAACTTCTGGCAATATCAGGCCTTGGGATAACCGGAAGTTTATCGATATCGAGAGCGATCTAGAGTTCTAGCAGTAAAGTGTAAGTGTGTTGGTGCTTAGCAGACATGAATTGACGACTGTACCATCGCTCTTTCCACGCCGAGGAGTCTAGTCATCAACAACAACTCTTCCCAATCTCTAGCTTTTCCCGAAAACAACAACTACTACCGCATCATTATTCCAACATGGCGAATCCCACTCTTCTCGGACTCCCTCTCGAGTTGCGATGGAAGATCCTGAGGTACTGCCTGGTCATCGGCATCGCTCAAATCCCCAGTCCCGCCTTCGGAGAGCCCTTCAGAATCGGTGAGCCAGAAGCAAGCTCACAACTACTTCGCGTCTGCAAACAAATCTACAACGAAGCTTTCCCCATTCTTTACCAGGAAAACATCATCTTCTGCCGTAACGCGACGTACCTTGAAAGCTTTGTTTCCCAGAAAGCTCCTTCCAGCAGGTCCATGATCAGACATGTGTGCATTTCTGGGCGTACCCACAATCGCCTTATTGCTCAGCTCGACAATTATCTGCCCTTCTTCGAATCCCTGCCGAGTTTACGCAGTCTCAACATCTTCCAATCTAGAGTTTCAGATATCCACCAGGGCAACCGATGCATTATCATGGCTATCGCAAACACAATGGCGCTCTTGGCCCCCTCCCAAACCTTTATTGATCGGCTGTCTCTGCGGATCAAGCCTGTCGACATCGGTACCATCAAATGCGAGATCCACCCATTGTCCAAAAATTCGATTCTTGAGACTGACCTGGATGGAGAGGCGTTGATCAGATACCGAGTCGTGCTTCCTACCAATGCCGATATAAAATGTCCTCTGGAAGCTGTTGTAGGCCTTCAATTCGCGTTTGCATCACAGCAAAGGGACTGGACTTCATTTTTGCCCACACTGCGTGGACATGAGCCAGGGGAAGACAATCCAATCGTGTGGTACGGAAGGAACTGGGAGCGCTTGCCTGGTGTAAGCGAGCTTTTACGCCAACGCAAGAATTGGTGGTTTGTGAGAAATCCTTTTGGGCCTTCGACGATGCTGGATGGTAAGGATAAGACTGGGACCAGCTGAATGTCAGCTTTGGACCATGGATGCTTCACAGGCAGTGATGAGTATAGGTAGTAGTTCCCAATTAATTCATTCTTCTCTTATCGTCTTTAAGCTCTGTTAGTGTCAGTCATTGCTCTCCCTTGAACGACGAAAATCGATCAAGACTTGCTACATTGAGATCGATACCGCTAATTTACCGTCATGTTCATTTTAGGCTTTGCGAAATGTCGATGGACAGAAGACGTCATCGTTGACATGGTCAGTGGGCAAAGTGAGGTCTCAACATGTGAGCTCACTTGGCAACCTCGTCGTGGCACGACTGTTATAGCCTTTGACGGGTGAGATATAAAGTAGTCATTCAGGTTGTGTCTTCTCCGTCACCTCCGACTTCTCGAGTCGAGTATTTAGTTCGCGGTCTCAAAAACTATGTTGGTCTCAGACGCAATGGTGGGAATGGAGTCGATGGAATCGGTTTCACGCCGCGACTTTTTTTTTCGATGGAGTGGGGTTTTGGTGTTGTAGAGGTTGGTGGGGTGTGATTGTTTTTGGGGGTGCTAGTGTGGATTGATTGATGGTACCCGGGCGATGAGTTGCTTCAGTGAGATATTGAGAGAGGGTGCGGAAATTCGAAAAATACCTTTCTTTGTTATTTCCCCTTCTCTCACGTTCATCAACGGAATTCTTTGTCCTTGTGGTTGACTATCTTAAAGTCGGTCGATTACCCGACCCGAAGGATAGGATGGGATTTATGATTGAAAGAGGCAACCGAGGATAATTCCAAGAGGTAATCACTAAAAAGTGTTTTACTCAAACAGGTTAGGTCCATATATTGGAGCCTCATCCGGTACTTAGTAGTTCAAGTAATGCAATAGTTATTGATCAATCACTAGTGTCTAACTTGACGGGTTATTAACAATTCGAATTGAACAAATCCTGAAGATGTGTTCATCACCCGGACATCGAGTACTCAACACGCTGGACCCACTTCCTACCCTCGAGCTCACCATCAACACCGTGACCCATCCTGACATCCGACCACGTGCTCCATAGAATCCAAGTCTGTATATACTTGATACACTCTATCACTAACCAGATACGCCCAAAACACCAACCATGGCGAGACCAGAACTTCTCGGCATCCCGCCAGAACTCCGCCTCAAAATCTTACGCTACTGCATGGTCGTCGGCGTTCTACCACTCACTACATCACCCTTCAACTTCCGCAGCGCTTCGTCCCAAATCCTCCGCCTATCGAAGCAATTTCACAACGAAGCTCTACCAATACTCTACGGCGAGAATATCTTCTACTTCGGCGACGGAATGATGATGGAATCTAAGCTCATGTGCATCAACACTCACGCGAAGAGCATGATTCGACACGTCTGTCTCGGCGATTCAGTCAATCTCACGACAAAGAAGGTATTTTTGAAGAGCTTGAAGGGACTACGAGGATTCAGTATTCTCATTGCCAAAATCGGGATGTTGCATCTATCTGATCCGAAGAGAAATAAGGTATTTGCAGTGGAGGAAACGCCGCCCAGGACGATTGTGCAGGATTTTTCATGGAAGTATAGGGGCGTGGAGGTGGGTGTGGTTTTGTGCTTTGTTTCTGATGCGCAGGATGTACTGGTATGTTTTGAGGACTCGCGGTGACTGTTATTTGCTAAAGGAGTTTAGCCACCTGATCTCAATGGTGAGGCGATGGTGAGGTATATAGTTCGGCTTTCGGGAAAGGGAACTGGGAAGAAGGAGATGAGCCTTGAGTTGGACTTTGAGGGATGGAGAGATTACAGGGCTCTTATGCCTAACAGAGCGGCGAGGAAATGAGGCCTTATCGACAACAAGGCGAGGAAAGAGAGGTGGATGGTATGAAGCTGAGTGAGGAAAGGAAAGGGAAGAGAATTTGAGCTTACACGATATGTCTATACGATTTGACTTCTTGGACATGAAACTGGATATCAGGACATAGTAGACATGACAGCAGCAATCGAACCTACCTATGATCCAAGCTACTTGCTATTCCTGATAGATAGAGAGATGACATCGATGCAGACGATGGTGGGAGGGTACGAGTAGTGGGAGGATGAAGGAAGTGGAAGGTCGGGATTTCTTTGGGTCTGATAAGATAAGATTAGATCAGATTGAAATTGACCGGGATCGGCTATCGGCTCTGCATTTTCTCCAGCAGATCGTCACCGTCTTCTCACATCATCAAAACCATTCACAAAGACTCCGAGAGATCAGGTTGTTGCTGTGATCTTATGAGTTCTTGATTTTGTAGGTGCCTTCAGAAGAATCATATAAACATATCCATCACCACCCTCCCAACCTCATCCCTAACTCTCGCCCCCTCGATCCCATCTAAATTCACAAAAACTGCAAAAGCGACCCCACCCGCCAACCACACACCGGTAGCAAACCCAGAAACATGTCCTTTACACTGCAGCACCTCTATTCCCTCCATAGCTAGCACATCAAACCCCGCTTTCACATACTTTCCTCCAGGCGCTAACTCGTACATCTCCCCATTCTCCCGCTTCTCCACAAGACAAAACCGCAAATAAGAAACAACATCATGCAAATCAGCATATAATCCCAAGGCGGGAAATGTAGCCGCACAATCTAACCATGGCGTTCTCTCGTCATCACCCAGGCCCGTCCCAGGCGAAGAATGCGGAAAAGGACAGCCCCCGAATTTTCCTCCGCCTGGTCTCCCCAGACCTGTGCTCGGCATCGGTACCGCATCAAAAACATACATCTTCAACAATTCCTCCCATGATTTCTGCGCAACGGTTTCAGCAATAAAAGCGAGAATGAGAAGGTTGATCGCGTTTCTATACCCCTCCACCCCCGGTTCCTCCTCAGGTGGATTTCGAAGAACAGTCGTAACTAGTTCACGACGACCTTTGAATCCAGATACGTCCATGACCTCTTGTGCTAGCTTTCCATCATCGATTTCGGGAAATTTGGTCGTGATGCCTGAGATATGGCATGCGAGCATTCTTATCGTTGTGTCTTTATGCCCTTCATGTATGGAGATGTTCGGGAGGAGCGAGGTGATGGTACTATTCCAGGTGAAGAGATTTTGGGAGACGAGACGGGCGAGGATGAGGGGGATGAGGGTTGAAGTTAGGGGTCCGAGCATGTAGAGGGAGGATGGTATGATGTGGGTTTGAGAACCATGTTTGCGGTGGCCGCGGCAGATTTTGTGGGAGCCGGTGGGAGTAGTGATGGCGAGGGCGATGGAGGGTGCTAAGTGGGAGGAGAGGATTGTGTCGAGAATTCTGGGGAGAGAGATTTCTAGGTCCTGGGTTGAGGGCGGCATTGTTGGAGTAGAAGTACGACAAGCGCCTTGTAAGCATAGAAAAGAGTGGGAGATTGGCTGGTTTTACACTGCAATTTGTAATTGTTTCATGTATACATATGTATATGTCTTTACTTACACCAGACATCGGATCCCGGGACCATTGTCGTGAAGTCTGATATTTTGTAAAAATAGAAGGAACTTCAACCAGTTATCATCACACATCGTTGTCCGCCACAGCTTCTCAATTCTCACATTGTACATCAATAGAACAACAAAGCTCTTGCCTCAATACTCTCCCTCGGCGCCTTATCCTCCTCATCCTTATCCGAAAATGCGGTATGTGGCACCCTCGTCTCCTTGCAGGTAGTTTCTGTATCGTAAGCCTTGAACAGCAAAACCTCATTCGGTTCCTGCTTATACTTGTAATACCACTGATGGTACGGGCGATACTTGACACCGAACTTGACACCTGTCTCCTCTGGCGTGGTATATGGCATGTAGACGAGGTCGCTTTCAGGGACGGCGGAGGCGATACCGAAAGGGTCTTTGAGGATAGTTTTGATCGGACGCCAGATCTGAGTGTGGTTAAGAGAGTGGGCTGATTAAGGAAGGTTGATCTTACGTTCAGGACCTGATATCGTCCTTTGAGTAGCGATTCGGCGTCTGGGCCTGTGTGTTGGACGATGAGTTCTTTGGCGGCATCTTCGGCGGAGTAGCGGTCGAGGTGCACCCATTTTACAGTCGGACGGGCGGCAAGTTGCGAATCCGGAGCTTTCTTATGGTCGAGTGTTTGGCTCAAGCGGGTGATGTGGTTGAAAACCACAACTCGTTTGCAACCAGTGCTAGATTCGAAAATTTCGATTAGCAACTAGAGCACTTGATCAACTCTGTTATACTTACACTTCCATTAGCAGCTTTTCGAGCTCGGGATAATAATCATTTTCCACAGTAGCTGGATTCAGCCAATCTGTAACTGTTGAGACTTGATTGACAAGCTGGAATCCATATTCGTCAAGGGTATATTTTGCCTCGTCGCCCGTGATATCATTTATGACAGCGCCGCATGGCTTTCCAGTGTGAGCATACGGAGAGGCATCGCCTTCTTCGTTGTAGTAGAACAAGGTAGTGGGTAGGTTGTGTTTCATATTTCTCCTAAGGTGAGTAAACAGGTGCAGCGTAGGCTAATAGAGTGAGATCCGAGCCTGTTCTTGTATTGAATCATGCTCGGCTGTTCCAGGTCGGCCTCTGGTGACGGCGGTACGTGAGAAACCGAATCGCGGGGGAACTCGACGAATGACGTTTATTATTACGATACTTTATAACAAGCGAGTGCGAGGTCAATTGTAAACGATGTATTGCACATCATCACGGTCCGGACCGAGAATAGATTGACTACTCACGTGGGATTTCTAGCATGATTTTATACGGTGGGCGCATTTCTGCAAGTCTCGAATCATGGCTGATGGAGAATAATGGCGTATGAGACAGATTCAAGAGCTATCAGCATGTCTGATCGGTTTGGTTGCCTGTGAGTGCGTGGATTACTATATGACTTCTGGTCATTTAGGAAGACCCGAGTCGACTTTGAACGTCAGCCGGAAAGAGTCTGATTCTGATGACACGGTACAAATGAACGCTTTTGTTTAAAAGATCTGTTTTGCTGAAGTGATGAACAGGATTTACGAAAAGAAAGAAATATTGTCGTTCCAGTGCGACCGTCATCAGCCAGAATCTTCGCTCGGGAATGAGAATTGGACGATTAAAGGGTAGAAAACCCAGCCATGATATACGCATACAAAGTATTGAGACTATGAGATGAACTGAGGAGGTGAAGCTGGGCAGCACTTAGACCATGATTAATCGCGGATGTCGAGTGGAATTGTGTTCTTCGGCCGCGAATCTGGTGGAAGAAGCTCCTCAACGAAGCGGCGGAAGATGGAAGTGCTCTTGAACCAGATCTGGGTGGTTTCCTAACTAGGATAGGAAAAGGAGAACGAAAATCGATGTGGGACATGGGTATTGGGATGCGAAGACAGGTCAGGCTTGAGGATGGGAAAAGGTCGAGTCAAGTCACGTGTAAGGGCCCTTGTCGTGCGGCTCTCAAACGTCTACGGGCCGTTCTGGAATGGCGGAACGGACCATACTCTACCACATTAACATTGCCATCCGCCTTTGCCCCCTTTCTTCAACTATCTCCCTCTCCCTCTCTCTTTGTATCTTTGTGGGCATCCGCTGTCCTCAAATCCCAAAACACTGGCCCACAACGTCGACCCGGCAATGTCTAGTAGTGTGTGCTGGCCGCGAATGATAGGCAGAAAAGCTCGCTCACCGACTATCGGCATGCACACTTTACCCCTGTCCGCGCCTCCATTGGGCCAAACTTCATGCATTCGTAGTCAAGCAATAGCATCACGCTGAAACCGCGAGGCATGTTGGACACCTCACGGACACGGTGGGGACTTGAAATAAGCGTCGTGGGAGTATTTTTGGTGACCGCTTTGCGGTCCCTTGCTTCCACTTTTCTCCTGAATTATCCCTTTACACCTTTTCAAAGACAATCCCACTTCCAGACTTCTGCACCACACTAGTTCTGCATACCCTTCTCATCTTCAAGATAATCATTTTGCATCCTCTATTTAAACCCACAATGGCGACCCAATCACATGCCTTCTCCATGAACGAGCTTACCATCCCTATTTTTTGTGAAATTGACAACGAGCTCAATCATGAACTACAAATGATGGTCGGTGTGGGATGACGTCCAGAAATCTCAAAGACTGACTTCGCTACCAGTACAACCACCACACTGTGGAAGCTTGGGACTGTGATGAACACCGGATACCGCCTCATTACACGTTCATTGACAATGAAGCTTATCAAAATGAAGCAAAGCTTTTCCCCATGGACTACCTAACAGGAGAAATTGCCGGTCTGAAGATGAACGCAAAAGGACCTCGCATCATCGCATTGACATATGAAGTCTCCTCACTGGCCTCTTTTGCAAGGTTACAGGCTGCCATGGCAAATTTACCCAGGACGAATGAAGCAGCCAGACGATCGGAAACTCATAGACTCAAGAACATCGCACACAGACTTCTCTCGCACTCAAGATCTGGTTCCGGGAAGTTTAGGCCAGCACTACCAGCACCGGGTGTGAAAGAACCCGCAGGCAAATTTTCATGGCTGATGATCGGTATCCTTGACAAAGCATCACCACGCGAGGTCAATGCTTCAGATATCGAACGTTTCCTCTCGACTCAAACTGGTTGTATTGGTGCCGTTGAATGTCACACCGAAAATTTGGAAGAAGTTACTGCTGCCTTTCGACCTGCAATCGAGGAAGCCCATCGACAAAACAAAGCTAAGCGGGAAAAGGAAGCAAGAGCGAGCGAGGAGAAACGGTGGATGATGGAGGAAGAACGAAAATTATCGGAGGAGGAGAGAAGGAGGGAGGCTCAGAGTGCAATTAATCGGATGAGACAGTTTGAACAGTGGTTCGGGTGTTTGGATAGCACGGAAAAGAAGCGACCTCGTCTTCAGGTTACTGGGGTTTATTAAGAAGGGGAAATTTGGACGAGAAACGAGGGTCAATTTGACTAGAGGAAGGACTTGTGACAGGTTGAATCGTAAGAAGCCTGGGGAAGACGAAATGTATCCAAATTGCTGTGTATTGGGAAAAGCGATCTCCAGGTCAAAACTCTTTGCCCAAAAATTGCATGGGGGAAAACCTATTGAAGGAAACAAGGACGGCGTTTTGGGAGGATCAAGGCGTCAAGATGTGTTTTGAATGATATCCACATGATCTCGGTATAAAGTATTGGTAGGGAGTAGCTTTCCCGGCATCGCTGAAGAATGAAAGCATGCCAGGCGTGTGCTCGTGCTCAACTTCTCTCTTTGCCAGACACGTTGTGTCATACTTGTAACTCTTGCAGGCGTTTTGCATGCGGTCAGCCTTGCTGGGCTGTTAGCTGTGACGGATTTTCAAATGTGGATAATCGACCAGTTGGAGGCGACGCTATGCTGGTGTCGCTACGGAGGAGATCAAATGAGCAAGTCCAGAATTTGACTTTCGAATCGGGGACGGTATTTCTGGTAATTTCTGGTAATTTCAAGAGACACTTCTCCCGAGACTTTCAAATTGCGTCCAGAGGTCGGGAGAAGCCAATTTTGGGGGGCAGCGGCATCTTCCCTAAAGGCGTTTCAACACGTGTAACCATCATTCAGATGAAGATTCGAATTCTTTGTTCGTGGCTTTGGATTCTGATAAGTTGGTTAAAGCTGATGGTTATTGTTGCTTGAAGAAATTGGAGGGAAGGATTTAGTAGGAGTTGCACCAAATATATCTCTTATCTATGGAATATTAAACTTGAATACGTTCAAAGAGGTCAGAATGACAGGCGTTTTGGAACAGCAATGACAGCAAGTATCCAGTCGATCACGTGCTTCAACTCCACGGGCCTGCTAGTACCAGTATGGATGCAGGAACCTATAGACGGCGGCGAGCTCTGATTGTTCAAACACAACACCAACACCACCACCGTACTCAGATCTCAAATTCTACACCAGAATGGCATCCAGCGAAATGGATATCGACCCGCCTACGGGCTCTGGCTCCGGCTCCGCAAACGAACCTCGAACAGCCTCAAGCGCTGCAGCAGTACGCAGTATTGAAGGTTGGATCATCATCGCGACGAACATACACGAAGAAGCAAGCGAAGAAGACATACAAGAGCTCTTTGGCGAATGGGGCGAGATCAAGAACTTGCACCTGAACTTGGACAGAAGGACGGGTTATGTCAAGGTATGCTCGGCACAGAGTACTCAGACTTCTCAATTGGGACACCTGTTAACAATTGACGCGCAACATAGGGATATGTCCTTATCGAATACCCTACAGCCAGCGAAGCGAAAGCCGCCATCGAAGGCGCCAATGGCACAAAACTTTTGGACCAAACAATCTCCGTCGACTACGCATTTGTTAGACCCCCGCCGACCAAAGGTGCTGCGGCAGCTCCTGCACGAGGTGGACGTTCGCAAGGCAAAGGACGCGCACGAAGCAGAAGCCCCGGTGATGAGAGACGCAGTGGACGCGATGATGACAGGAGAGGCAGTCGCGAGGACGAGGATGAAGCAATTGAATAAGCATGATCTACTGCGACAGGCGTTTTGGAATTACAAAAGGCTACGGCCTCAGCAAAGGTATATGCGCTAGCACTTGACTTGTTACAGGAATGAGAGTTTGTTGGTCTGTTTCGCTTGGAGCAGGCTGGCACCATTGCATTGCATTTGTAAGTCGACAACACCAAGTTATTGATCATTTCAGCTAATCTCAATTCTAGGAGAGTTGAGTTGTGATTTGTCTCAAACTCGCGAAGACACTGCCGAGAAGCGCATTCGCCGCACCTATCTTATTGCTTTGACCCTTTGACCTTTTCGATCGACAAAATCGCCCTGATACGATTCGCCATAGCTGCTTTGCTCACCGCAGCCTCGGGTGCAATACCCTCGAATGCGTGAGGGCAGCCAGGGTACAGGTGCAACTCGCAATCGATCCCCGCCTTTCCGAAATGGGCCGCATACTCGATAATCTCGTCACGGAATATGTCAAGTCCTCCGACATCCAGATACAATGGTGGAAGTCCTTCGGCACTCTTCATCCTGGACGGTGCTGCTGACGGTGGAAGATCTGCGGTTCCAGCCTTGTCGCCAAGAATACTATCCCAGCCAGTCTTGTTGTCGTCTTGAGTCCAAACTGCGAGCTCCCCGATATGGGGATGTGCTCCTGTGTTTCGATCGTCCAGCATTGGGTAGACTAAGATCTGCTTCGCAATTGCTGGACCTTTCTTTTCCAAATTGTAGTGCGTAAGCGCAGCAGCCAATCCTCCACCAGCAGAATCGCCCATTACGGCCAGGCGTTGCGGATCAACCCCCAACTCAGAGGCATGCTCATATAACCATACAAGACCGGCGTGCGCATCAGCCACGTTGCCTGGGTACTGAGTTTCGGGCGCCAGCCTGTACTCGACAGACAGAAAAGGCACACCAGTTGCGTTGACCTGATTCGCAGTACCAGCATCACCCAGAAGCACCGTTCCTGCAATGTACCCACCTCCATGAAGAAAGAGAATAGCGGGTCCTCCTTTGGCCGTTTCCTCTTTTTCATACCAGCGGAGCAAGATCTTGTTTCCATCAATCCCCGTCGTCTCGTAATCTTTGATTTTGATATTTTCTGGTATGGAACCTCCCAGTTTTTTAAACATATTCGTAACATTGTCGCGCCGAGTCTTCCAGTCTCCAACTTGTGATTTTTGACCATTTGGTCCCAACATCTTCATCATCTTCACCAGGCCGACGCCAACTTATGGGTCCAAAGTGAGAGGCATTCTGTAGCAATGATAGTGGTTAAGGGCGAGAGGGGCTTGTTGAGCATCTGCTCAATCCGGGGTTGACAGCCAAACCTTGATAGCCACAGTATCAAGCCCTCACCCAGCTCGACCTCCCCGCGTTCCGTTAGGCGAATGGTTGCATGTGCCGAACATCGGGTCCATTTTTACGCTAAACAGAATGATCGGTCCTAAATCCCGGCACTTTGCAAATCATATCCAAACCAGCCTCGTGTTTTATTATTAGCAGCGTCCTGCAGTATCATCACTTCGGTGCCTAGGCAATGAGACAACGCACCGCGAGCCAACATTATCGATCTGCTACATGAAAGACAGCTTTATCAAAGTTCAGCATCCCTAGTCATCTCAACGTCGTTCAACAGGTACCAATCCTTCTTTCTTGATCAGTTGTAGAGATTTCCCATTTCATCGTGCCCATCATACTCAATCGATTTATTCTCCTTCTATCTTAACGCAAGTTGTTTCTTATCTTTTTACTCGCTTTCCTCTTTGCTGGTCTACAGGCGAGAATCACAATATTGGATTGTTAGCAACATTTTCGTCGAGCTGAACAGTGGCAAGGCTTGTTGTGGGAAAAGAAAAGAGGATGTACTGTTCTATCAGGGCCAGTATATTCGGATATGTGATAAGAGTGTGCCGGTGAAGGGGGGTTTTAGCCCCGTCATTGTGGGTTGGTTGATTGTATGAATTATGAGGTTTATCTGGCGATCGTATGTTTCGTGGGTGTGGCTCTGGAGAGACTCCAGATTAACCCTCAGAATCCGAACTTAACAAGCGACACGGAGGTGCCATAGGGTAAATGTATAGAAGAAATAATCTATCAACAGTAAGAATTTGGGTTGAGAAGAAAATCACTGCACAATCATTAGCATTTCATTCCCACAATTCGCGCCAGGACTTTGGACTTGACGAACCATATTATTCATTTCCCCCATTGCGCAGTCCACAACAACGGGAGTATCTACCCTATCTATCCAAAGAATACAATGCTAGCCCTGACCCACAACACCGCTCCCAAAACAGTCCCATCAAGTATACGCGCTCAAAAATGCAAGAGCATCGAAATGGGCATCATCAAAACGGCTGTCAGAACTATCATCACCACAGCCAAGGTATATTAGCAACAATTATCACCAAAAAGAAAAGAAATTTCGCGCGAGCGACCAAAGTTTACCGCGTCCCGTTGCGGGTCTTATTCTTCTCCATTCCCATCAGCTTTTCCATGAAAGTAACGTAATCGTACTTGGGTATGTTTTGTTCGTCCTGGGCGCCCGTGCCCGGATGTTCTGGCATAGCGGATATCATTTCCTCGACGATTTCGTCCGGGATGAGAGAATGTCGTAGGTCCATTTCGGTGACGTATGGCTAAGTCGCACTATTAGCAGTAAATCCATTCGATCCATCTCGAAAACATACCTTGCCATCAGCAACCTCCTTGAAACTCTCAAACACCTGCTCTGCCGTATTCTGATCCTCCGTCACGTCGACCATGAACCTGATGAACTGTTCAAAGGTGACATATTCACTACCTCCCGAAGTCTGTCTGAATTTTTCGTGCATCTCATCCTCGTCGTACACGAGCCCCAAACTGGCCAGCGCAGCCGAGAATTCAATTTCATGCAAAGAATTGCTCAAATCCCTATCGAAATGCCTAAAGACGGATTCAAATTCCTCCAATTGGATAGGCGTGAGATTCGTCATATCTCGTGCGACAAGCTGATTCTCCAAAAAGGACAACTTCTTGCTGACCGATGATTTGACAAGACCCAGCTCATATTCCAACTCGTCGTAGGTATATGTCGTGAAGTCATTCTCTTCGATATTTGCTTCCATGCAGTCTTCGTCTACTTTTGCAATAATATGCAGGTATTCGTTCAACGGAGGTAAATTCTCGTTGAGTTGTCTCGTATGCTTCAGCTGATCCTCGAGATCACCGTCTAATCCAGATATGGAAGTCGACAAGGTACTGAGAGCAAGCGCGAGTCCATTTGCTTTGTCGGCAAAGTCTCGCCGTAATTTGTCTTTGACGTCCCGGATCGTTTCGTTGATAAGCTGACTTTGTTTTCGCTCAGCTGTCATCAATCCAGCCCATGCTCGGTCGAGAGCTTCAAGGCTGAGCTCCGCAGGTGGCTCGTAAGGATTCAATCGATACGTGCTCAACTTGGTCTTGATATTTCCAAGCAGATTAACCAAATCGGTCTTCTCTGCCACCCATGTTCGTTTTGCGTTTCGTTTGTATTTTGTGAGCACGCTCGATTGATTTTTAGCGTCCGCATATGTGCCATCAAACTGAGCTTCTTCCCATTGTTGCCGTTGCTGCGCAATCTGTTTCAGTAGAGCTCGCATGCGCTGCTCAAATGTGTTCTCCATTTCCCAGGCGCCTTGCATATTCGTGACGAATTTCTCGACTCTTCGTCCGGCGTTTTCCACCTTTTCCATCTGCGAGAAGGCATGGAACCAGTATGCAATATAGGTCATGAGGGATCGCTCGTCGGGCTTCGCAACATCGCACACGTCTTCGACGTCCAGCAGATCGGGTATGCCGATTTCTTTGGCAGCAATATCGAAGGCCATTTGCATGTTTCCCTTGTGGTCGCTCTTGTCTAATGTATCGTAATCGATGAGGTCAGGTCGGTGGATATCTAGGAGAGCGCAACTATTCATAAATCAGCACAAGCAGAGCAATGGAACTTGGATCTTCGCCATACAATGCAAGCCCATCATTCCAACTTGTGGAGAAGTCCCGGATCTGGACCTCCTCATAGCATGCAGTCTTCCTCTGACACCAAAGCAGGAGACCTTCCTTAGCACTCAGGCCCTCCTCGTTGATGTCGCTGATTGTGAACCTCAGAATAAGGGTCCATATCAGACCCAGTATGATTTTGCGATTCCCGTCGACTATGTCCTCGGCGCCAATATTTGTCATTTGTATGCCCCGCCGTTTGACAAAGTCCAGGCCTTTGTTGACATTTTCGAATCGCTGGACTCGCAGCTTTGGTTTTGAGGCATATCGACCCAGTGATTCGTTGCTGAGGACTTCTAGAAGATGTATGAGGACGACCTGTGTTGTGACTCAGTACATTGCGCGCTTGTTGAGTACTTGGGTAGGGGGTGCAGACGTACGCCGTCGGATAAGTCCTGGACCAGGTCTTGAATTTGGACCTCGCGAACCTTGATTTTGCTGTTGAGCCTGTATGCCGGTCAGCATACATCGTAGCTATAGGTACTTGCAGTAGTATCTGGCTACCATTTGGTGAAAGTCTTCTGCTGCACGGTAATCCACTGCTGCTCAAATAGATGAGCCATTTTCAGTCTTTGGCATGAGGCAGAGGCACATTGGGAATGGTTCAGAGCGTATGGGGATTGTTGTCTTTTTGTTGTTTGTCCGAGACTTGTGGAATGGTCGAAGTGTAGCTTTGCAGTGCGTAAACAAATAGAAGGGCACCGTTGACTGGTACTCGCCCAGTGAGGGTCAACTAGTAGGAATTACTAGCAGCAACACACGGTCACTCCTCCACTCTATCTCATACACAATCCGCCGCAGAGTCTCTTACTGTTGTCAGCCTCAGGCTGATCTTCAAGTGATATCGGCCTTTGTTTGGTTCAGCCCACTCTACGTCATTTGACGGGTGGCTCCTTTTGGGTACGAACCCCCCCATCACCCCCCATTACCCCCTCAAGGGTACGGAGACGGAGTACCGTACCGACAACTTTTCTCGAACCGAACCCCCCATCACCCCCCATTACCCCCTCAAGGACATGTCCAGTCCATCCGCGTCTCTTCAACCCACCCCCCCCCCATCACCCCCCCCATTACCCCCTCAAGGACATGTCCAGTCCATCCGCGTCTCTTCCCTATCATGAACCCGCCATCGTCACCATCCTGATCCAGGCTTCTTTCCTTCTCGTGCTCAGTGCCGTGAACCATGTCCTGGACAATCTACTCTACTGTGGCCTTGTTGGCCAACTCCTGATAGGTATTGCTTGGGGCACACCTGGAGCCAAATGGCTGCCCAATGAAGTTGAGACTGTCATCGTGCAGCTGGGATATCTGGGTCTAATCCTCCTTGTCTACGAAGGTATATCCCGAAGGACCTTCAACATCTCAATTCCCAGCTGAGAGATGCCAGGCGGACTTTCGACTTCGTTTCCAGCTCTGAAGGCCAATCTCGCTCTATCAATATTTGTCGCCCTCACTGGAATATGCATTCCTATCGCGTTGTCGTTCACGCTCCAGGGCATCGGAGGCGCTTCTCCGCTTCAAGCATTCGCTGCGGGAGCAGCTTTGTGCTCAACCAGTTTGGGCACCACTTTCACCATTCTGGGCACCACTGGGCTTACAGATACCAGACTTGGCGTGGTGCTCACAAGTGCAGCTATGCTCGATGATGTTGTAGGGCTCGTTATGGTTCAGATCATCTCCAACTTAGGTGCTTCTGGCTCAGGATTCAGCTCCACTACCGTAGTGCGCCCAGTCTTTGTCTCACTCGGATTTGCTATAGTATGCCCCCTCGTATGCTGGATCCTTGTGTCTCCTACTACTTCGATGCTGAACAAGTATCGAGAGAAGAAACCCGACAGTTGGGTCCAGCGCCTTGCTGTTCTAGAGCAGACAGCATTCGTTCTTCACACCTTGCTATTAATAGCTATGGTAACAGCTTCTAGCTACGCGGGTACTTCTAATTTGTTTGCTGCATATTTAAGCGGTGCCATGGTGAGCTGGTGGGATTCGGAGGTCCCTCATCCTCCTGTACGCCCGGAAGAAAAGTACGTGGACCGCTCAGCTCGTCGAGATGATAATGCAGCCGGCCGCTCAGAACCATCGATTTCAGCCACAGATAATAAACTAAAGGCTGAAAGCATTCTAGACGCTTCAACTTCTTCACCAGCCTGCAAGACAAGCGGCATGGCAATATTCCACGCCTATTATGCTCAACCAACAGAGAAGATCTTGAAGCCCTTTTTCTTCGTATGTATCTGCTAAGCATTTGCTACTCAGCGAACACTGAACCATTAATCAGGCTTCAATTGGCTTCTCCATCCCGATCTCGAAGATGTTTACTGGGACAGTCGTCTGGCGCGGCATCATCTACACCCTGCTCATGATATTCGGCAAAATGGCTTGCGGACTCTGGCTGATCCGCTTCGCCATCGCCATGCCAAAAGCAATTCATCCGCGTCGCTTATCCCGCTTCCTGCCATCAACAAGTCATTTCTGGGGAACCAAATCTTCGGTATGCTCACTCACCGATCAAGCTTCAGGACAAGTCGTAGAACTCCAGGACCAGTCCTCATACACGGCATCACAGGCTCAAGAAAACCCGAATCCACCCATTACAAGCGCGACCAATCAAATGCAAGACAAACCAGTGAAAACCGACACAACACCATGTACAACAAATTCGCACTCTCATCATCTCTCCGCCAATCCGTCAAAACCCTTTTCCCTCCACCCTGCCTCCATCCTCGGCTTCGCAATGGTCTCGCGTGGTGAAATCGGGTTCCTAATCTCCTCCCTCGCAGACAGCAACGGTATTTTTTCTACTGGAGGGAATGATGATATTTTCCTAATTGTAACATGGGCGATTGTGTTGTGTACTGTTGTCGGACCCATCGGTGTTGGATTACTAGTGAAGAGGTTGAAGAGATTGGAGATGGCGAAGGAGGAGGGGGAAGGTGGGAGGGATGTTCTGGGGGTTTGGGGTGTTCGATGACGAATGACAGTAATGCAGAGAGACCTTCTTAGGCAAGTCTTCTTACCCCAAGAGGCTATTTACAAGAGGAAGGTATCATCAAATAAAGTAGTGCCGGACAACCATTCTATTTGCCGCAAGAAAACAGTGAATCAATGCCAGAACCTAGGCTTAAGAGATTTGCATTCACACGGCACAGCGATAGCCAACTAAATCGATTGCTTCAAGTTGAATTCACAACAGCAGCCTATCTCCCCGTACCAACCCCATCATTCCTCTTCCTCGGACTCCTAACAGCCTTCTCCTCGGCCCCATCCTCCCTCTTCGAGCTCCTTCCCTTCTTCTTCCCCCTAACCTCCTTCTTCTCATCCTCTTCTCCCTCATCCTCATCCCCCTCCCCCCCCTCCTTCCTACTCCCACCCCCCAATCCCAAATTCCTCCTCTTCTCCCCGACCAACCCCCTCAACCACCCATTCTCCCTCTCCAACATCTGCACCCTCCCTTCCAACCCCCTAACCCTTTCCCTCACTTCACTAGCCGTCTTCTCCAAAATCTGTTCCCGCTCCTTCTTCTTGACCCTAAATCTCGCACTGGCGGCCGTGTTTCTACGCCTCTTTTCTTCCTCGATGTCGTTGTAGGAGCCCACACTGACGTTTCCTGACACATTGCCGACGGAAGGGGACTGTGCGGTCCCGTAGGGATAGGCTGCTGTATTGAAAGTTGGTGGTAATCCGGTGATTGGTGTGGGAGGGGTGGAGAGGGGAAGATAATCTGATGTAAAGAAGGGGGATAATTCGGTCGAGTGCTGAGAGTCGGTGTAGTAAGTTGGGTCTGGGAGGAGAGACGCCGAGTAAGCGTCGTTTGAAAATTGGTCTGACATGATGGGCGATAGATTTCCGAGGCGCAAAAATCAATTCGTTTCTTTGTTAATTCTGGTCGCTGCTCTTGGTCGATTGGATTCGATAAAGTTGGGCCGTGAGATTATCGATGCAAATGAATCTTTTTGTAGGGGCAGATGAGGTCGTCGGTGATCAGGATGGATTGAGATCCGTGAAGTCGTAATTTTGTGCGTCGTCTAGAGCTTCGTGCGATTGTTGCTTCAATGTTGTTGAACCCTTTGTCCGTCGCTTCTTAGCTCAATCACCACGCTCGGTGCAATCAGGCGCCAACTGAATTACCACTATCCCACCTCTCAGCAACGATCTGCAAGCCTAGGAAAAAAAAAGAATGAGAATATGAAAGAGTCGTCAACGAAATACATCGACTTGTCCAATCCCCAAAAACGCGGCGGGTGTAGCTATCACAAAATACACCATGCGAATCCCAACCGCAAGGCTCAAAGTCACGGGGTATGTCGTGCTATGGCGTCACGGGTGTTGACCTCATCCCGGACTGGAATTCGTGATTGCCTTCTTGCAGGGGGTCGATGGGTAGGGGAAACTTTTCTGACCTATGAGAGTGTCCAAAGATATTATTTGGGTTGGATCTGCATGGATAGCGCTTTACTGTGGTTGCTTGTCAAATAGTTGTTAGCGCTTGATCAATGCTTCTGCCCTCAATATATCCGTTCTCAATTCTACCCGACAATTTTTGCGGGCAGTACTTATTCTAGCACGCGTATTTATCAGAACTTCAATCTGCACAGGGGTTTTTATAGTCCTACGCTAACAACCTTTTGCCCGGCAACCATACTGTACACAGTAGGTAGCTTAGGTATTAAAGGTTAATTCTCGGCTCGATAACACCCCTGTTATTTTCCACCCTAACGTAGGATTATAAATACAAAACTTACTTCTTTAGAAAGAGAAAAGCGAGGAGAATAAGATCCTTTTCTTCCGATAAAAAAATATTGAGGTTACGTTAAGTTATACGTAAAAGAGAACTTATCGCATACTGTGGTAGCTGGGCGATTAAACGTTAATTGCAACCCCTGTCTTGATCCGTGCGATAAGTTCTCTTCTACGTATAACTCAACGTAACCTTCATATTTTTTTATCGGAAGAAAAGGATCTTATTCTCCTCGCTTTTCTCTTTCTAAAGAGGTAAGTTTTGTATTTATAATCCTACGTTGGGGTAGGATTTAACAGGGGTGTTATCGAGCCGAGAATTAACGTTTAATCGCCCAGCTACCACAGTAGATCAAGACAGGGGTTGCAATTAACCTTTATTCCCCAAGCTACCAGCGCGCCCCAGTCTTGTTTCAACATCCAATAGATACAGGCCTCCAGTGGGGATAATTCGCCAATCAATACCCTCAGATCTTGTCGATCAGCTTACCAACCAATGAATACCAATTGAAAAGTTGAAATTAGACTGGGGCGCGCTGGTACCACAGTAGTACGTGCTTACCCGTTCATGGTTAAACGTGTAGGCTAGTGTTTGACACCAGCCTACTATTTATGAGGGTGTTAGGCTGGATACACAGTTTTTTCCAGGACGAGGGAACGAGGTGCAGAGATAACGAAGTGTACGGGCGTGGCGGAGTCCGTGGAAGCTGTAGGTGGTTAGATTGCTTGCTGAGATGGTGGTTTTGACGCAGAATTTACATGGATGAGCTGTTGGATTCGGCAGTTGATTATGCTGTGCCTGGCAGTGAGCTTGTTGCCGTATCAAAATGCCCATAAACCAAAGGTCCCTCAACCAGGTCCCAGTCGATGGCGCCATGCAAAATCTTTGTTTTCGCACTCTAAACCTGGGGAAATGCTCTCACGATGGCCGCGAGTGGTTCGAGGTTCAAGCATGTGCCTCGGTTGTCGAGCGAGCTTCATGGTTCGCGATATCTAGACAGGTTACACGACTTGTCAAGAGGGGAAGAATGCGTCTTCCAGTTTGCCTCAAGCTCTCAGGATCAGGTACGTCTCATGCACCAGCTGTGCTGGCAGCTGCTAGTCGAGTCAAGGTGCATGCGGCGCATGAATGGATGTTATCTTGAGTAGCTCAACGTGGTGCTCACATCAGATATGGAGGATGAGATGCCACGTCCTCCTGTCGCGACTCTTTTTCACAAATTCACCCAGAACTCGGCGAATTCCAACAGACTATAATGCTCCACCAAGAACTGTGACTAGCCACATCGCAACCCTAACATGCAGCCCAACCCGCCTCTCAGTTTTCGCGAACTCATCTCGGTCCACAGGCTTCGCATATTCCTGCAACCACTGCTCCTCCTCACCAAGCCTCTTCATGAGATCCTGGTCCCGCGTCACGATCAAAGCGTTGGCCTCAAGATCAAGTGAATAGCTACGCTTGGTATAGTTGGAGCTACCCACAAGACTGATACTCGGCAGTGTCTCGTTTGGCAATGTCACCCAGAGGCCTTTGGCGTGATAGGTCCATCCTCCCGGTTCGTCGACAGTGCCTCTTCTCCATTCCTTGAGTGTGACTTGGGAGCTTAGACCATTGCTTGAGACAGCGTCAAGGAAGCGGCGGGAGAGGAGGCTGTAGGCAGCAGGAAGCATTCCGGACACGCCTTTGGATCCATAGAAGCCGTTAGCCCATGGCGATGCGGAGATGACTGTAGCACGTGCGGGGTTGCTGTTTAAAAGGAGACCACGGACTTCCGGTGTCATGTTGAAGTATCCAGCTGTGAAGGTCCAACTGGATTTGGCAAGAGCCGGGGTGCTGAGAGCGGAAAGAATGGTACGTACAGCCGGGAGTTCGGTTGACGTGTCAGGACGGAGAAGAGGGGTGAACTGGAGAAGAGGGTAGACCAAGGTAGAGGTCGTTGGTGGCTTTTTTTCAGCCAACGTGGCAAGATGTAGAAGGGAGTCCAAGGACGCAGTGGCCTGAGCACTGAACGCTTTTGGATCAAGTAGCGGAGAAGGACCTGGGTTGTCGTGACTCCATTCCATGGTGTAACCCGCAAGTTGCTTGGAAGGGAGAATGGAAAAGCTCAGCTTGCAAACTGCTTGGTGGATACGCTCAAAATAATCCGTTATGGCTGCTGAGGAGAAGACGTGATATCGGTCCTGTCGATTAGTAAAATAATCAGTTGACAAATTTGCGCTTAAACTTTGTTAGCTATGGCCCCCAGAAAAGCTTAAGACAAGCACACCCAGACATGATGAGCTCGTCATCTACTGCGTACAGCTTCATGTGCTGAAGCCCCCAGCCCTCGTTGATTCGTTTTGGCACCACCTTCTTGCGAAGACCTGTCAAGTTTGGCGTATGAAACATACGAATCTCTACTCTGTTCTCACCAAACTCCTCAACGAGTGGTACAAGAAGAGAGGCGCAGCATGGGTTCGGCGTTTCGCGAGTTCCACGCAAGGCATCTGTCAAAATGGACACCTTCAGCTCTGGATTTGTTTTCAGAGCATCTCTGATTGTGGATATCTATGTCGTTGTGAGAGTTTGAGGTAGAAATTGGTCGTGAATACTGACCAGCTCATTTTCTGTTTTTCCTATGTACAAGGTAGAAAGATATATCCGCTTTTTAGCTTTGGAGATTTTGTCCTACTTCATCATCGTTAGTGTGAGGTCTCGTTGTGTATTGAATTGGAGGAGAAAGACCATATGATGAGTTGATCATTGACGAAGAAAGTAGAATGACAACGCACCTTTAGTGTCTCGTAGAACTCGCCAGGAGATTTCAGAATCCGAATTTGAGAAGGCTCTAATTCGAAACGAGGAGATAGCTTGTCCAGCTCAGAGTTTACACTTCCCAGCATGGAAAATGAAGAAGGGGGAGAGCTAGGGGGAGCCGCAGACGAGCTCGAGGACGTGTATCTTCTCAATGGTCGACCCTGCTGAGCTCTGCATCTCAACAGACGTCTCGATGATACCCTTGAGCACCGTGGATAGGACCGGATGATCATAGTGAATAGATGAATTGATTCAAGCGAGTGATGTTTGAGGGATCCGACTGGAACACGAAGAATCGAGTTGATGCAGTGGTATATCCCATCACGGTCCACCAGCAGACCAAAGCGTCATCTCGTACTTCCAGACTTCCATCACTCGCCAGCTGATTGAAGACGCCAATCGCAACCCGAACACCATGTCAACCATACTACGTACCCTTAGGAATCTCCGCAAGATAGGTATCAAGGTCAGATACAATCCGAGCCCACCATTTGTCCACCGCTGACTCTTCCCGCAGGAATATGGCCACCAGTTGCAAGTAAGAGACTACCCGCGACCAACAACCACAAGGAGATCCAAGGGACTAATCTAGTACTTTTCGACCCCTATAGAACATCGGTATGTTCGGAAGCCTGAAGAGGACTCGCCGGACACCAATTGACCTCTTGCAGGCGACACCAAAGCAGGCACCTTGATCGCGACAGACGGCTTCGGCAACAAGTACTATGAGAATTTGGAACAGGAATTGCCTTGTTAGTGAGATTCATTGCACGAATCTGGCATAAGCTAACATGGGCTGGAGTGAGGACACGATGGGTTGACTACAAGGACGCTGAGTTTCAACCGTATGGTCCCTCACCTCGTACACTTGGACAATGACTGACAACATCTATAGAGATCACATTTCACCTGGCTGGTACAGTCCCAATCGCTCCCCTATCGCCTATCTTCGTATCTAACCACCATCCAGGCACGCGTGGATGTCATACATGGTCGACAAGCCACCAACCCAGGACAAATTATTACAGACCGGACTTCGAGAGTGGGAACCAAAAGAGCACAAGGCAAACTTTACGGCCAGTCGATCTGCATACAAGCCTTACAGCACGTGCGTACAGACAAAAAGAACTCGCTTTAGTGGCATTGCTGACTAAATGAACAGGACAAAGCAGAAGTATTTCCCATGGACGCCAGTGGCCAAGCCAAGAACATAAATATCCAGCGTCGAACGGAACGATGGGATGTTGTGTTTCTTGTAACTAGGAAAATAAGAAAGACATGGCATATTATTCATCTTTATTTCTGAAATATGCATAACAGCCCTACTACCGTGCACAAAAATGACCATGAACCTCGTAGGCTACAATGGCAGTGGGAACATCTAGCTCAGGAGGACGATGTACCTAGTCGTAGATTCTGTTCGTTTTTTTCACAATCAGCCGTTGACGAGGTGGGATTCCTAGTATCTATCATAGTCATTAAAAGGGACTAGATAGCGATCAACAAAGATGCAGTGTGGCTGGAAGGCATTGCTTATTTTCGATTTATTCGACGGCATGGGGATTTTCGATGAGTGTAGTGTAAGGTCTCGATCGAGAAATGGAAATGTATGTGATTTGTTGAGAAATGGAGCGGGTTACCTTACCTTGCCTTGCCTAGTGGATAACTTGCAAGCTACCTACCTAACAGAACAACCCAAGAAAGGAAAATCCAATATAGATTTACTTGTGATAACAGCGCCGTACTGTCAAAATCTCTCGTTGGGCAAACAAAAATACTGTCGCGGTCACGTCAGAACAAAGTGTGTTAATATGATTCTTCTTTCTTTGTCATTGCAAACTACCTATAGTTTGGCCATCGGAAAAAACGCCAGTGTAAATGCCCCAAATGCTACGGGTATCGTGCAGTTTTGGCCCCCAAATTCCGAGGTCTAATTCCGGATCCTTTATCAATCATATCCCACCCGTGAGTCGAAAATATTCGAATGTGTCTTGTGATCCCCATGTCCCGCTGAAATTTAAGCGCCTGTTGATGCCCGCAAGACGCCTGTGTACATGCATGCATACATGCCCTTCATAATCTACCATGAGGTCGTTAGTGTCCGTCCACCTGTCACAGACAATGACCCAGCGACCATCGTCCGAAACAACACAAAAACAAATTAGAAAAGTATATGCACATGAAGTGAATAAAGAAGAGGCCGTGTCCTGCGCTGCCATGATCATGCTTCCAACAGTCGACCAGCCTGTGAAGTGGATATCGGGATTATTAGTAGCCTCTGAACCTGACCGAACGCTTTACTGGCGCGCCTGTAGGGGCTGCTGCGCCCATGGTGTTTGTGACGGTGACGACCATTGTCCTTGTGGTTGTCATGAAGGACATGATCGGGCTGCCTGGCACGCCTGTACCTGATGCAGCCGGTGCGGAGGTCACAGGCGATGGAGGTGCCGGGGCTCCTGAAGAGGCAACGGCGGTGAAGTTGGAGTTTGGACCGTAGAAGGCGGTATTGGCTGGGAGCGTGACGTTGGCGATTCGTTCCTTGTAATTCTCGACAGTCTTGACCCGGGGATCCTGAAATCCGTCAAGCACCTTGCCGGACACGGCTTGCATGAGGGTGGACTTATCAGTCACGACCTGCACGTCTAAGCAAGTGGTGTACATTTCGTCCTTGCCCAAAGGCCCATTTGGATTCATGTCAGGCAGGCTTGGCCATTGCCAGACCCAGTAGACGGCGAGCGTTCCAGCTTTTGCGTCTGTTGGAATTTGGAAGTCCACCTCGCACCAAGACTCGTGAGTTGCAGTTGGTGGCTGACCGGGTGGAGCGTTGGGAAATTTCGCTTGACGTTCCATTGACATAGGGCTAGCTGGGTTGACTTGGTAACAGCGTCCATCGTCATAGGTGTTGACAGCCAGAAGTCGGCCAGTCGCCAAGTCGCCTTTCGGTGTCCACTTGAATATGTCTGGCATCTTCATGTTTGGGTCAGGGTTTGTGGTGGCGTACATGTAAACGAGGCCGCCGGAGCCAGGCTTACCAATCTGAGTATTTGGAAGCGTCACGTGTCCGTTCTCGAGGTACCTCGCAGCAACATTTGAGCCAGGCACGGCCCGAAGCTGCGGATAGTCTGGCGGATTGGAATTGGCTTGCTGCTGTTCCGGTCTGCAGAGGAAATCGTTTTGACTAATCTTGATGCGGCCGCTCCCGTCGTTCTTTGGAATAAGATACGACATCATAGAGTCGGAGAATTTACCACCGCGAGGAACGTAGCCACGAGAGTAACCTGGTGCGCCAATATAGCTTCCATTGTCGCCGATTACTGACATCTGCTCAACCCAAGTGTGAGCTGAAGCTCCGGCGCAGAGAAGGGCTGCCGCAGCGCTGTAGGAGAATGCGGAGCGCATGTCTGCAGTGGTTGTTGTTGTGTTGTGTTGTAAACTTGATATTGAGAATTGATGCTTGCTTGGTTGTTGGAGATTTCGTTGAAGGAAAAGGACGTTGACCAGCAAGTGTCCTTTTAAACGCAGAATTGGAGGAGGGAGGGAGCGCGTGGCTACTGCAGTTGTAAAGTATTATCCGATGAAGAGCGATGACGCGGAGTCAGAAGAGCAGTGTTGAAGGAATGATGGCGTGGATCCAGTCCGTGTGGTTGTAAAGGTGATGACTTCAAGCCGTGAGAGAAGCGAAAGGTTATAAGGGAAGGTCAAGGCTATTGATCGCTTCGGCACAATAGGATTGTTGTTGTCGTTGTTGTCGCGATGTGAAGTTCAATAGAGGCTGGGGACCAACAATATCAAATAGAGACCGATTGGGACTTTTTTGTGGGGCGGGCGAGCGCGTGGACGAAAGTATGAAGAAGAACACTCTAGGGCTGAATGAAGGAATGAACAGTGACGAGGAAGAAACCAGCCAGAACTCCAGCAGTAGCAGGCACCGATGACAGAAAATACCACACTTTGCTGGACAGAATCGCGGCGTCCAGTCTTCTCTTAAAGGAAATGAGTTTGAATTTGCCATGAAAGGCCGAAACTGAAGTTTTTGAGCCTGATACAGAACTGAGTATCAGATTAGGGGAACATGGCAGCCCAATCAGTCGGACATGCTGCCAAAGCCCCGAAACGTTAGCTTGCGGGAGGCTGGTCACTGGCCTGCAGGCCTTGCTTCCAGAAGACTGGTTTGAGATTGCGGTTCTAGCCGCCGCACTGGAGAGGCCCCGGAAATGTCGTCGGCTAGGTACCTCCTACTATCTCGCGAGTGCGAGTCGTGATAGGTGCTCGCGCAGCCCTGGGACATGGGAATTGCGTGGCAGAAGCCATCTTGATCGTCTGCCACGAGGATGGCGAGAATCATCAGCGGTTCGGAGTTACGAAGCGTCGTGCAGACCTCCAATGTCGGCCTTGAAGTCGCAACTCCCAATTCACGACTCCTCTTTTCTTCCATGCCAGAGAGTGTCACGTCTCTTGGAACTGCATCGGGCCCCATTCAGTCTGTAGTCACGTCTCTTGGAACTGCATCGGGCCCCAGCCAGTCCGTAGTCACGTCTCTTGGAACTGTATCGGGCCCCAGCCAGTCCGCAAACTTACCGCCCTCGATGGGCGACAAACAAAATTGCTCCCACAGGAACAGGAGTAGTCCGGATGTCGGATGCGGGCCACATCTTGGTGCAATATGGCATGCAGGAGATGGGCGAGGCAGCTGCAGCTGCATAACCTTGCAACTATTGCGGGCACGAGCGAGTAGACGGGACGATAAGGTAGATGTTTGTCCTTCTCACGATAGGAACAAAAGTGTTGTTCCTCGCGAAGAAGAGACTGGAGACGTTTCAGGAACGGGCCCGATGCCCTGTGGCCATTGGCCCATCTCATCCTCGGCGCAAACACTGGCAGCATCGCCAACGACACCAAGCGCAAGACCACGACAACTTCTGTACAAGATGGTTGTTGCTCACTATCACTCCATGTAGCGGGACCATCTCAGGTTCGCAGCAGTTGCAACGTTCCCGGCCCACGTCAGCAGCGCCTCTCAACGAACAGCTCGCTCTCTCCATCGAGCGACACTGGCCTTCACACCGACATGTTTCCCTCCATCAAACGACTCTGGATCTGGGCCACCAAACAATCAATGAACAATCTTCTGACCCTTCTGGAGTGAATCGCTCCATCTTACCCCAGGTACTATAGGCGAACCACCAAGGGTCCTGACTGACCCCCCTCTGAGGCAGGCAAACTTGCTTTGTTGCTGTCCTGAAGGTCTTTCCGACAAACAACTCATACATTTCCGACAGACTGACAACGCCTGCGCTGCTTCCCAACCCGCCAAATACCACACACCAGCAGTTTGACCCGTCAACATTGGACTTTCTGGGCGTTCAGCCACTCATATTCTGTAGACGTTCCAGAACAAGTTCCTCATACCCGGGTCATAGATGGCGTTTGATCTTATCACGATACCTATCGCATGTCACCCGTGCCGATTTGGGAACTCAAATTCTCGACTATTTTTGGTTCCTGGTTCGAACAAGACTCGGAGACAATAGAAACGGGAAAAATCATCAATTTGTCACTGAGCCCCTCCTGGATGTTCTGTCTCGCTCGCCTTGGAACCTCTTTCATACACTCTCCAGATCCACGAATCTTGTTCCTTCTGTTCTGTGGTGTCAGTCACTGTTCTTCCCCCAAAAGTTTCTTACATCCTTGCCTAGTCATAGAGTACGTTCAATCGCCTCGCATCTTTATGTGGCTTGCAGCCAAACCCAACTTCTAGCGGCATCCAGTACACGCCAGGTAACAGGTCCTCGGTGGTGTTTTCCCCGGATCTTTCGAGTTCTATCTAACAGCAGGAAATATGACGAAAGACATGGCGGCGCCTATTTCCGTCAAGTCACTCCATAGACGTCGGATCAAGGTGGTACCAGTGTCACGCTGTGCCTGCATCGCTTCACCTCGTGTTCATCCAACAAACATTTTCTTTCCGCTCGTACAACTGCTGTCATGTCGTTGACGCTTTCACCACATGGTCTCAGCTTCAAAATGAAGTCTATTTTCAGAACCAATTCAAACGACGTCTGTCTCTGGAGCAGGTTGCTATGCTCGAGAATACACGGTCCCAGAAGCTTGACTCTAGCACTTTGCAGTACTTCTTCCAAGCTGACATTATGGGAGCAAAATACTTTCGTTGCCTCTCGATCCTCAAGACACCCATCTTACTTCGCATCCACTAGGAGACGTTCTTCACTCGATTCCTTCCTTGCTGAGAGTAGTTCATCCACGCAAGCATCTTGTTATCGGGAACTAGGGATCTTGTTTACATACATTCCCAGCAACCGAACTGTCAAAACAAGAACAAGCTTTTGACATGACCGAAAGCTTTGCGTAAAACTTTGTCAGAGGGAATATCTCATCTAGTCTTGAGCTAACTTCATGCGATGTTTGAAATCATGGGAACACAATGTTCCGCCGTCAAATGACACAGTCTTAGTCACTGTCAATGTCGATGTCGCTGCTCAAACGACAGGTCGGCAAACCTCCGCGTGCTCTCTAATACTCTATGCGTGTTTAGGATCCTCGAAAGTGTGGGGAAACAAGTGATGAGACTACTAACCCTTTGCACTTCCGCTCATTTTCATCGTCGTCATTCGAGTGGTCAGTTTGAAGACTTAAAATTGTGAGTCAATTACCTTCTTTGCCTTTGTTCGTTGGGTACAATAGCTTGATTCAGAACGATTCCAGCTCCATGGTTTGATCATCGCCTGCGCGCGTGGCATGTATGAGCAAAAGATGAGTGACTGGGCCCACGTCTTCAAGAAAGTCATGTATGGAACAGACAGCAACACAAGTATATGAGGAACACAACCTACAACAACAGTAGCTACAGGTAAAGAATCGAAACCTATTGTGGTCGAAGATTCACTCACATAGAGAACGCAAAAGAGAAACGTGCAAAAATCATGAATCGCCGGTTCAACCAGAATCAGCCTCCCAGACACGGCGGAAGGAGAGAACCTGCGGCCCATCCACAACCACCACAATACAGCGGTCCTCCCATTCGCCGCCCGAACGACCTTACATACACACCAGACCAAGATCCCTTCCCGCCCGGCCCTCACACCCTTACAAGAGCCATCCGCCTCCTTGATAGTCAAGACATGCCCACCCACATATTCTTCCTCCTCGATCGCAACACGTCCTCAGAAGCGGCAAACCTGCTCCATCAGGCTGTAGCAATCGCAAACAAGCGTCGCGAACAGGTCGGTGGTGATGTGTTCGCTGTTGCCAAAGCGGCGTTGACGAGTAACAGTCCGGCTTTGACGAAGGTGAGGGATACGAGATGGGGGGAGCTGTTTGTCACGAGCGTGGGAAGGGAAGATTTGGCGAGTGTGATGTGGGAGGTCGATCCCGAGGTGTGGAGGCTGTGTGGTTTGGGAACTAGTATTAGTGAGGGGAGACTGTATTTGTTGAGGGATGCGAGGGAGTAAGTTATCAATTCAGGTAGCAGATTGTGTAGGAGTATTCTGTCCATTACAGCTGTACAGCGTGGATTCCTCTTGTACCCAGGAAAACCATTGGTCAACTTAATCCTCTTGCTCCTCGTGAATGTAATTGTTCTAATTTCTTACCATTCCAAAAATTGCATTTCTGGCGCCAGTTCATTGCCCAGATCTTAATTTAAACAAAAATGGCAACTTGTGTGTTTAATTCGAGCTTGAATTCTGTCCCGATAACTTCTTCGGCCTCCAACTATCGATCAAACATCATTTGACTGGGTAAAATGTTCAAGTGAACCTAATACCTCCCTACTCCATTGTCATTTGTTTTTTGAACTTTGGACCCACATGGACCGGACAACCTTGGGCCCCGAGGTGGGCGATAACGTGGCTTACGCGATGCATCGCCAACGGCGGGATCTCAATTGAGCCTCATCCTCTGCATGTTTCAATTACCAATTCTAGCGCAGACGCCGTATTTCAGAATCAAGCCAACATCGCCCTCCATACCTTCAAGTCCTTGGTTATGAGGATCAACAGCATCGCAGAGCCAGCTCAACCACGGCGCATTGCCTCTTAGACCCCGTTATGGACCAGTGAGGCTGTTTGCGGAGAACCCCCTTCAAAACACACTCCAATTGCTCGCTCTGTCTTTAATTCTGGAGGGGTCTAGCAATACCTCTGTGACAGTTTCGGGAGTCAGAGAATCTTGCCGCCTTTTCGATACACATTCACTTTCTGGTAACCGCAGCCGGCCACTTGGACAGGACCTACACAGAACGACCCAGTACCACACTTTCGTTACCGTATACACAGCCTCGACCTCTGGCAACTTAGGGACCCCAAGTCTTCCAGGCATCACAGGCACAAAATCCACTACGCGAACAACTTCACTTGGTCCACATCCCCTGGCTTGGTCGTGATCATGGCCAAAGAACCAGAACCAGAGTACGATTGGAATGGCCCCGAAAAGACTGTCATAACAACTACGCAATACAGCAAACTGGTAAGACACATGCGCATACGAACAACGACCCATGCTAATCTCAATGCCTCCAGATCCCGGAGATCCTCGAAGACTGCCTGTATAACATAATACACGATATAGTGTTGGATATCCATCGGACAGAGAAGAAGCTAAGAATGACCTCTGTTGCAGTACAAGCAGAGAAGCTTGCCCTCCAAGCCAGCGGACAACCTCCGACTCCCACCACGAGCAATCCTACGCCGACGAAACCCGGGTTGCCACTAATACAAGCACCACAAATCAAGATCGATGTTCCGGGAGGATACTACGAGAACGGCAGGGTCTATCTGAAGGGCAATCCGCTCAAGCAGATCAAGGATATCTACTGTCCGCATTGTAAGCTACCGCGCCTATTGTTTCCAATCAAAGGTGTCGGCGCAAAGCTACCAGACGACCCAAATCCGAATCTGCAGTATTGCACTCTCCACCCCTTCATATCCCTACCTGGTCACGACATTTACGGAAATCCATTCCCGATCGACCAAACGAACAAGACAAAGCGTGAGCGTGAGCAAATCAAGAAGCAAGAGAAGGCGGAGCGAGACAATACACCCGGAAGTCAGGGCACAAACGATGATGGCATGACTGTTGATACTTTTGCCAAAAGGCTACTGGCAGGTGGTAAACCAGCCAGCTATGTGCCATGGCATACATGCCCCCAATGCAAGCGAAGTTTGTTGATCACGAAATTCGCGCAACATCTGGAGAAATGTCTGGGTATCGGGGGTAGGATGGCTCGCAACACGGCAGCGGCACGATTGTCAGGCATGAATGGCAGTGCCAATGGTAGTGTACAAGGCAGTCGTGTAGGTACACCGACACCTTCACAAGGCAACGGCAACGGGAATGGGAAGAAAGACAACGACGAGGAAGAGGACGAGGGTCCGCCTAAGAAAAAATCCAAGAAAGATGGCATACGGAAGGAGAAGAAAGGGGATAGCGGGAAGGAGAAGGTCACTATCAAGCTTGGTGGCACAAAGCCGAAGCCTGATGCAGCGAAGCGACCGCCGAAGGGCTCTGCACCGACGAGCAACCCCGAGAAGAAAAACGATGATACACCAACATCGAAAAGAGAGCGTGAGACTGCTGATAGTGACGAATCTCCACAGAAGAAAAAGATCAAGAAGAGTACTGAGGATAGTGCTGATGATAATTAATCACATCGGCGTCGTCAGCTCAGTTCTATACGTCTAGATTGATATCGATAATTTCCTGGATTCAATATCGAGAACCCGCCGATACGTTATCGCTATTGATTTCTGATTGGAAGGGGTTATTCGGATCTCAGGATTGCCGGATGGCAGAGAAATGGCGAACTTGATCTGGAGTCTTGCAATTACGGTTTCACGATTCTTATACTATTATGTCGGCATGGAGCGTACTTATTGGCGTTTACTTGTATCATATATCTTACTTGGATGGGCTTGGGTTGTATTCTTATGGAAAGGAAGGCGGCTCTTCCCTGTATGCTTGGGGCCGTTAGCGATACTAGCTTCTTCTAGAGCAAATGGCAAAATTATTTGAGGTTCTTAACATATCTATTTGCTCTGGCCGTCCATTTTGAACCTTTTATCGATTCGACCCACCTTCAAAGTTGCGCACGCCTGTGTCCAATTCGCATCTTATTACTCTTGAATTTAGATGGAATGTTTATTTCCTAAGATGTAATAACGTAAGTTAAGTACGAGTATGAGCCTAAGGTAGATAGGGCTGTACGAGGTTTGTATAAGCCTATTCGAATACAAGGTACTAGCGGATCGGACCAGTTATGGCGGTGTGTAGGTAGATAAGCGCCGGAACTATAGGGAGATGCGCAAAGTTGGAGGCTGAGGCATCCAGTCTTCCCCTAGATCGATCTCGGGAATCAATCTACGGGACTCGGAGTTGGTAATAAAGTGATCCAATGAGTATCTACTTAAAGGACAGCTACTCTGTCGAAACTTCTTCAAACAACTCCTCGGATGCTCGCTCCTACGAGGCTTGAGGTACCTCGATGCTGCCGACATGCATCTCAACGGTCAGCAGCAGCATGCAGCGCTGATCATTGGCCACGAAGACTTGTCTAGCGAGGTGGCGGAGTTTGAGTTCCATGAGAGATGGCTCAGGATGGCTGGACTTACCGTAGGTCAAGGTTCTTCTGCCAGCTAGCTAATAAGGGGGCTAAAAGTGCCCACATCACCTTCTCAACTCTTCATCGACGCGGAATGAGGTGATTGTTTGGACGTCGGATTTTGGCTTCCATATCGACACTTTACCCCGGTACTGCAGTGGAAAAAAAGACGATACCGCTACAGCATGCTGGAGTTTTGGAGTCATCGCCACTACAACACCTCCGAGCACGACTGATTTGTACGATAACAATACAAGCAAGGGTTGGTTATTTCCACTTCTCGACGAGTATGCCCCCTTCACACGTATACAAGCCGCCAAACTCGGATGGATACTTCGAAGACGCCAGTGATAACACCCACCGACCCTCGACGCCCTCAACCTCAGGAATTTCACCATGGGCACGCCTAAACGATGGCATAGACAACGTTGAACAAATACCTTTTCCATCTCCGGATGCATTTGCCCAGTCGCCCCCAGGCCCGCTCCAATCCCAAAAAAGCTTCGCCGGAACAACGAGATCTCGGCAAAGTCTACCTAGCAATATTGAGATTCAGAGTTTGATCCAGCATCGCTCCGGGATGACTTCTACGTGGGGGATCCATTGGTGGACGCCGTTTTGTTTGATTTCGCTGTTTGTTTTGGGGGTTCTGGGGGCTTGTGTTCATCATGGTTTCTATTTGTCGCTTGACGGGAAGGAGGTCAAGGATCAATTGTGGATGGTGCGGGTTGGGACTGGGATGGCGTTTTTTGTCAAGATGTGTCTTGTGGGTACTGTGGTACTTGCTTACAAGCAGAGGATTTGGTATTCGATGAGGAGGAAAAGTATGACCGTTGGTGCTATTGATGGATTGTTGTGAGTACAGTCGAAGGTCAATGTTGTATTGGTTATTCCCGTCTGACGTTTGGTAGTGCTATTGCTGAGGATCCTACGCAGTTTGTCAAGTGGGAGATGATCACGGGCGCCAAGCTGGCAACGGTGATGGCGGTCGCTATTTGGACGATACCACTGGCTGCTGTATTTTCACCGGCAACGCTGACGTCGGAAATGGGGACTTTTGTCGAGAACAGAACTTGTAGCGCAGTTCCTAGTTTGGATTTTACGGCCGGTATGGTGTCTCTTTTGCTACGTGATGTTCGACGTCTCATGAGTGCTGATGGTTTGCAGAAATGGACTCGAATTATCGACTCACCAAATTGATCAATGGCGGATATGCGATCAGCACTTTCTATGTCAACACGACGGACGTAAATGGGAAAGCGGATGGATGGTACGACTACTACGACCGATATTCGGACAACTTGAAAAAATTGAAGTCCATCAGTGGATACTCTGGCAAGCCTGTAGAACGAACCGACGCGGCACGTCAGGCTTGCGGTACATCTTCTTCCAACTGTACCTATGAACTTTCCTTCGTTGGCCCTGGATATCTTTGCACTGAGCGGGCGAAGGGAGTTGGGTCCAACACAAGCTACCTGGCTTCTATTGGTGCACCTTTCAACACCAGTAGTCTGTTGCCCGAAGGATCCAATATCTACCAAGCAGTGGTGAACCTGGGAGACTACATGCGTCCCCAAGCAAACATCACTAATGGTGAGAATGGGCAGCCTGTTCCTCCTTTCCCATCCGATTTGGGGGTATTCAAGCACGAGGTATGTTACCACCTCCTATCTTTTAGTATCGTTACTAATTCTTAAAGCCTATCCTATGGATCGGACAATCTATCGACACTGGTAAAACTTTGCCAACGGAATCGCCATATAGAAATTGGACAACCGAACACATCCCTAAGATCTTCTCTTGCAAGCTTCACGAGACGAATTACACCTTCCAATTCAACTTCACATCAGGTCAACAGGATGTTACCACCACGCGTCGAAACTTTATTAAACCGTTGCTCAACACGAAATTGGACCCTATCACAGGAGATGCCGCCCCGCAGTCTGCATGGATGCGTCCGGACACCAACCCTCGCGAATACAAAAAGTTCTGCACATACCACGCTACAGCTCAACTCTTCCGCGAATGGTTAGGCGGCACGATTGACAAGACACCATACAAAGGGGCTCGACTAGCCACAGAGGCCAGTACCACCAAACTGATCAACCACACACTGTCCTATCCAGTCGTAGATCTCCAAGGGCAAATCCAGTCCATGTATGAAGATCTCATCCTATCGCTCCTCGCAGATCCGCAACTGAATATCGGGACAAATGCATCGGTTCCTTGTACGCGTCTCCGCCGGGTTAGTAAATTCAAATACCAACAGACTGGTCTTTGGATCCCCTATGCCATCGTCATTGCCATATCCTTTGTTTTCATGGTCATCGGGTTCCAAGCCATGGTCAACAATGGCGTTTCCTCGGACACGGTCTTCTCACGTATCATGACCACCACCAGAAACCCGACGCTGGATCGATTGAGCGTTGGGGCATGTCTGGGCAGTGATCCGTTCCCCAAAGAACTGGAAAGGACGAAGTTGAGATTTGGAGTGTTGCATGGGGAACATGGCGGCGGCGGCGGCGGCGGCGAAGAGGTTTGGATCGGTGGGACGCGGATTGAGCATTGTGGGTTTGGGACTGAGGATGAGATTGGGCCTATTTCAAAGGGGAAACCTTATGCTGGGTTGAGGAAGTGAGTTGTGATTTATGATGATTGGGATTTTGAGAATAGTGGATTGGGTCTTTGCGCTGTGTTGTTGTTTTTGGTAGTATGATACCCCTCTGGTTGCGTTATAGCGAGCGCATATGTCTGTCCTAGAGGAGTAGGAGTCATGCCACTTCGAGATGTCACGGTGTTAAGAACGGCGTTTACAATCCCTGGCTTCGGCATTTTACTAATCACCGAGACCTTATCGATCTTCTGCATCAAGGACAAAGAACGCAGGACAGTTGGTAAGCACGACTTGGCGGCAATGACTCTCTTCTTCCAATGTTTCTCTCCTTCAGATGTCGGTGTCGCTGGATGCACCCGCATATTCCCATGCGAGGTAAGGCTTGCTGATGTGACACCGCGAAGCAAAAGTAAGCAGGCTGGCTCTATTGGGTAAACGATCTGCACTGAACGAGAATTGGCACAGAGAATATCTACGAGCAGCGTCCGGATTCGTTCGACATGTCATGTGCTGAACGCAAATGTGCCTGCTTAGGCTGTTCATCGGGTTGTCAAACTGTCCGCTTGGTATGACACCGGTGTGCTGAATGATGGAGATTGGCGGTACACACTCGGCCCATAAAGGGCGGACTTTACAGGGCATATAAGTACAGAGGCTGACCTTGATGATTGTTTACCATCTGCTTCAGCTGCTACCTGACCTACCATCTGGTACTCCTTTACACTAGCACGATCATATTTTCCACAGCTCCGATGGCAGCGATTTTTCGAGACTCCCCAGCGGGTCAAATCCTTCGGGTGTTCATGGGCAGGAAGATTGCCCCATACATGGACGAGAAAGAAGACTTCCAATTGTCCCGAACAATCTCTAGACCTAAACATGTCCCTACCCCTGGAACCGAAGCGACAGATCGTGACATTGTTCATAACGAAAAGGACGACGAGTCTGAAAAAGATCAATCAGAGGGGGAGAAGGAAGCGGCAAAAGACAAAGAGATCAACCTCGAGCGCAACGATACCAATCCGACAGGAGCTCCTGAGGGGAAGCCCGACTATAATGTCGTCGAGTTTACTGGCGCAGATGATGAAGACAATCCTCAGAATTGGTCAGCGAGAAAAAAGTGTTTCGTATTCATTCAAATTTGTCTGTTGACTTTCTCGAGTAAGGACAACACTAGACCTTTGCTTCAGAAACGGGATACTTACGCGCAATAGTCTACAGCGCATCTGCTATCATCACTCCTGCACAGGGAGTTTTCATCGAGATGTGGGGTGCGTCGCGCCAGACTTCCTCACTGGTTTTGTCGATGTATGTGTTGGGCTATGGTATAGGGCCTTTGATCTTCAGGCGAGTACATCCTTTTTCTCAAACACACATGCTAGACGTCTAACAACAATCATAGTCCCATGTCCGAAATGCCCAGCGTCGGGCGTAACATTGCATACATGTCATCATTCCTAATCTTCATTGTCATCACGGCAATCGGGTCTAGAGTCGACAACTTCCCTGGCTTGGTTGTGCTCAGATTTATTCAAGGTTAGTCACGAGCATTAGTCAGCATCTCGTCAACTCCGCTGACTTTAATAGGTTTCTTCGGTGGCCCAGTGCTAGCAACAGGCGCTGCCTCGGCGCAAGATCTCTTCCCCTTCAATAAAGTTCCTTACGCTCTTTCATGTTGGGCTGTGTTCGGGTATGTGTAGAATGATCTGAATATGAATTGATGATAGCTAATATCTAACAGTTATGCGGGACCCGCCCTCGGCCCTGTTCTCAGTGGCTTTTCCGTCCCCCTTTCAACTTGGAGATGGAGCATGTACGAGACTTTGATACTCTGCGGCTTCACCTTTGTCCTTCTCTTCTTTGCGCTGCCAGAGACAAACGCGGAATACATACTTGGCAAGCGAGCACAGCGCCTCCGTATCAAGACGGGCGATGAAAGCATCAAAACACGATCTGAGATCCATGCTGGAGGAAAAGATTGGGTTCAACTTATCACCTACCATCTCACCATGCCCTTCAAAATCACCATCCTCGATCCCTCCGTCCTCTTCATAAACCTCTACACCGGTCTCGTGTACTGCATCTATGTAAGTCGAGTCTATTATTGCCTACATCAACAAGTCAAAGCTAATTCAAAACACCAGTACTCCTTCTTCGAATCCTTCCCCATCGTCTACCTAAACATCTACGGCTTCAGCATCGGCATCATGGGCGTAATCTTCATCTCCGTAATCATCGGCGCAGTCATCGGTCTATTAGTCTACGTCACCCTCGTCTACTACATCTACGAACCATACACATTGAAACACGGCATCGGCTCCCCGGAATTTCGTCTCGTGCCCGGTATCTTCGCCGCCGCTCTCGCACCAGCCGGCATGTTCATCTTCGGTTACGCCTCCAAGCCCGAGATTTCTTGGGCAGCACCTACCGTCGGTATCGCCCTCTACGCCGCCTGCTCCTTCATCCTAGTCAACGTTATTTTCGTGTATTTACCAATCAGTTATCCAAGATATGCGGCGTCTGTGTTTGCGTCCAATGGCTTTTTGAGAAGTGCAATGGCTTGTGGTGCCATTCATTTTTCGCAGCCGTTGTTCAATAATTTGGGGGTTGGGGATGGGTGTGCCATCCTGGGTAGCTTGGCTGCGGCTTGTGGGATTATTTTCATGGGGTTGTATTGGTATGGGCCGACGTTGAGGGCGAGGTCGAGGTTTGCTGAGACTTATTGAAAGTCGTGTATGTACGTGGGCGGTGGATTGGAGGGAATTGGGAAATTGGGAGTTGGTTTTTTGGGAGGGGAAGGTTGAGGGTTATATACCATACCCTATCTTGGATCGCGTTGGAGAACGAGACTCCTCTCTTATAATAAGGTTAGTGATGATGAGATAATATAATAGATAATACCCAGATGGATATAAAAGCCAAATTTTACGCTTATTCAAAACATAGTAGTTACCAAGAGAAACCCCCTCCCCCCTAGAAAACAAAAGGTTATAAATATTGTCTATCAAGCGATCGTAAAGCGGTTCCTAATCAACCCGGATCTGATCAAAATTGTATATTCTATTATCTCTATCTATACTCTTAACTAACGTATATATCCTTTTCCGAATTCTCTAATTACGAAGAGGTCTTCTATACTCTCTCTATCTAGAAAAATCTCTATAAAGAATACTCTTCTTATTATTTAACCTCCCCCCCTATCCTCCTCTAAACAAAAAGAATAGGAGAGAATAATATTTAGAACGAAATTTTAGAGTAAGTACTTTAGATATTCTATCTTTTCCACCTTCTATCTAGAGGGAGGGAGAAGAAAATTCTCGCTAAGAATGTTTTTACTAGTTTCTTAGAGAGGATGTTAGTAGTAAGATAGATAGATATAAGAGAGGTTAAGAGAGGGGTTAATACTATAAAGTATTTGATATCTTATCTTATTCAAGTTGAGTTGGGTTGGATAATTGTTTACTTAGTAAGAACCTATGATATTTACTTTATCAGTAGGGAATTTTCAGCCTAGATTGAGTACAAAATACTCGGGCGGTGGGGAAAAAAAAAAGGTGGTTGTTATTCTTTGGTATAAAAACCCTCAGCGTGGTCAGAGGGTACTGTATATACTCAAACTCCTTTATTCACTATAACCCCAACCACTGTCAGTCCCTTCTCATTCTCGGCCTCACCTTATCTCCACCTGAATCTAAATCTCCTAGGTGTAGCCATCCACGTCGCAGCAGCCCCGACCACCGAGATAACCCCTATAATAGGCAATAAACCCGTCGCCAACGAACTCTCCTCTACAACCCTTCCAATCTTCGTCTTCTTACCCTGTGCAAGCATACTCCTACCCGTCCCCTCAATAAAATAATCATCCCAGTTAATCTGGGAAACACGCTGTTGATACTCCACCACGCTCCCACACCAATTATTTGTTATCTTCCCCTCGGCATTTTTGTACCAGCTTTTACAGTTGTCACTTGCGAATGTGGATTTGTTGAGTCGGGTTTGGATTTCCTCGTTGAAGTTTGAGAGGATGGTGGGGGAGGGCATTATGTTGAGGGTTTGGCCTTGGGAGAGGGCAGATGTGATTCTGGAAATCATGGTTGTTCTGTAGCGGGATTGGGCTTCTATCATTAGGATGATTGAGTTGTGGCCGAGGTTCTGCGGAGAGAGAGAGTTAATGGCTTTTTTTTGATGGGAGCAAGTGAGGATGGCTTACCGTGTTTGGGCCGTACAGCATTGAAAAGTTTGGGAGTGACTCGACGGCAATACCTAGATAGGCTTGAGCTCCGTGTGGCCAGATATCTTGACGTGATCTTCCATTCTCGCCATAGATCTTGATGGGGTGCATGAAATCCAGTGTTTGGAAACCTGTTGCGAAAATGAGAACGTCAAGGGGTATCTCCTTTCCATCAGCGACGATGCCACCAGTGGTGATGCGCTCGATCGCACCAGTCTCGAGCTCGACATTGGACCGGTTGATCGCTGGATAGTAGTCGTCGGATATGATGATTCGTTTGCATCCTGGAGGATAATCTGGTGTCAACACTGGAGCTAAATGCGGCTTGTCCAGGAGCTGTGCTTTCATCATCTCTATGCATTGCTGTCTCATCTCTTCGTTCATATCAGAATTCTCGACAACGGCTGCGTCGTAGAAGCTTTCTCGGAAGTCCATGAGGCTGGCTCGGTATCTCTTCCGAATATATGGAGCGTGCCGATATAAAGCTCTCCTTGTCGCACTGATCATCTGATCCTGTATAGTTATTAGCATGGCTAGTACTAATTCAGCAACATCTATCACTTCATAATCGCCGCATTAGAAGCCGAAGAAGCATGAATCAGACCCACTTACTGCACGAGGCACAACCCAGTTTGGAGTCCTCTGAAATACCGTCAGATTCCCCACAGTCTTCGCTATCTCTGGAATAATTTGCGCGGCAGTAGCTCCATTCCCAATGATCCCAATCTTTAATCCGGCAATGGGTTTGTTCCAATTCCATCGCGCCGAGTGCATCATGGTACCTACCCTTGAAGTCATCTTTTCCAGGTATATCAGGCCATCGAGGCGTATTGAGCTGACCGACAGCAGAAACGAGGTAGCTCGATTTGATGGTGTAGGACTCTCCAAACTCAGCAGCTTTACCTCCGGTCACTTTAACGTCCGTGAACCATTGCTTGCTTTCTTCTTGCCATAGGGCTTCTTCGACCTGTGTGTTGAAACGGATGTAGCTATACAGGCCCCATTTGTGACAGACTTGTTTCAAGTACTGGTGGATCTCTTCTTGGCCTGGATACTCTCGTGTCCATTCAGGATTTGGCTCGAAAGAGAAGGAGTATAAATGACTCCAGACGTCACAGCAGCAGCCAGGATACTTGTCAGAGGATCAGTCATGTAATGGAAGGCGAAAAATGGGACAGAGGGATATACCTGATTATCATTCCAGGTGCCTCCGATTTGGTTCCCTTTCTCGATCATCACAAATTTTGATGCCTCGTCTTGCCGAAGGAGATCGATTGCGATGCATATTCCTGCAGTTGTGAGCCAATCTGCTTTGCACTGAATGTGTGATGGAAACATCACGTTCACATGCCTGAGATTCCAGCACCTATAATCACCGTCGTGGGACTCTCCCCATGATTGCTCTGCCAGATAGTGTTGGATACCATATTGATAGTCGTTCTGTGAGATGTTGTCGAAGACTCTATTGGTGAAACGACATTTCAAGACGTAGCACCTAGAAGAAAGGTCTTGCTGAAAGCACTTCCACATTGAAAATGGAGTGTTCCGTTCAGCAATGGGCAACTTCATAGCCCTTAAAGAGAAGTGAGGAGTCCGGTTTGTCCGGCTGTCTTTGTACCGGTACTGGCTTCGGGCCGACGGATCCCTGATCTACTATGTATTCGCCAATCGACGTAAGTCGTATCGAGTCAGTCATCGTGAAGCAAAAGTAACGACATTGGTAATCAGTTCATTATCAGGCAAGACAAGTCAGCCTCTCGTGCGCAATACCGGCTGTAAGTTTAACATTGGTGCGGTATTGATACTCCGTATACAGCATTGGTAAAGTCGTACTGCTTGCATTCTCTCCAGCTGTTTACTCGGAGAGTAACGAAGTCTGCGTATAGAGTGGCTGAGAAACAGTGATAAGTCCTACGCTTCAATGAATTTCGGCCACGTCTATGCGTTGGAGACTCTTTTTGGGTGGTGGCAAAGGCGAAAAGAGGACGCGTATCAATGCAACTTTCGTCTCCTGAGGATTGAAGTTGCCCGGTGAGGAGATGGAAGTGTATCAAACACCATCAGCACGGACCTCCGCTAGTCAACTCCGATATCCGATCCATACTTATATTCCTCAGGTCCCGGTCTGGAAGTATCTCGGTTATGATCTTGTCTTGTTACCTTGGCATCTTACAACTCCTCAAAGTTTATTGACCGGATCTGAAAAGATAAGAATCATGTGCTGTGAAGCAACATCTACTAGCGTCACGGGGCCTGCACCGGTCAAGAACTCACGCTCAATCATGTTTCGCGGCCATACCATCATGATCTTCTAAATTCTCACCACATCTCTTTCAATTCTCGTTTTCGACCTCAAAGCACTCTGTATCCATCATGGGCAACATAACATCAAAGTCCCCTCCAATTACGGAGAAAAACACCCCGGATCTCACAGGAAAGGTCTCATCTCACCATCAAAGATCATCCAAACAAGCCTCAACCACTAATCCAACCAGGTCTACATCGTGACTGGAAGCAACACAGGCGTAGGAGCAGAATTAGCACAAATTCTCTACTCCCACAACGCCAAAATCTACGTGGCAGCGCGCTCAGAAGAAAAAGCATCCAAAGCAATCAAAGACATCGAAGCGCGGCATCCATCATCCAAAGGCACCCTTTCATTCCTCCATCTCGATCTCAACGACTTAACCGGTATCAAGAAATCAGCACAGGATTTTCTTTCCAAGGAGAACAGACTAGATGTCCTTTGGAATAATGCCGGGGTGATGGTTCCGCCACAAGGCAGCGTGACGAAACAGGGGTATGAAATGCAGCTAGGCGTCAACAACATCGGCCCCTTCCTCTTCACGAAATTACTCATGCCGATTATGGTAGAGACGGCGAAGACGGCGCCAGAGGGGAGTGTCAGAGTCGTCTTCGTTTCGTCGGCTGCTGCGGCCGGTTTCTCACCTGCCGGTGGTGTCAGTCTGAAGAATCTGGACTACAGTCAAGACCAGGCTGCGTGGCATAAGTATGGAGTCAGCAAGGCGGGAAATATTCTTCATGCGTCCGAGTTTGCGAGACACTTCGGCGGCCAGGGCATCATCAGTGTGTCGGCAAATCCTGGAAATCTGAAGACGGAACTCTACCAACATCTACCCGGCTGGCAGAATTTCTTCGTGGAAAAGGTCCTCGCTGAACCCATCTATGGTGCCTATTCCGAGCTCTATGCTGGACTTTCACCGGACATCGCTGCAAAGAACAATGGTGCTTTTAGTAAGATTCAATGCCTTGGACTTGTTCATCATTGAAGCCACTAACCAAGTGAATAGTTGCACCCTGGGGTCACATCAGCTCGCCACGTAAAGACATAGCGAAATCCTGTCGAAGCAAGGAAGAGGGCGGAACAGGTGTTGCAGCTGAATTTTGGGAGTGGACTGAGAAACAAGTGGAGCAGTATATATGAGTAAGGGCGATTCAGCCTGTGGTTTCGGTGGCTTCTTTTTGAGATACCCCATGTTTGTAATTTGGCAGGAACGGTTTGACTTGTTTTGGTAGCGTAGGGCAATCATCAACCCACTTCTACTCGGTAACAAGTCTTCATTGGCAAAACTCTGGCAAAGGTCGTCTTCGAAGTTATCAGAGATTAATCAATGTCGATTTCCAACCAAAAAAAATTCTGCGTTCATAATGGCCGCTCGCATTAGCTGTCTTGTGAAATGTTAGATAGTTAGCCTAACACCGATACCACACGAAAGTTGTAATCTGCAGTTGGCCAGAGGTTTCTTCTCGTAATATTCGTAGTGTTATGCTAAATGTCGTTCCGAGTCTTACCTGCCTGACGCTTTTAGGTGGCGCTACTCGAAGTAGTGCTGTGAGAAATGCAAGCATCATTCCGAAAAACTTGCACAATCACGTTCACCAAATCCAGAAGACCGCAAAGTGTATCAAAAGCCTTTTCCGGCCGACATTGCTCAGATTCTTTTATAAAGCATAACACCTTTATATGCTCCGTAGAGAGAGCGAAACCCAATGAACCCTAACCGTATGATCCGTAAAGCCTTTACACATTCTCGAGAACAGTCTCCTTGAACTCCCGCTCGACCTTCTGTCCCGACTCGTCCGTTGTTGATTCTCCGTGGAGACCGAGGAGGGCACCCAAGTCGAATTTGGGTGATTTGAGGAGCTTGACCTTGCGTACGTGAACCTAATTCCTTGTTAGTGTCCGCAGTTCCCACCAAAATTTACGCAACCACAACGTACGTTCTGGAGTGGGTAAATGCCCTGAGATGACTTCTCGATTTCGCGTCCGATGACCTCTGGGATCAACTTGGTGGTAAGCTGGCTAAGAGTGCAGGCGCTGGCTTCGCGTGACATGATGTCAATCATCTTCTTCCTAATGGCTCGGATTTGGGAGGAGGCGGCGTATGTGGTTTTCTTGATCTGGTTTGGTCGTCGCTTGGTGAAGGCGATGCAGAAAAGACGGAGGAGGTAGTCATCGGTGGTCTTGACAACGACGTTGGCTTCGATGAGGGTTTGCCACTTGCGGACGAGGGATCGTAGCTTGTCGGATGTGAAGTCGAGACCGTGGAAGTTGGTCAAGCAGTTCTTGCCCTGGACCTCGTCGACACGGAGCCTGATCTTGCGGAACGCGTGGTCCTCATCCTTCTGCAAATCGGCCAAAGAGACCTCGAATATTCTGCCTTTCAATGCATCGTTGGCGTTCTTGAGACCGGTGGTACGGTTGACGAGGGTCTTTCCGACGCTTCATTAGTGTTAGTATTGAGTGCGCAATGGGTGGATGGCGAGTGGAGGGTGCGTACTCTCGGACGGCGAATGTGGTGGGCGCCTTGACGGAGTACCAGTCCTTCTTTGCGAAAGGATCGGTTCTCTTCTTGAGACCTTTCTTGCCCTTGGAGAGACGCTTGTTCTTTCCGACAGCCATGGTTGCGATTAGGTAGGTGGTGGGAAGTTGAGGTCGGCGTGGAGGAATTTGGTTGGAGTAGTCGGATATTGAATTGAAGTGTGGGGACACGTGATCATTGTGCCAAGAGTTGGTGCGCCTCAACTTTGCCCAAGACCTTTCATCTTTGAGACTGTTTTCTCTCTCACATTCGGCCTACTGGTACAGACAGATACGACAGAAGAATCACAACTCCCCAAAACATGGCACTGCCTCGCATTAGACAGAGAGACGAACGTCACGAAGCCTGTAGCGAAAGTAAAGGCACTGTGTCTCGTCCACGCCGCCGTACGACTTCAAGTTCTTCATTTTTGGAACCACCTTCTGAACTCGAGAAGAAACGCATTCTTACCTTGTGCTCAAAAATCAAATGACAAGTAAGTTTAAGGGACGATCATTGCTGAGTCGCCCAAGAAGTTACACCGCCCATGGATCCACCGATTCGTCAAGGAAAATGATGGGTTACGCTTGTTTGTGCAGCACAGATGATGGCTCGGGCTGTCTGCATCTTCTTGGTTCCTCGACGACTCCATCACGAGTCTTCCACTCTGTTCTGCCGAGTTGGCACCAAATCACTAGGTGAATGTGTTCATGGTGAAGCCTCCCTTGCTGAATATAATCTATGGAGGAGGCGCAAAGTCTTCCGCTCAAATGAGACTCAGGCTTATTTACCCGAGACTCTTCCCCGATTCCGTCGAGCTACAGTCCATTACTCGCTCGGGATCGTGGTGCGGTGTCAACTACGTCTAGTGCTCCACTGACCAACCTACTTTGGCGAAAAGCGAAGAATTAAATCGAAGAGGTGATAGAGAGCATTGAAAGCACACAGTGTCGGCCTCGACTAAGCCAATATCGGGTAAGAATTTTTGGGCAAAAGTTTGAAGCAGAGCCTGTGTCTCGAAGAGGATTCACGACTCCTGTGTGTTCCAGAGAGTTGGGAAGACTGTGGAACTATGGATTTTGTCCTGAGTGGAAATGGTTTTGGTTCGAGTGTATCTCCAGTCAGCTCAACACGACCTGTGTGTGTATTTTTGAACTGAAATCCGCCGGTTTTATCCATGCTTACATCTCAAGAAGGCAGATATCATTCGAGGTGGTCTTACCCGTCACCCAAATTTGTTGCTGACTCTATCTCGGGAACATGATATTCTGGGTTCGAATCAACAATAATTCGACTGCCGGGTCATGCCTCGCGCTACGCGAGACTCATGTACCCTATCCAGCACCTACAATTGACCTGTTTGCAGCCGCAACTATATGAAGCCCACTAACGGCCCGTAGCATGGCTATCTGGGTCCAAAAAGGTAGCCGCAAAAGCTCAGCTGATTTAGATTTGTCAGCCTATCTTGAATGCTGCCCGTGCATGTTCACGCCCGATGAAGTTCGATCTAACTTCTGGAATTTTTTAGAACGCATGGTACGGATAGGACGTAGGCCGTGATGGACTGCATCACCTCACTGCTCGTGCATTCCGAATCACCCGGAATATGTACTACTGTGCTCTGATGAAAGCAGTTGTCAAGAGGTGGGAGAATACGAGTTTAGAGGTGACGAACTTTGCAGAACTCATGGAAATGATGAGAGAGATGCGGACTGCGCTCTTACAACCACGGAGGGCCTTCACTTGGCGTCCCTTTCACACTACCTTCGAGCCAACAAATCCAGTTATCTAAGAGCAGTTTCTAAACTGGGGATGTTCATCGATGGATTTCTATCGAGTTTTCAAAATCGGGTTGCCAGACGGGACCTCCAGGAGAGAAAGCCAAAAACCAAAGGAGGAGTCGATTTCTTGAAGCAGAATCCAGTGTGCCGCCTTGATTTATTCGTTTGCAACATATTCAGATCACTGCTCAATGAATGATGAAAGCAACGCTTGTCATCAGGCTTGGATTTTAAAGACCTTCCTCAACTAGGATAATATACATTCAATGCTTCCTAACAAAAAATATACTGGAGAGAATGCTAGAGCTCGCAGCGGAGTGTGTTTCAGAAGTTGAGTCAGGGCTTCTCGAACGCGCGCCAGAAGCAGGAGTTGACACCATACTGCTATGATCCGTCCCATAGTGCTTGGCTTTGAGAGCCTTCTTGCGATGCCTCATCACCATCAAATAGGTCACTATTCCAACAATAACAATATACACCATCACCGCACCCACAAACGCGTACATTGCCTTGTCTGGACTTCCAAACAGCCGCACTCCTGAGAAATAGATGACCCTGGTGAGCGTACACAAGGGCCTCCTGCCGTGCGAGGCCTTCATACATATCATCTTGAGATCGTCCAGAAAGTTCTTATCCGCTTCCTGGCGAGTTTCGGATGTAAGACGGCCTTGTTTACCGAGGTTGCGATAGGCAAAGTCATGGCGTTGGCAGGCGTCTACAAAATTGAAGCCGAATAAGTGGTTTGGTGAGGACGTGCAGCCGTCTGAGGTCCAATCGAAACAATCGGGCGAGTCGAGTTCCCGGTGCTTGTGAAAGTTGGCTAGAGGGGCGTGCCAGACGAGCCAGTCTGTGTTCTTTGGGGAACAGTCGGACATGGTGATATTCCTGCTAAGCTGGTGTCAGTGAGACTTATGTAGTGGTGTGAGAGAAAGGCGTACCCATCATCCAATTCATCTTCGATGATGACTTGTGAAGATGCAGACTTTAGGGCAACCAGGAGCAGGAGGAAGAGATGCATTGTAGAGGACTCGATGGTGTTTTGTAGGATCAACTGAGCGGGTTTGTAGGGGCTTCGGGTGAAGTCTAGGTAATAGGCAGGCTTTAGCTGGTGGATGAAAGGGCTTCAATTGAGTTCAGAGATCTCATCACGATGGGAGGAACACGCTCGTGAGGAAGGCGCTGCGCGTGGTCGTGGACACAATGCGACTTCCATTCGTGTCCCTCAGGCTCATCACTTCATTCAACTCCTCATCATCAATTCGAGATCGATAAATTTCCGGCGATCTGGTTTCCTAGAGTCGCTAGAAATTCTTAAACATCAATCTCGAGCTCGGAGAATCTGGCATGAAAGCGGGGTTGATTCTTGTGATAGACAGATGGATCCATAGGAAGGAACGAGATCGCCGAACAGGTGGTGACAGACGTCCTTCGCTTGTTACCCTCCTCACACAACTCCTCACACAGCACGCTGGGCCAGATCAATATCGATCTACCTCGTCATTATCCCTCTATGAGATTAGGTAGGTGCGGACCTTGGTCATGGCCACTTCTTGTTGAACCTTATCGGTTAGACCCTCAGTTTATGTCCTTGCTTGAATTGCAAACAGAAGCTTAAAATTGATAAAAACACTATCGATGTTGATCCTCAGTTGATACAACTTGGCCGAAAAAACAAAATCGACGTCCAGAAAGACACAGCTGTCGCCCACCAGAATTCTCCAAGCTCCAACAAGACTGCCCCGACCCCCATTGAGCATTCGACTCGACTCCATACCATAGACAACCCTAACCTAGTACCAGCGCTCTTCCACCTGGTGCCTGTAGTTGCACGAGAATTTCCACTGGTGTGGACAGAAGAACTTTTGTGCGTGTAGGTTTCCAGATCTCCGTCATCCCGTCATCAGGGTGCAGACAAGCTACAAGTCCATTTTCAGCACGACAGATCCTCGCAAATTCCGTCAAGATGTCTGCTTCTGGAAGGCAGATTCCCTCACTCGTGGGATTGATGGCAATGCTGTGCCATACTTTGTATTGAAGGTGTAGCCGTCTCACCTTTTCTATTTCGACACCGGCAGGGACCTTCCAATGATCGTAGCCGAAGTCGATGTCGATGCTAGGGTCCATAGCAATGGCTTTTCCATGTATATACCACAGTTGGACGATAGCGTATGTACGGAGATGAAAGATAAATGCTTCGTGTTTCGCCTCGGCCCTTGATGCCAAAATTTCGGAAGCGTCGTTGATGTCCATCTTTTTCATCAATTTTTCGAGGAATCGTTTCTCCGCCAGATTGTTGTTGGGTGGTTCAGGCGCGCTAGTGAGAGGTTTCGTCCTTTCGACTCGGACTGGAAATTGGACCGCTTTCCGAATGATCGAGCACATTTTTATCATCTTGAGTGGAGGAATGCTTGAGGTGAGGTGCTAATCAAGGTAGTGGTAGGTATTGAGCTGATTATCAACACCTCCTAGCCTGATATACGTGTGGACAGAGTTTGCTCACAATATCCATAATTGAGACCAGCATTGATTGAAAGAAGACTTCTTTGTTCGTAGGTGAGACCGGCGGAAGAGAGACAATGATTGAACTTTTGTGAAAGCTGCATGTCTCGCTTGACAAAATTGATCCAAAGGCTTGACGGCTTTGTTTACAAATCGCCAAATTCATGCTCTGAGGGGCACCTTGAGTGAGAACATGGCCAGCGGTTCTTACGGAGCAGAAGTTCATAGCCTATAAGTCCAATTTTAGAGTAACTAACTGTCACGAATGGTAGACGGTGAATTGTCGTTGGCTGCAGATCCGAAGAATAAAGTGAAAGATAACCCGGAGTTTAGATGTATTTTGACTAGTCACGTGCACGGTCTTCGGATGCCCGTTAGCTCCAAAAGTGGACCGTAACAGTCCGGCTACGGCTAAAATCTTGTTGCACATTCGTCCTAGCCTTTTATTCTCTTCAACGTTAACCACAATAATAGCACCTACAACAATCAACTTCGATCTCGTAAAATGACCATCGAAGTCATTCTCGGGGCCCAATGGGGTAAGTTTGCTTAACCTCCCTTGCCTGGAATGCCTGCGTCCTCAGCGCTTGGCCGACATCGGTTGTGGCTTTCATGATACTAACGATAACCCCATAGGCGACGAAGGCGTGAGTCCTCGATTCGCACCCAACACGGCCCGGCATCCAGATGTTAACGATTCTATGTGTTCAGAAGGGAAAGCTGGCTGATATCCAGACCCGGGAGGCGCAACTCTGTTGCCGAGCTGCCGTAAGTTCAACGGAGGCAACCATTCCGCCGACAGCTTCCACAATCCCTTCGCAATCGACTATCTCCCGGTCCTAGTGGAATACCTGCTAACTGCCCCTAAGGGTGGACACAATGCAGGTCAGTCTAACTGCCGAGACGCAAATCTCTAAAGCCGCCTCATATGGCCAGTGCTGACTAGTACCACGATTTCAGGTCACTCGATCAAGTTCGTCAAACGCTTTCAATCGATCAATTGATATAATTGTTGTTTACTAATGTGTCAAAGGGTGGATGGAGTCTCCTATGAGTAAAAAACGGACCGGTCTCGAAGCTGTAGTTGGCTACTGACTTACATTAGCTTTCACCTCTTGCCCTCCGGCCTCATGAATCCGCGATGTATGAACTTCATCGGTTCTGGTGTGGTCTTTCATATGTAGGTCATCACAAAGCACCCCGACTATGACCCGATCGACTGCTGGACAGGCATCTTATTGATATCACGCCTGGCTCGCACCCCTCAAGTAAACAGGCCATCAAGACTGACTCGGTCCCTCTAGCCCAACCTTCTTCAGCGAGCTCAAGGAACTTGAAGCCAGTATGTTGCAAGGTATTCCAGTCTTTTGAGCATCAGTGTATCTAACATAACTCAGAGGGCCTGAGTGCGGTACACGACCGAATTCTTGTCTCTGACAGGGTTAATGTCCTCTTGGACATGCACATAGCAGTGGACGGTCTTGAGGAGATGGAGCTTGGAGGTTCGTTTTGTGGTCTTGAGAGTAAGAAACACCAGCTAATCGATGACATCAGACGGAGCTATTGGAACAACAAAACGCGGTAATGTACCCTCAGAACTTCGTACTGAATCGCTACTTTCTGCTGCTTTTGCCCCTTCACAAGCACTTCCATATATGAACAGCAGGGCTAGCGATTCTGTCATAGCAACAGGGTCTAATGTCCACCACAGGCATTGGTCCATGCTACCAAACAAGCAGAGCGGTAAGAGGTTGGCTTGACGAAGGGTCCCACTATGTACTAACTTTTTTAGCGAACTGGCATCAAATTGACCGACATCTTCAATCCTGAAATTCTCGAGGAGAAGATGAAGCGCTTAGCTAGTGGTTATCAAAAGCGCTTTGGAGAACTGTTCAAGTACGACCTCAAAGCCGAGCTTGCTCATTTTGAGAGTTGCAGGGAGATGATGAGGAAATACGTCGTGGACGGCGTGTCCTTCATGACTTCCGCACAGCAAAGCGACGTTAAAATTGTGGTCGAAGGCGCAAACGTAATGTTCTCGTCCCAAATGCTAATCCGACATTGCTTACTTCAGTAGGCACTGATGCTAGATATTGATTATGGCTCGTACCCAGTAAGTCTGCGTCAACTTCGCTATTTGATCCTGCACCAGTGCTTATAATCAACAATAGTTTGTTACTTCGTCAAGTACCACGCTTGCTGGGATCATTGGTGGACTCACTTTGAACCCGAAGAACATTACAGAGACGGTTGGAGTGGTTAAGGCTTGTATGTTCATTGCTTTGAGGCTGTCATTCACTGCTGACCTGCAACAGACACCACCCGTGTTGGTTGGGGTGCCTTCAAGACCGAAGATACGCAAGAGTGCGTCTTTATCACGTCTCCGAAGCCACCCAAGACTAATTGAAAACCTCAGGATTGGTACCAAACTTCAGGAGATTGGACGCGAGTGGGTGAGGTTATATGTACTCCAGAGGATCCTAGCTTTTACCACTAACAAGACGTAGGGGACGTCAACCGGCCGTAGACGCCGATGTGGATGGTGAGATTCAATTGATTAACCTTTCAGTCGCTGACCAACCTACTGACTGCTCTCAGGCTCGGTACGCACAACCCAAACCCCTCAGGAATTGCCGGAACTGGGAGCGCAACTAATAAGTACATACAGACCTTGTTGTTGTCAAGTACAGCAACTCAATCAACTACTACACTAGCCTAAATCTGACAAAAGTAGGCCCAGTATATTTCCTACATACATGAAAATAGCCTAACACTTTATAGCTCGACGTTTTGGACACCTTTGAAACGATCAAGATCGCAATCGCTTACAAGGTCGACGGACAGGTTAGTGGTGCCAACGAGATCATACTAGATGATAATGACGCTGACCGTCTGGACAGCAATTGGAGTCTTACCCTGCCGATCTTAAGATCTTGGAACAAGCTGAAGTGGTTTACCATGAGATGCCAGGTTGGCAGACGCCGACTACCAATGCGAAGACCTACAACGATCTGCCCAAGAAGGCTCGCGATTACGTGGAGGTAAGCACTCGAATTGAGCTCGTATAGCGAACGATGGCGCTGACCTCTAGCAGTACATTGAGAAGTTTGTGGGAGTCAAGGTACGTGGGCGCACATACTGTCGAAGCCCGTAGTTGCTAACTTTCCCCAGATCAAGTACATTGGCACCGGTCCCGACCGTGAGGCCATGATCCATCGCGCCTGATTGTGCCTGGCGGAGGAAGCACCCGAGCCTTTGCTCGGATTGTGCGCATGGAGTATTGGGGACCCACGCCGATTCATCACTCTAAGAAGGTGTCTGCGGTTGATAAAGCTCACATGATTGATGCAACACTGTATCTGGACTATACGAAGATAACAGCCACCCCGATTCTTCAATTGAGAAAGGGGTCGTCATGGTCCGAAGATTATGCTCCGCCACCTTGCGCCCTGCTCGGCTGGTCTCTTTGCTTTCTTCGATCTCGTCTGACCGCTGCTGAAGTTCCGAGTCTCTAAAAATCATTGTTTCTGCTGTCCTTGACCGCTCCTTTAACTTCTGACAAGATCTCACCTGGCTTGGTTCCTGCGATTGCATCTTGCTTGTCGATGTATTGATGTTCCAAATGCGTAGCGTGAGAAGGATCTAATAGAGACTGTGAGTGGTTATGACACTAAGATTTGATTACGAGAGGAGAGTCCTGAGGTTTCCATAAGTATTCCCCAGTGTCGCAAAGGTCTTGGAGGTGCAGAGCTGTGAGATATGGTAGAACAGATGGTTCGGATCTAAAGTGTTTAGAATATGGTACAACTCTTCCACACGATACATTATTGCACCGTAGATCTGAGCCCTTACGCTTTACCGGCTGCTTGATTGCCTTGAGACAAATCTTCAGTTGTGTTTGGAGTCTGGCCGGCCAGTGCTCGTCACGGAGTCACGTGTAGTCCGCTGAACTGCAGTCAATCCGCTCCGAAGGCGATATCGGCCCGTCTCAACGCCGTACGGCAAATGCTTTTTTGCTTTTTCTCCAATCTACAACCTCTTCGACTCATCACCAGGGCATCTTCCCATCCTTCTTTCATCTCATCTTCTCCTAGCCACTTGGCTCTACCCTCTATCTAACACATCGAAGCGCCATCAACCGATCGCAATCTTGAAAGTACGGAAACACGGAAAAAATCCTCATGATGCCGAGCATTAACAAATCATTTCTCCAATATCCAGGTACATAACAGAGGTAAAATCTGCATGAACCGGTGTTCGCTCGTCAATCTGACTCGTCTCCTGTGGCTTATCTCATTGCGCTGTCTTTGAAGTGGCAATGTGATACGATACTACATGTGGCGGGGCAAAAATTCATGAGCGTTCTGAGATGATACGGTTGAACTTGATCTGGATAATTCCAGCGAAAGCATCATGCGATAGCAGCGAAACAATATCCCTCCCCCGCGCCTATCATTCTAACACTGGTGTATAGGAAAGACATCATCGAGTCTGATATCCCAGCATGGCCGATATCGAAAAACATGCCGGAAACGAACATAACATAAAAGATGATGAAGACGCAATCCAGGCCCCAGAAACCCTCAGCAGAGAGACATCACCAACATCCATCGAACCACCTTCAGATTGGCACGGATACATGAAATCCTTCGAACAAACACTAAAAGCCTACAACCTCGAAACCCGAGGCATCAAACGCGTCCTACCCTCCGAACGCCACGATCTAACCAAAGAAGGATTCTACCAAGTCTTCGTCCTGTGGTTCAGCATCAACCTCGCCGCCAACAATATTACCCTAGGAATGCTCGGTCCCGCCGTCTTCGAACTGAGTTTCCTCGATTCCGCACTTTGCGCTGTGTTTGGTATGTTAGTCGGTTGTATCCCAGTAGCCTACACGGCAACATTCGGTCCTCGATCTGGGAACAGAACCATGATTTTCGCTCGGTATTGTATGGGTTGGTGGCCCTCCAAAATTGTCGTGATTATGAACATCATTGTTTTACTGGGTTACTCGTTAATCGACTGCGTTGTGGCCGGTCAAATCCTCAGCGCCGTTTCCCCACAACAATCCCTCTCCATCGTTGTCGGAATCATCATCGTCGCAGTAATGACATGGGCAATCACTACATTCGGATACTCTGTTTTCCATTACTACGAACGTTGGTCTTGGCTCCCCCAACTCATCGTCTGCTGTATCCTCGCCGGAGTCGCCGGGCCCAAATTCTCACCCTCAGCACCCAGTATCGCAACGGGTAAAACACTGATAGGAAACCGCCTCTCCTTTTTCTCAATCTGTCTTTCAGCAGCAATTACATACGCAGGAGCAGGAGCAGATTACTTCGTCTACTACCCCGTCCACACGCCCAAACGAAAAATCTTCACAAACACACTCGCCGGTCTCACTCTCTCCTTCACCTTCGCCTTCATCCTCGGAATCGGTCTCGCTTCTTCCCTCGCGACAAACACATCGTGGAAATCGGCTTATTCCATTTCCCAAGGCGCGCTGATTGTGGAGGGTTTCGCACCCCTGGGAAGTTTCGGATCTTTCTGCTCCGTCATCATCGCACTCGGTCTCATCGCCAACTTGATAGCACCAACATACTCCTCAGGCGTCGATTTCCAAACTCTCGGACACCAATTCCAGCGTGTCCCAAGAGTGATATGGAATACCATCGGTGTAATAATCTACACCGTCTGCGCTCTAGCCGGCCGCCAACACCTCGCCGAAATCTTCACGAATTTCCTAGCGTTGATGGGATATTTCGTGTGCATCTTCATTGCCATCGTCGTTGAAGAACACCTCCTCTTCCGGCGGTTTTTCGAAAAGCTGTACAGAAATTCTGCTGGACGTCGGCAAGACGATGGCGTCTACGGAGACGAGGAGATCTCTGATCAAGGCTTCTTGTGGAGTACATGGAATAAACAGTCCGCTCTCCCCCTAGGCATCGCCGCTTTGATCGCGTTTCTGGTCGGATGGGCTGGAGCCATTCTATGCATGGCGCAGGTGTGGTACGTCGGACCGATCGCGAAATTAGTTGGCGAGTACGGCGCAGATGTGAGTTTTTGAGTCTCGTCGATCAACGACTATTGAAACTTTTCTAACTCGCATGTTATTAGATGGGCAATTACGTCTCTTTCACTTGGGCTGGTCTCGTCTTTGCGCCCTTGAGATATATTGAATTGAGGAAATTTGGTCGTTGAGTTATGCTTGCTTACTGGGTTTGAGAGGGGTCGTGATGGCGATATGATATCAAGTGGTGCCAGTTGCTTACTTTCAGTGCGACTACGCATCATGGTATTCGAAATGAAGGGGCGAGAGAGATTTTTGAATATCGAAGACATGCATAACCATCGCTAAATCCCTGGAAATGTGAAAAATGTGCTTTGCCATGACCTTAGCGATATTGATCATGATTCCATTGTATTGTGCTGAGGTAAGCTATTTCTTGCGATTCGGTGACTGATCCATATCGTAAGATCAACAGCATGTCTCCCAATATATACAGGTAAGTTTGTCTACATACGTAACGTTATGCCAGCCGTACTGTCTTGGTTCAACCGACTCACTGCCTTTCCTGCTCACTCAAATGTTTCAAGGAGGCATAACAACCAGTCAATGTATATCGTAGGATGTCGATACTTATCAGTTGTTCGCGCCAAAGAGGAGCGAAAGTCTCCAGGTCGCAAAGAAAGTAGCAGGCGCAGAGCGATTGTGCACTCCCAGAAAAGAATTCACCATGTCTAGTCATTAGTCAAGTCAATAGTCTCAGTCTTGACGCGGCGTCGCTTCGGTGGTTGGACAATCTCGATACCGCCCTCGCTCTCGTCTTCAGATAGTGTAGGCTGGCGACGCTCTCGCTTGACGCGCGTATGCTCTTCTGTAACCGGGTCGAATCTAACTTGCTCTTGTAGCCGCAATCGCTCGCGAGCTTCTTCTAGGGTCAAGCTATCGATAGGGCGGTGTTCGAGTGGCAAAACGGGCACAACTGGTACAGGACTTGGGCTTCTTGGAATGATCATCTCAGCTTTCAAGTCGTCTGAGGGGTCTGTCAGTATCGCAATATGTGGGCGTGTGGGCGTGCCCTTCTGATACGCAAGGTAATCATCGCAACGGGAGGACACTTACTGCTGGATCGATAACGGAAACAGAAGGTCGCAAAAGGCTTCTCTTTCGGGTCAATCGTAGAGAAATAGTACGTCTTTGGTGTTCCTGCTAACGGTATCCCTTTAGACAGTCTTTATAATTAATTAGCTTCAAAACACCCATACAATCTCGTATAGAAAACAAACCCTGCTTTATGAGATATAGCTTTTCCTTTTAACACCTTTTCCGGTATCTTCCTATTATCCTCATTGAGTCCAAAGAAGCCTTCTGTCTTTCCTCCCTCCTCTTTCACATCGACTCGGTAAAATCGTATGTTGATCTCACCAAGCTTCGAGGCCTTCTCCATAACCGCCTTGTCAACTTTCGAGCTAGGTTCTATCATAGAAGATCAGTTTGAGAAGGCGTAAGAGTAAGATGATAAAGCATGTTACCAGTAACAACATTCCCAAACACAAACTTCCGCCTCATCCAACCATTGCCGGAATTGACATTAATGCCATCGAGTTTGGTGACTAATTGATTGGCAGTGAAAGCTTCTTTCCTGATTATCGGCCTACCAACAGCTTGACCGTCAATATCGAGCAGGCCCAAGATGTCATTGGACCCAAACTTGAACATAGGAATGAGGATGATTTGGATCGTGAAATTTGCGCCGTCCACAGCCTCGATGTACTTGGTTACGGAGGTGGCTGGATTAGGATTGGGATCCGTGCATGGATACTCGCGAGCATCTTTGCCGCTAATATTGATTCTCACTTGGATACCTTTGATTCCTGGTAAGACTGCCATGGTGGTGTGACTGGTGATGGTTTGGACAGTCGAAGCAGTGGAAAGAGCGTGAGTGGAGTCAGAGACAGCGAAGAGAGCGTGCGCGAGTCAAAGACAGCGAAGATGGCGTGCGCGATGTCAATTCAATGCAGAAACGAGCGAGGTGGACCAGCCAGGGAAGGTCGGTGTTGATGTGATGAAGGATAGAGAATGAAGTGAAGTTAAGACGCGAATCGCTATCACGTCTCCTCCACGTTATCAGGATTCTATCACATGACTAATAAGTAAATACGTATCATCATATAAAGAATACTCACTAATACCTAAGACCCTTAGCGGTTTTCTTATTAAATAAAATACATGTTTCTTATCGGCTCCTTCAAACCTACTATTTTTGACACATTGCCCGTACATGTGGCCTTCGTAGCATCTTACTTATTTTCAATTTCATTTCCTCCAATAATAGCATAAGAATATCAAAGATATCGATACATTTCTCTTTAGCATTTCCCATTCTTTCCAATCATACCTGTGATACCAAAACCCCAATAATCTCAACCCAAACACCAAGCTAAAACCATTCATTCAGAGCGCCAACTAAAAGATATACTATATAACAACCACAAGACTCACATCAACTCCCATCCCCAAACCCCACAGAAACACCCTGCTCAAATTTCCCGGGACTAAACGCCGCTAAAAAGGAATTCACCGGCGGGAACCCAGCTAAATCCTTCGTCCCATTCGGCTGCCAATCTTTCCACTCATCCCCACCCAAATTCATGAAATCAAGATGTTGATTCGTCGTCGTATAGGTCCCATTACCATTCTCATTGAGTAATCCACCTTTACGGTTACCATGGAGTCCATCCATGGTATGCCCATCACTAGGTCCGGCGAGGTCGTTGAGTTCGGGGAAATGAACGGTGGCGAGGTGTTCGATTCCATGCTCATCCATATTTCCAGTCATCCACGCATTCGAGCTCTTCTGCATGAGATGAGATGGTGCTAGAGAGGTTGATGTGTTATCTAAGCTCATGTTCGTCCAACTGGTGATCTCGCTTTGCGGTGTTACCATCACAAACCCATCCATCCTATCTGACTCGGATTGGCTTTGTTTGCGATAATGCATGATATGACTATTGGATAATAAAGGATCGATGCTGAGTCTACGTTCCACAGGCGGGAGTTTCGATTTCGAGTATACGCGTGCTACTTGACGACGTTTGGTGAAGGTGGGTGGTTCCATGTCGTCTACGCAGGTACTACTCCGACGAGCAGGGACCACGACGCCTTTGGGTTTCTGAAAATTATTGGTCTCCTCTGGTGTGCCACGGAGTTCCGAAAGAACAGCCTGGAGAACGAGAAACATTCTTTCCGCTGGTTGGTAGGTCTGTGACATGTCCTGGAGAGATGCGGATAAACACTCGAGGTACTGCATATTGTTATTGCGGTCGTTTGCATCCTTGATGAATGCCAAAGCCGCTACGAGAGCTGTTGCAGCGGTGCCAGCATGTTGGAGACCAGTAACGCAGATCTGCTTGGTATCAAATCGTTGTCGATGCTGCCAGAAAATTCGGGCTACACGGATAGCATGCTTGGTGCAGACCGTCCGCGAGAGGGCAGAGAAGTGGTTGTCCGGGCTATGATTGTCCTCGGAGTCGGATCCACTGGGCTCTTCGTACATGGCAAAGGGTCGATGAAGAAGGATGAGGGCAGCGTGGTATTGTTGATGGAGTATAAAGAACGAGAACGGAGCAGTGTTAATATTCGAGGGAGTCCATTTCAATGATTCCGGTAGACGAGCATACCAGTTTCCAAACTCACGGTCCAAAGCAGCCATCCGGAGGTAGGCATCTCGATCAACCGCGGCATCTGTCTGCGATCTCGGATCCATGTTTTCGGTAATTTTTCCAGCCAGCTCCATAAGGTCAAGGAGAGCTTCGTAAATCTGTGTTTCCAGAGCCTTTTCCGGGCCTGCTGGTAGACAAGTCCCAAGTCTTTCAAATTGCTTGGAGAGATGGTATACTTCCAGGTCGGAGCTCTTCATGCTTGTCGGTCTCCCTAAGAACAATGACCAGTACTTGTCGTAGATAACGCAAGCCCACAGAGTCATCCGGCGGATCTCTACTTCCCGTTCTGGTAATCCTGAAAGGCGTGTGTCGAGATGTAGACCAATATCGAAGGCGATCCTGTGCAACTTGTCAGCAACGAATCTCGTACTTTCGAGAAGATCTTACCGGACAGCCATGCCACTGTAGAGCCAGCCAACGTTGTCTCTTCCCACACCACATTCTAGATCACCCAGTAGCAGCAAAGCGACCACCGAAGGAATGCCTCCTGGTCTTTCCAATTCAGAGTCTAGCATGTACTTTGCCTCGCGATGTAGTGTGCTCTCCTTCCCTTGCAAAGTAATTCTCTGCATATCAGGTCTACTCTTATCCGCAAACCGATACCCCATAGCCAGCACACAGATATGCAAAAACCCAGAATAAAATTGCGTCCGCCCGGTCTCCCGCTCTTCATAAAAGGTGTCTTTGTGCAGCACATGCAAGGTGGTATTATAATACTGCCAGAACAAATCCATGAGATAGTCGTACATCTCTTCGGATAGGAAACGAATTGCCTTCTCTGCTCTCCTAGTCTGCTCTGCGGCTTCCCGACTCAATTCTCCCGACCCTGTTTGATCGGAGTGAACGTGGCAGTTTGTTGTTGGGCCGAAGTATCGGAGCCTTCCACTCAGTTGGTCAAAACTCAAATGTCCTCGGGTAGAAAGCAATCTCTTGACCATTCCGTCTTCCTTTATTGATGGCGTCAGAACGGAGGGAGAAGACGCAGAGTGACTGGACTGTCCGTCCTCGCCATGATGAGAATTTCTGTCAAGCTCCATGTGCTGACTTCGGCTTGTGTGATGCTGTTCGAGGTCGCCATCCATAAATTCATCGTGCTGGCTCCCCGGACTCGAATGGTCCTGGTTAGAGTTTGAGATACTCGTAGAGTTCTGTGATTTGTGGTATCTTCTTGAAGGAGACGCATCTTCCGGTCGGAGTCCATGTCGAGTCATAGGAGGGTGATTTGCCGGCGGAGGAGATGCGCCCTGCTCTTTGAGCATCCCTTCCAGCAAGGCTACACGCTCTGTTAATGAGCACATGTATGCTCGAGAAATCGGCCTGCGCATTGTCAGCCTTGGAATGCCGCCTGATCAGGGACATGTAGCACCTTCTCCGCTCATCATCGTTCTTGATCACACATTCGATACCGGATCGTTTACACTGTATGCATTCCGAGTCTCCTGCAGGCACTACACACTATGGGTCTCTGTGTCAGAATAGGCGCAAGATCAATGGTTTCGATGTTTATACGTACGCGTATCCTGCGATCTCTACACGAAGCACACGCCACAGAAGCCCTGTGCCTCGACTTTTGTCGTTTCTGCGCAGCAGTAGCAGTGCCAACCTCATTCAAAACTTGATCATTGATTTCATTCGTCAGCTCCTGAGAGCTCGCCATATTCTGACCAGCCATTGGATAATACCTTGACAAAGCCCAGTTACAAGAAAAAAACAAAGGATATATACAGCAACGTCAATCAGAATCAATGGCAGAAGGAGAGTATGAACGGGATTTAGTATGAGGGCGGGATAAGATTGAGGGGAAGGAAAGTCAACAATGACCTACTACTCGGCCAAAGCAGCATGCCTACCTACCTACCTACCTACCTACTGTACCTACCTACCTACCCTACCCTGCAGCCAGGCCAACAACAAGTAAGACTTGCCGACGCGCAACAAGGGTACGGTGAACTGGTGCGCAACCAACCCGCGAAAGCTGCACGCCCAGCAGTAGTCCATGATTACGGCTGCGGGGTCCCCACGGGGCTACCTAAGCCCAGAATCAGAGCGAGTTGACCCGAACCGGTGCCGGGAGGAGTACACTACGAAGCCTCGATAGCTCCCATCCTACGAGTAGCAAATGAAGATGGCGGGTGGACTCAATTGAAGTGAGAAAGAAATGTTGAAGCACGCTTCCCGTCTACCTCACGGTATTGATCACAAGAATCAGATAAAGATCCCGATACGAACCATCCTATGTATTTTGGCGGGTCAGCACGAATCATATTCCTAGACAATCCCAAGAATACATGACTCAGGCGAACCAATAGCATGGCTCTCGGAACGGCTGGCGTAAGATCACAGGGACTGGGGTATTGAAGATGGATGACATGAAGTTGCGGAGAAGACGTGGGGTGGGATATTTGGATCAATGCTATGGAGGTAAAAAGAGGCTTGGCTTCACTTCATTTTTCATTCGGATGCTGGAAGCGACACGTAGAACTACCCAACGCATTTGATGTGACAAGGCTGCCAGATCTCTTGGTACGTGACTGCCCTGGTAAGTAAGAGCAACGGACTTGCCGTGACGGACGAAAGGAACGTGCCGTATTGGGTAATTGTCGTCCTCCTTTTCTGTTTTGGGAGTGGCTGTTCCATGAGGTGTGCTCCCACTTTCCCATCATCGAGATCTTGCGTGCATGTCTTGTACGCGAAGGAAACTCCTCCATAAACCCCTCCGTGAACCCCACAACAATCTTCACGAGGAAAAGTGTAGCGGAGAACTAAATTATGGCGGAATATCTTCCTCTCCCCACGATGGCAAGGCACTGCTCGCCTCTCTTTTGCCCCAATCACATATCAGTCCGGTCTTCATTCCTCATGCAGTATTTGGAGCAAGCTATGGATTTGTCCATTATCCGATGCTTGACTCAGCTACTAACGACTCGATGCCGCCTCCGACACCAACATCTTGAGATTTCCCCGCCACACCTCTGCCAAAACGCCCGCAATGCCAAAAGTACGGGGTGCAGTGAAAGAAATCAGAAAAGGAATGTTCTCCCGAACGACTCGAAACCATTGACGCGACATATTTCCTCTTCCTAATCGACCTGCCAATCATGATCAGAATTCCTGATGTACGGGCTCAATCCAAGAATGTCCCTCGAAGCCGTGGCTTTCACATCGCCATTGCCTAGATAGGCAAACCTGTTCTTGTATCTGTACCGAATGTTGTAATCTTCGAAACGCGGGTCCTTGATGGACTTGAGGAAGTGGATCGTCTAGATTCTCGGTTAGCGGCGGCAGCGTGCAGTGCGGAATGGGGCGAACACATACTGATCCTGGCCAGAGATAGATACGGTTCTTGATCTTGCCGTCCTTGAACCAACTTCGGCACTCCTCTTTCCAGACCGTGTCCTTGTGAAATTCGTCGAAATGGCTGTAGAGTTCGTCCAGTGCCTCTTGCTTCACGTCAATAGATTTGATGTGCTCCGACTGAATCTTCTTGATCATCTTGATTGAGTATTCGATGGTCGTCTCGATTGATGGCAGCAGTGTTCCGTTACTCCACGTTGCCCCCGGTCCCACAATGGTGTAGTAATTGGGAAAGCGAGGTGCCGAAACGCCCATGTACAAGTTGGGTCCATGGACCCAGTCCTCGTCGACAGATTTTCCTTCTTTTCCAATGACCTTGAAAGCTGGCCTGAACGCAACTTGAAATCCAGTCGCGCAAACAAGAACATCCATCTTATGCTCAACGCCGTCTTGGGTCAAGATGCCTTCAGGTGTAACCTTATGGATGCCACTGAACACTGGTGTGACATTATCCTGGACCAAAGCCTCGAGATACCCGTCTCCAGGAGATATTCGACGACAGCCTGGCGCCCATTTCGGAATGATGAAACTTTTGATTTCCTCATGTCCTGGTCCCATCCGCCTATTCATCTCTTCCGTGATGACCGCTCGGAAATGCTCAGACATTGCTGAGCCGGCCTGGTACATACCGAACAAGCCATTGATCTCGGCCTCGATGCGCTTCCGGAAATCAAGGTGGTATTCTGGGTCATTCTTGAATCTCAGCTTCTCCTCCTCACTGAATTTGTATTGTCGCTGGCCTGGGTCGACCTCAGAGCCTTTCTGGAGATCGTTCACCAAGGCTCCGGCACCGAACGGAGGACTGATCCATGTTGGGCTCCGCATGTAGACCTGCAGATTTTGGACGACCTTCTGCAACTGGGGCACGATCTGAACACTGGTTGAGCCTGTCCCGATGACGCCCACCACTTTATCATCGAAGTCAACAGTTGGGTTCCAGTTGGCAGAATGTATGAGCGGTCCTTTGAACTCGTGTAGGCCATCGATATCCGGCCACTTCCAGTTGTTCAAAATCCCGGTGCCATTGATTAGTACGTGCGCCCAATCATTGTATCGCCTTTTTGTCCTTTGGTCTTCAAGCGTCATGTTCCAAACGCCATGCTCCTCGTCCCACCGACATTCCACCACCTTTGTGTTCAGCTTCATGTACTTCTTACTGCCTTTGGTGAATGGTCAGCAGATTCATTGAAATCGAAGGCAATGTTGAAAGGCTTACCATGACGCTCAGCGAAGTCTTCAAAGTACTGTTGGATCTCATCTCCTGGACCAAAGAAGTGGGACCAGTCCCATTTCGGATCCCATGTGAATGTGTAGTCGTGTGCCGGGATATCACAAGCCACGCCTGAACTATAAGATCAACGAGATAGCCCAAAACCTGGAGACGCAATCTCTCACCTGGATATCTATTTTCATACCAGGTCCCTCCGAAATGTGGATTCTTCTCAAACAACGTCAACTCCCAAGAACCAGGCGTCAGCATCTTCTCCATTTTGTAAGCAGTGCAAAGCCCCGATGCGCCAGCTCCCACACATGCCACCCGGACTTTTCGAACTTGTGAGTGGTACTGGTCCTTGAGCACTTTGTAAGGCCCATGAGGAGTGCTCTGAGGGTAAGGAATCTCGTCTGCGATGCCGTCGACCCCGTTCATAACGCTGGGCATCTTGGATGGAGACATTGTAACACCGTCCTTCTATTCCAGGCGCATGGGGCAGACTGCAGGCGACTGAGGAGATGTATGGGAAGGAGGTGAGGCAGAGAAAAGCTGTGTAAGATCAATACTAACGATAATAGAGAGAGATCAGAACGACAGCTAAATAACGAGGCTTCTCGAATCGGAAAAGATACTCAGAGTGTGGTCCTCTTTTCTAAAGTATCAGCAGTGGTGACACGAAGCACAGAGATCCTGTCACTCCACGAAGAATCGACAGTCACACTGTATTGTTTACGCGGTGCGCGTGCCGGTCGATTTAACCGCACCTCGTAGTGTCGTTTTAGAGACTCAGGCCGAATCATGAGGAAATAGTTCCAGCAGGAAGGGCCAGATCCAGGCGCATGGAACCATATCCGAAGTATGTACTGGTGGCCACTAGTCATCCGCATGGTGGTGATCTATTGGAAGTGGTTTTGCGGTCGGAAAAGGATACGCGACGCGTTGCAATTGTGACGATGGCACAGAAGACTCGCAGCAATGTATATCCGTCATCTGAGGCATGTTCTAGAAATCCGTCCACATCCGATGACGAATAGTATGGACTTCAGATTGAGCCTCAAAGTCGGTTTGTGTGGGTTGTGACTGTCGCCTCAGGAGAGGCCGGGGATCAATTCAATTTGGTCTTCGAGCTTGGACTACGATCAATCTGATAAGCTCTGATTGGCCGAGATTTCGACGACAAATATCGCATTCTTATTGGACAGTACCTTCTCTTAGGTAGTACAGAGAGGTTCGTAAAGTACTTCATATCCAACCCATATCCGAGCGACGAGTTCTTTATAGAGACCTAGGAACCAATAATCTTTCAAACAAGAAGAAGAACTATAATTCTAGTTCAGAGTAGGAAAACTCCTTTATAAGAGACCTAGGAACTAACAATCTTTCAAACAAGAATAAGAACTATAATTCTAGTTCAGAGTAGGAAAACTCCTTTATAAGAGACCCAGGAACCAACAGTCTTTCAAACAAGAACAAAGGCTACAATTCTAAGTTAAAAGTAAGAAAACTCCTGACGAGCTTAGGTATTCTTGATATTTCTGGAAAATTATACGCTATCGGGCTTCGGACGGATATGTAGAACTTGATCGACCCCCCTCTGTACACTCGATCAAAGTAACATCATCCCTTCGTGCTTGCAAGTCACTGGCAAAGTTGGGAACAGGAGTACGAGCCAGATTGTTGTGCATGTCTACCTCTAGTTGAAAACGGCCAAGTCCAACCAAATCACTAGTTGTATGACCATCACATGGTCACAGCCTTGCCTTGACCTTTCCTTCCAATAGCGGCGCGTCTCGTTTAGCCCACTCCTTCAGGAGCTTTCGCACAATCTTTCCACTTGCAAGTTTCGGGACCTCATCAATGAACATGATTCCACCAACCAGCCGCTTGTGTTTGGCCACCTTGTCATGCATGTACCTGTGAAGATCGTCTTCTGTTATTTTTCCTTTGGAGGCGTCCTTGAGGACGACATAAGCCCTCGGCCACTCTTCCCCGTGTCTGTGTAGCACATTAGTGAGAGAACCAAAGTGGGTACCGATTAAGACTAACAATGTGATGCCTACGCAAGCTGCATCTGCAACATGGTCGTGCTCAAGTAGAACAGCCTCGAGTTCAGCCGGGGCTACTTGCAAGGCATTTACTTTTATGAGCTCCTACGTCATGTCAGCTGTATACCGCTCACTGCGATGCCCTTAACTCACCTTCTTCCTGTCAACAATCCAAAAATATCCATCCTTGTTGACTACCGCGATATCGCCAGTCTTCAACCAACCGTCTCCATCCAAACTTTCTTTTGTCGCTGCTTCATTCTTCCAGTACCCCATACAGATGTTTGGACCGCGAACGAAGATCTCGCCTGGCTGTCCAACTTCGACTTCTTTGCCGTCCTCATCAAGCAGCATACATTCGATATTCGGATCAAGAATTCCTACACTTCCCGAACTGCAACCCTGTCAGTCACAGAGCCGGGTATAGGTGTTCTGCCTACTTACTCGTCCTCCACTGAGAATGGCACATGCATTGCTCCGCAAGTTACCTCAGTCATTCCCCAGCCCTGATTGACTCGTAGCTTGAACCGCCTGGTAATATCATTTTGAAGTTCTTTCGATAGCGGCGCTGCACCGCATAATATGTGTCGTACAGAGCTGAGATCGTAGTTCGAGGTTTCGGGTCGCTTGCTCAACATGACGAGAATAGGCGGTGCGGCTTGAAGGTGTGTGATCTTGTATTGCTGGATGTTTTGGAGAAATGTCTCGTATCCGAATGCTTCCATCACATAGATTGGGATGTTGAGTTTGATGGCCATGCCCATACACCACAATTGACCATAGGCGTGATAAAGTGGAAGGAAGCCTAACCATCGCTCAGGGGGTACATTCTTTGGACCATGGTCGAAGCCGTGGTATTTGATCGCAATGGTTTGCTGTATGTTTGCTATCAGATTGAAATGGCTGACGCAGACACCTTTCGGCAAGCCTATCAAAAGGTTTAAGAACGTGGGGGGTCCAATGAGCCCAAGCTGAAAGAAGTCTCACCTGTAGTCCCGGAAGAATAGTTGATAGTTGCGATAGTCGTAGCTGATTCTACCTCTGTCATAGGCTTCCATTTATAGACCTCAGCCTCCTCGGGAGAAGCAAGCATTGCTCGCCAATCTTGAACTCCATGCAGCGCGGCATTCGGCCGGTTTGAGAACTGGTAGATTCCGTCTTTGGACAAGCCACAATTCTTCGCTGCTTGTATGGCTACATCGAGGAGAGTTGGGTGAACGAGACAAACTTTTGCGCCGGTGTTTTTGAGCTGGTGAGAGAGTTCTAGGACCAGTTATTAGCCAATAGCAAGCCAGGATACACGTGAAGCATACCAGAAACGGTATATATTGGATTGGCTGCGGAGAAGATCCTCCTCGAGCCAACAATACCAAGATACGCAGATGGAACGTAAATATGATTAGGCGTGAACATCATGACAGCCTCTTGAGTCTTCACCCCTTTCCTGTCCAGGCCAATCGCTAGTCTTTTCACCCAATTGATGGCCTGCCTAGGGGAGAGAGAATTCTCCGCATCTGCAGACTCCAACCATAATGGCTTTTCTGAAGGAGCTGAGCCTGGAGGGAAGAGATATGTAAGGATATCAGTCTTGGGGATTTCGACTGGATCTAAAGGCGACGTGAGGACCATGTCGGCGACGTTAATGGGCTTCGCGAAGAGCAGCAGACTTGAATGTCTAAGATAATAGGACTGCGACAACAAATTCCTCGGCTCTCCCCTCGCGGGGAGTCAAAAGGCTTGAGTCGAGCCATTCGAGCTGGTCGATTGGCACGATCGCGGCACGATAATGGCTGCTGGAGAGAGCTTCGTCCCGAGCGAACGGGCCCCAGGTCTCCAACCGCGGAGTGTGGGGATGGATAACCATAACCTTTCCCCACGATTGCTGCATGCGACACACCTAATACCAATTCTGGCCATAATCAATATGGTGAAGCCATCGCTAACCGCGTCGACTGGCTTCAGCCCGCAATCACCTCCTTCCAGTCATGTCCCAGTTCAAGGATTTTGACAGTCTATTCCGTCTGGACGGCCAGGTCGCGTTGATCACTGGCGGTACGTACGAGCTGAACGCGTTTTTGAGGCATGTCTGATGAGTATGTGATGATAGGTTCGCGAGGACTCGGTCTCCATGCGGCGACGGCCTTCCTACTTGCCGGGGCGAAGAGAGTTATAATTACAGCGAGAAAAGCTGGTGGACCCGAGGGTATTGATCAGGCCGTCGAACGATTAAACAAGCTCCCGGCCTCCGGCAAAGCCCTGGGAATAGCTGCAAATGTTGCTGAGACGGAAGATATCGAGAGACTGGTGAAGGTGCTTGAAACAACAGAGGAGAAGATTGACATTCTGGTAGCCAATGCTGGGGCGACCTGGGGAGGGCCTTTCGAGCCAACACCAGACTGGTCTTCGAAGAAGATTCTTGATTTGAACGTGCGAGGCATATTTAATCTGGTCAGACTGTGCGTGTCATCTCAATCCATGTTTGTCTAAATCTTTTGCTGATACCTTCTCCAGATCACTTCCTCTGCTTAGGAAAAGCGCAACATCCGAGAACCCTTCACGAATCATCATCGTTTCCTCAACCGCTGGATCAAACGTTCCCCATATAGGGGACCATGGCACAATAATGTACTCGGTATCTAAAGCTGCGGCGCATCATTTATCACGAAACCTGGCAATGGAACTAGGTCCACAGAACTTCACGGTCAACACAGTTGCACCTGGTTTCTTTCCTTCCAAACTTGCCAATGGCTTGATTGGTATACTAGGAGGTGAGGAAGGATTGAAGGCAGACAATCCAAGAAGAAGATTGGGAGAACCAGAGGACATTGCCGGGGGTAAGTGTTCTCGTTGTATCTCTCTTCGGTACAAAATACTGATTGTATCCAGTCATGGTCTTCCTTGCTTCCCGAGCTGGCGCTTACATCAATTCTGAAGATATTGCGGTTGATGGTGGTGCACGATGGTCTGCTGGCCGTCTGCTGAAAGCGGAAGCCAAACTTTAAGAAGTTCGTGTCCTCTTGTGGGCCATCCGTCATCAGCTTATTGTCATGATGCTCAGTTTAATAAACCTCCAATATGTTTGCAGGTGGCGGGACTAGATCGGACTGCAGATTGTCCATACCAGTGCAAGCCTTTCTATCAAGAGCTTTGTTCTGTGCTCAAATTTCGCCCTCATCTCCGCAGATCGCTCGCATGTTGTTGCATGAACACCACTAATGTTCTTTCAGCATGCTCGGTCTATGTGCACGCAATTACAAACGTCCTACCGCGCGTTTGGATCGTTGCCTCTTTTTTGTACCGGGTATCATTTTCCGAGGATGAACCTGTAGTTGTTTCCCTACGTTCCCGCACATGCACTCCACGGACAATTCGTCAGAGTTCAATCCTAGTGCAGTTCGAGTAATCCGGATGATGGGGAATGCTAAAAATCTGTCATGCATATTCAACACGTCGAGAAGCATGTCTCAGGACGACATCTTAGTAAGGTTCTCCGGCATATCAGAACACTCGGATTTCACAATCTATAAAAACTTGGCAGGCGAGGACTCCGTCCTGATCATCCTGTCTGCTCAGGTCAATTTCATCTGATCCGCTTTACTAAATTCAGAACATAGCTGTAGCTATTGCCCACCATGGGCCTAATATCTGTTCTGGCTGTGGGATCCGCCCTCTCGTTGGTTGTCTATTCAATTCTCACTTGCATCTACCGCCTCTACCTTCATCCACTCGCCAAATTTCCAGGACCCATACTAAATGCAATTACACCTCTCCCTAGTATCCGAAGTCTCCTGAGGGGTCGCCTTCCACTCGATGAAAAGGTCTGGCACGACAAATATGGCTCTGTTGTGAGAGTCGGCCCCACCGTTCTTTCTTTCAACAGTCCTCAAGCATGGGAGGATATTTATGGCTTCCGAGTTGGATCTCTCAATATGCATAAGGATCCTATTCACGTGGGCTCTGTCGACCCCATTCCTGGCTCTACAACACTCACAATGGCTGATGATGCCAATCATGCGAGGCAGCGGCGTGCTCTAGCCTATTCTTTCTCTCAGAAAGCGCTGGGTGAACAGGAGCACGTCGTTGGTGGTTACGTTGATGTCTTCACGGAGAAGCTGGGACGCAAGGCTGACGCTGGAGAGGTTTTCAATCTCGTAGATTGGCTGCAAGTTTCCCACCTCATCTCTCCCAATATCCCCGCTTAACAAAAATAGCAACTTCACAACTTTCGACATAATAGGGGATCTCGCCTTCGGTGAACCCTTTGGCTGCCTCAAGGACGAAAAATTCCACGACTGGGTCGCTCTTGTCTTCGAATCCATAAAAGTTGGTGTTCTAGAACAAGGAACGCGTCGTCTGGCTGCTCCAGGCGGTCTTCTCCAAACTTTTCTTGTCGACTGCATTCCTGCCGCAAAGAAAGCACTTCGTCGTGCTCATTTGACAAGAAGCAAGGAGAAGGTCATGAGACGACTTAATGTGGAGAAAGACTCAAGCCATCGCGATTTCATATGGTATATTCTACAACAGCGAGAGAAGCACGATCTCAAAGACGACGAAATCGTTATGAACGGCGCTCTCTTCATCGTAGCTGGTAGGTTCCATCTGCCCCTACCCAACTTCCAAGAAAAAGCAAACCCGTTGACCAAAGTTGGCAGGCTCCGAAACGACAGCAAATCTCCTCTCAGGCCTCATCTCAAAACTAATCTGGAACCCTTCAAAATACAAAAAACTAGTCTCCGAACTGCGAACATCGATAACCCACGAGGATGATCTGACAAACGAAAACATCCAAAAACTACCCTACCTCAACGCCTGTCTAGAAGAAGGCCTCCGCACCCACCCTCCCGTCCCAGCCGGCCTCCTCCGCACCGTCCCAACCGGCGGCGCAATAATCGACGGCTCCTTCGTCCCCGCAGGAACCTCCGTCGCCGTAAACTCCTGGGCCGCATCACACAACCCCCACTCCTTCAAAGCCTGCGACGAATTCATCCCAGAGAGGTGGCTTGACGCCGCGTACGATGGTAATACGAAGAAAGCGATGCAACCGTTTAGCCTGGGCCCGAGGGGTTGTATAGGCAGGCATCTGAGTTACATGGAGATGAGACTTATTCTTGGGAGGTTACTTTGGGGTTTTGATTTGGAGAGTGTGGATGGGGCTTTAATGTGGGATCCGAGCGGGGAGATGAGGTTTATGAGGGCTTTCAATACGTGGGAGAAGCCTGAGTTGAATGTTAGACTGTGAGTTTAGACCTCGTTATTTCTTTTTTTTTCCTTTTTTGGCCTATGAGGGCTTTGCTGATTTACTTTTAGTGTCAGGGTTAAGAGGGACATGACTTGATCGGACGAGAAAGTCATTGGGTTATTATGGATACGTATACGAACGGATGAAGCGATGAATCTTGTGGCACCAAACTTATGATGGTCTTAGTGCTACATGCTGAGCACGGCAATTGACAATCCATGGCCAGTACCATTCTACTTGGCTTTCTGATAGCGCACCGTTGGTTCTCCAAAGTAAAAATGAGTACCAATGAACTAGGGATTGATGCTCGATGATAACGTCTACTTAGTAAGGAGACTATGAACGCCCTCGTCAGCCACATCCGTCGCCACCATCAGTTCCTCCATATTCTTATCACACCAGTCAGGCTGTTCCCTGAAGTAATGATTCGCCCCATTGACCTCCACTGCCAAACCCCAGTCCCTCCCTTCATCCTTCACCACGCCCTTTGAATCCTCCATCTTCCCACCATCGATCAGCATCAGAACGACCTCTACAATCTTCTCCACTTTCGTGAAATAACGATCCGGAAACTGAGACCAGCCTGCTTCGTCGAGGAGGTTGGTTCGGGCTGAGCCAGGACAGATTGAATTGACTCTGATCTTATCCTTGAAGTAGAAGTGTTTTGCAACAGCTCTTGTCAAGCCGATGACACCTCACAAAATATATTAGTAATAAATCTTTTGGTAAAAAGGAGTAAACTCACCGTGCTTAGCAGCCGTATACATAGGACAAAAAGGACTCGGATAAAGTCCCCCACAACTACTCGTCATAACAAGCGCCTGCATTCCCTTCCCATAACTCTCCTTACTCAACCTAAAATAATGCTGCGCCAAATACGTCGTGCTCACCACCGCCTTCAAATCAACGTCAATACTCAATTGATCCGGTTCCGGCGGCGGTCCCTCTCCCTCATGTTTCTGATAAAAGTTCCAACGTTCGATGATTCCGGCGTTGGCGAAAACGAAGTCGAGACGACCTTCTTTCTTATGCACGGTTTCAAAGATGGAGGCGAGGGAGGCGTAGGAGGTTATGTCTGCTTTGTGGAAGTGGGCGCCTGGAAGGGAGGTTTCCACTGCTAGCCCACGTTCTGTGTTTAGGTCTATGAGGTGAAGGGACCAATTTCCGCGGGCTGAGAGGGCTTCTGCTACTGCTAGACCCATACCGGAGACTTGAGGTCGTTAATTGGGCCATGTTATGTGATATGTTATACGAACCTCCTCCAGTGATTATTGCAGTTGGCATGTTGGCTATGAGGTAGGCAAGCAATAAACTGGGTTATTTCGGTGTATATAACCTCAATGAAACCGTTGTAGGATTGTTGGAGGCGTAATGAGGAAAGTCAGACAAGTAAGATGACCGTCATGGAGGTAGTGATCGGAGTTGCCTCGACTGTGAAAGTGTATAGGACATTCAGTGAGGTGGAGCAGTACGGAGCTGGACGGTAGAAGCTCCCCGTCTCCTGAGAACATGGCCAAATTTGGCTCATCTGTCGTGTACTACCTCCTACATTCTCACAAGAGCAACGGCATTCAAGCCGGATTTGTTGTTGCGAGCAGGAGAAAGATCTCCCGAAGAACTTTAGCCACTATTTTCTCAACGCCGAGGCCTTGGAATAGTGCAACCCCACCTTTTTACGCGGGGGGTTTCGGCGCGGCCCCTTCATTCTTCCGAGTCCTCCCCCGTACCCGTACCTACAGCACGGAGGGTGTTGATAACTTCTACATATCCGTCTGAAGTCGGAGCTCGCCAGGTGTTTTCCTACTCTTAATCTAGAATTACAGGCCTTTTTCTCGTTTAAAGGATCATTGGTTCCTAGGTCTCTATGAATATCTCGTCGCTCGGGTATAGTTCAGACATGAAGTACTTTGCGAACCTGTCTGTACAACAACAACCCGGCCATCATCGGAAAAGTAGACCCAGGCAAGGTAGCACCACAACCGCTATGGAAGCTCTGTCAGCGTCAGCGATCATGATCGCTATCTCTGGTGTCATGCATCCTTATGCTACGCGTCTCCCTTTCCTGAAAACTAACCCTCCTTGCTCTTGTCCTCAATATTAATGCCAGCTTCTCCTCCAGCTGAACGACTTCGGAACATCTCCAGTAAACTCAGTACCATGTCTTTCTCCTACAATAAATCCAACCTAGCAAAGAAACTCTTTATTAATAACGAATATGTGGAGTCGAAGAACAGCGCGAAGTTGACTGTTTTCAACCCCGTGAACAATAGCTTGGTGGCAGATGACATTGCACTTGCTGGTGCTGAAGACGTCGATATTGCTGTTGCGGCGGCTGAGAAAGCTTTCCCGGCATGGAAAGCAATGTCGACTATTCAGCGAAGAGGGATCATGTTGAAGTTTGCGGATTTGGTCGAGAAGAATGCTATTGCGCTTGCTGAGTTGACACGAATCACTCTTGGAGCTCCATATGAGGCATTTGGGAAGTTCGAGTCTGGATTGTGTGCAGAGGTAAGTCCAACAAATCGTCCGACCAAAAAGCACAAGACTGATCACTCACGAAGGCTTTCAAATACAACGCCGGTTGGATCGACAAATTCGCTGGTGAATCATGGCCTCAGGAAGACGGGTTCCTCAAGATCGTCCGCAACGAGCCCATTGGTGTAACTTGTGGCATCGTTCCCTGGAACGGCCCACTTGGAACAGTCGGTCTCAAGGCTGCTCCAGCCCTGGCAACAGGAAATGTTTTCATTCTCAAACCATCCGAGAAGACACCACTAGCCTCGCTCGCCCTCGGACCCCTCATCATAGAGGCAGGTTTCCCTCCAGGCGTCTTCCAAGTGATTTCCGGGGATGGCAGTACTGGTGCTTTGCTTGCAAGCCACATGTTTGTGAGGAAGGTGAGTTTCACGGGGTCCATCCCAACTGGAAAGAAGATTCAGGAAATGGCCGCAAAGTCGAATCTGAAGCGTGTTACCCTTGAACTGGGAGGAAAATCTCCTGCCGTCGTCTTTGATGATTGTAACCTCGATAACGCTGTAACTTGGACAGCCAACGCCATCACCGCAAACACTGGACAAGTATGTTTCGCTGCTTCTCGCGTGTACGTTCAAGAAGGCATTTACGACAAGTTCATCCAAAAGTACAAGGAAGCAATGCTTTCGAAAGCTAAAGATGTCGGAGATCCAAACAAACCAGAAACGACGATTGGACCCCTCGTCGACGAAGCACAATTCAATCGCGTCAGTGGATTTATCAAGCGTGGCCAAGAAGGTCAAGGTAAACTCCTTGTTGGTGGTCAACGTATCGGCGACAAAGGATGGTACATCGAACCCACTGTCTTCACAGACGTAGATCCCAAGTCTGAAATCCACACGCAAGAAATCTTCGGTCCCGTCTCCGTCGTCCGATCGTTCAAGACGGAAGAGGAAATCATGAAGTTGTCGAATAGCACAAATTTCGGGCTTATGGCAGGTGTCTTCACACAAGACATCAACAAAGCGCTGAGAGTTGCCAGTGAGTTTGACTCGGGGATGGTCGGTGTCAATTGTGTAAGCTTGATGATGATGAATGCGCCGTTTGGAGGGAGTAAAGAGAGTGGCTTAGGGCGCGAATGTGGCATCCATGCGCTTAGAGCTTTCACAGAGCCAAAGACTATCATGATTAATCTGACGTATTAGGACTGAAGAATTCTCGGTTCATCACTATATAGTCATATAACTTTTGCAATACCAGCTGAGAATGACTAGAAAGTTATCGGCGTTGAGTTGTAGTTAAACGGACTTTCATTCAACGGAATCTTCGGGCTGTATACACCTCGAGGCACACTGACTCAAAAACAACGCGCGGTGAGGTTGAAAACTGGGGTCAACCGTGGTATCGCCTTTTCCCTCCGCGTGTTTTCGCACAGGGTGTGTTTGATAGGAGGCATCATGATATCAATATTGGCGAGCGAATGCACTTCTTACAAGTCAGAAACAAGATTTTGAGCCTTCATCTACCTCGTTCTTCAACTATAACAATGCTACTCTAAAAATGTGCATGTTCCGTTCCCTCTCGTCCAAACGATCCAATCCCTTCTTCGCACCATTCCCACGCACATCTACTTCCCCTCCAAAGTCTTCGTCGCATGCACAATAATCCCTGTGATATGTCCCATCCACCTATAAACACCTCCTAAATCCCCCGCCTCAACCGCCTCAACAAGTCCCGGAAACGTAGCCCCAGAATACCCCGTCCACTTCCCCGGCGCAAAAACGACATGTTTGAACCACGGTCTCCCATCCAGTCCCTTCTGATATAAAAATTGTCGCTCCAAGAACTTGTAGTTGTCATTGATAGACTTGATGTGTCGGGCTTGTTTCACCTTAGACCACCATTTCCACCACGGGAGAGGGTTTTTCTCGAGATCGGTGAGGAGGGCGGAAGCTTCGGCGTCGAAGGTGAGGGAGATATTGTAGAAACGGGCTACGACAAAGTCGAGGGTGTGAAAGGAGATGTTGTATGGGAGGCCTTGAACATTTACGTCGCTATATCTAGCAGCTTCTTCGTTCTCGGCTATGGCTTCGGAGGTGCGATTCAAAGCTTTGTCTTTGACTGATTCAAGGTAGACACGAAGTCCTATGGCGTAATCTGTGGCGTTGAGTTGTAAGATGGGTGTTTCAACGATTCTCGCTGCGAGAAGTGACCAGAGTTTGGTCATGGCCACGTGGTAGTGCCAGCCAGGGTCTCCATATGTGTCCATCCAGTGAAAACTGTCGTAGTTGCTATGGTAGTGGTAGACGGCCGTATCTTTTCCACCACTGAATCCCATGTCTAGAGAAGGAATGCCTGGACCACGGTTTTAGCATTTGATCAATGGGAGAGTCATAGTGGCTTCATGAGTTCAGTGCCCTTCGAGAAGACTTCAATCATGAACTACCACTTTTAACTAAGTATCGATATCGATAAATGTCTGGTAATATAATTTCCAACGCTCGCCAGAAACTTATCGATATCGATCTTAAGTTAGTGTAGTTCAATTGTAAGAAACATGACTAGAATTCCTAGAGGTAGGGGACACAGAATTACTGAAGCCACTGTGGAGTAATTTGAACAAGCATACCAGCATAGTCCTGAAAGGCAGTGAAGTCAGACCCTGAGCCCATAGTAGAGATGTGCTTGTTCCAAGTATCATAAACTGTCTGATTCTCAACAGTCTGGTTGGGCGAGAGCACCAGTTTTGTGGTCTCAATGAGGACACGACTCAATAGAGGCGCGGAACTTGTCTTGAAATAGGGACCAACGATGCCGATATCAACATTGAGGTAAGCGACAGCGGTCTCGTTCAGCCAGGGCAAATATTCTTCAACCCATTCTGTAGAGCCGATCAGGCCATACTCTTCGCCGTCCCAACTGGCAAATACAATTGTACGGAGTGGCTTCCAGCCCTTGGCAAGGGCAGCACCAAAGCTTCTGACCACCTCGTTCATGGCCGCAGAGCCACTGTGAGGATCGCCTGCACCACCCACGATCCAAGCATCGCGATGATTGCCCAGAATCACAACTTCGTCTTCGATAGTACCATTGATGATGCCGATCACGTTCCACATTGGCGTGGTGACGTACTCTTGTTCGTTGACGAGGTTAATGACCAACTCCGGAGGCGAAGGCCCAATGTTGTACTCCACACCTTGTTCGGCTAGTCCTCCGCCCTGCCACCATTTGTTGAATTCCTTGGCTTTGGGGCCATAACCGTTCAACGCTTTTAGCAATGGCAGTGCATCTACATATGATATCGGTAGGGAAGGGATAGAAGGAGTTGAGAAGTTAGCGGGCTGTCTCGGTACCCCTGGAAGCGAAGGATAGCCTGGAGTTGTAGGGTCACCAGGAGCGATTGCTGTGATGTTAGTGAACATGGAAGTGGCAACGTTTGAGATTATCCTTACAGAGAAATTGAGCAGAACCTCTTTGAACACTGCTAGGGTTGCGAGCTGGTCCCTCAGGGTAAGGCTTGTCACCGTTCTCTGGGGAGACGTCGCCATCATCACCAGGGTCGCTGTATAAAATCGCTCCAATCATCCCCAGATCTTGCGCTCGCTTCACCTTGAGTCCTCTAAATATACGACCATATTTGACTAAAGCGATCTTGCCTTTCAAGCTTACATTGGCGTTGACAAGATCCTCAAAATCTCCGTAAGTTCCATAATTGACATAGACGTACTGTGCAGTGACATTACCCGAAGCGGAGTATCCATGAAACGTAGGTACACTATCAGGCGACCCAGTTGTGGGGTCATCCTCGAGGACATCCTCCTTCAAAGTTGCCTCGTATTTGACCTTCCACGAAGACGCTGCTGCAGAGCCGTTTTCTCTAGTCTTGGTCTTGTTGCTCTTTTCCAGTAATGCCAGTCGGTGACCCAGCGGGTAGTTAACATAGACATCATAGGCCACGATCTCTGTCTGAGGTATGCCAAATTCCACCCACTTGTCTTTGGTCCACTCTGCCTGAGATATATCTTTGCCGGCGAGAGATGTTCCCGAGGTGTAATAATAGCTCCATTCTCTTGCCTTGCTCTCGTTCGGGGTTGCCAGTAGCGTGTCCACCAATTCTGTGTATCCAAAGGTCTCTTCCTGGATGTGTATAGGGAGATCGTCGTTGCGGAAGAATGGGTGTTTTGGGATACAGACATCAGGTCGTTTGCGATGGCCGTGTCTGCGTCGGTCCTCACAGTCTGGCACTATGAACATGAATAGCAAAAAAAGAGTGAGAGTAATCAGCAAAAGAAGGGCAAGGATGGTGGAGCAACATCTCCTCAGGGTGCTATGCTGGTATCGCTGTCGCGGGGGAGCTGTTCGAACTACGACAAGCAATGGCGTGCGCTCGTCGTGTTGGTAGTCGGCCATGTTGGGGGTGAGGTGTACAATTAGGAAGAGATCATGGGAAGAGGTATGAGGTAGGGTAGGCACTCTGTGTCGGTCTTGGGGCGCACGCAAGCTTCCGATGAGATGGTGGAAGCTCCATGTGGGGGTAGATAGCTGCCTCTGACTCGTCGAGGAATATGCCTAAAACGGACATCCGGCTCAACTTTTTATATACTATTAGACCCCACTGTTTTACACGCTGATAGGACTATTGGATTTTCCGTATTGCTCACAAAGCCATGTGGAATGCGCCCCAAGGGATTTCTGGATTCGTGAGATTCTCTACGCCATCATCCCATAGCAATCAATCAATCACCCGCTGGCACAGGAAAACTTGGAAGTGAAGATCCTGCGTCTCTGGTGAATGTTTGGCTCGTTCTCTTCGTGTATTCATATCTAACGCCGTCTCCATCTGTTCCATAGCCATCCCCAATGTCCAACAAGTGTACTCAAACAAAATAACCGAACTCCCTCATCACTTCGTAGACTCGTGGTCTCCCAGTATGCGATCCGACTAATCGTCCTTGGCGAACTCGTTGCTGCCTGTCTCGTTCAATCCCAAAGGATTCTCTCCACTTTGCAGATGTCCTCCTAGACTCGTCTTCCCGTGAACATACGAGTCCTTGTTGTCACCTCCAAGCACTTCAGCCTTCTCTTCTTTGTTCCCGAGGAATGGGCCAAGAGCAGGTTTTGTTATGCCACCGACAGCGTTGCCGAGTGGGCCTGTCACTTTTCCCAAACCGGCTCCGACTGGAGTCAAGACTGTTCCAAGGCCTTTGCCTAGAGGGTCGCCGATGTATTTAAGGGGGCCTGATGTGTTAGCCACGGGTCGACACATCTCCATGCCTAATGCATGGTTGCATACCTTGTTCAGGCTCCTTTGGCTCCTCGTTGTCATCTTTGTAAGGTGACTTCTGTTCCTTGTATGGAGTGGGAACGTCGATGTGATTGTGTTCTTCGGACATTTTGAGCAGCGATTTCTGTACTGCAGTGGTTTGGTTCTACATGGTCCAGGACGAGCACACGTCGCTATATACATATGCCGCCTCAGGCTTCGTCGTTTCCTTGCTATTCCATGTTCCGCGCTCTTGTGTGACCCGGTACGTCATTAGGGGGTGTTTGCGTTAGCGTGTTATTGTCAGCTGCATTCGTCGCGTCCTAGAATTTCCACCTGCACTCGCGACGACGTCTAGAAACATACCTCCTTACAAAAATGCCACAGTGAAGGACATCATATACAACTCGCTCACATCTACACCATGTCCTCGGAACCAGGACTTTGGGCTCAAATCGCCGGCATCATTGCCTTCAACTTCAGCAAAATCCAACCATACATTTGGACGGAGCTCCACATTGTCGCCGCATCACTCCTCCCAATCGTTACCGCTGCCCACGCCTCCCTCTCGCGTCCATCCTCTGCTGCGAAGCCAAAATCACGCAAAGCCAAATCCGTCGAGGACATTGTTCAAGAGGAGGACAGCGAAGATGAGGCAGAGGACAACGTAAAGCACATGGAGGGCTTCTCACGAAGCGATGCTCTTTACATGCCGTTGTTTGCGGGCATCACGTTGACAGGACTGTACTTCTTGATCAAGTGGCTGAAGGATTTGAACCTGCTCAACAAGGTGCTAAACTACTACTTTTCCACTGTTGGGTTTTTCGGCATCTGCAAACTGCTTGCCGACCTCGTGGACTTCGGCCACTCGTTCTTCTTCCCCAGATGGTATGCCGATAGCAAAGGATATTGGCGTGTCATGAGTACAAAGAGGAAAATGGCCCTGGTCAGACAAGGTGCTGGAGAGACGATTGTCGAAGAACGTAGCTCCCCGCTCCCTGGAGTCCTTCGTAAGGCGCCTCTACCTGCTTCTATCAACAATCTTCTCTGGACAATTCGAGAAATTACGAGCCACAAGATTACGTTCAAATTCTACATTCATCGCATCGTGGCAGCAAGGACCCATCTGACAGCGGCCACAATCATCGGTGTGGTTCTTGGATCCGTCGCAACTGGCTGCTACTTCTTCTTCGACAAACCATGGTTCTTGACCAATTTGATGGGCTGGGCATTTTCCTACAGCGCGCTCCAGCTCATATCGCCTACCACATTCGGTATTGGCAATCTCATCCTCGGTGGCCTGTTCGTCTACGACATCATCATGGTTTTTTATACTCCGATGATGGTCACCGTGGCTAGGAATCTAGATGTTCCTATCAAGTTGCTCTTTCCTCGCCCAGCAGACAAAGATGGCAAGGCTGGTTTCTCTATGCTTGGACTGGGCGACATTGTGATTCCTGGAATGATGATTGGTCTATCTCTCCGCTTTGATTTGTATCTTCACTATCTCCGACAACAGAAGACGAAAGAGAAGGACGAGGGCAAGCAAGTGTTGACTGCCGACTACATTGCTCCTGGGAAATATTTCTGGACGCATTTCTGGACTTCTTCCTGGTTCTCAAATCGTGGTCCCCGGCCGGACGTGCTTCGAACTGGTGCTTTTCCAAAGACTTACTTCTGGGCAAGCGTGCTTGGCTACACTGTTGGTATGATCACGACTCTGTGGGTCATGGTCATCTTCAACCACGCGCAGCCAGCCTTGCTATGGCTGGTGCCAAGTGTCCTCGGCTCTCTATGGGGTACCGCAATCATACGAGGCGAGGCCAAGCTGATGTGGGATTTTACCGAAGCCGAGGAGGAATTTCCAGAGATCGACGACAAGGAGAACGACAAAAAGGACCAAGAGACCAAGAAAGCCAGCAACAACTCGAGTATTTTCAACAGAGACCACGAACCCAGGTTACAGAAAGCAATAGCTGGCGTCGTCGAGGCTGGCGATTCCGCATCCGAAGGCGAGGGCGAAGACAAGCGCACTAAGTCGAAGAAAAAGGTCGAGAAACTCGAGAATACGTTTCGCCGCGACAAGGCCAACGACTTGTTCTTCTTTTCCGTTGGGCACTACTCGCCGATGAGCCGTTCCAAGGCTATACAGCAACAAGTACCAAAGTATGCTGCTGACGAGGCCGAGGGAGAACGATCTGGCAAGAGGTTGAGAACTGGATGATTGTGCAGGATCTTATGTGGTGGATCATTTGCCGAAATGGGCAAAACATAGCGATGGGCGTTTGTTTTTGGCTTAGGCGCATGGCTGGTATGGTGAACATGGATACCCAATGTGCAAGTATAAGCTTTTTTAAGTACATTACCTACGTTTGATGCATAAATTGCCGGCTTTTGCTCGTCGCAAGTTTTACGTCGTGATTGACCCGTCACAACCAGTTTTTTCCATTAGAGCAATAGCCATGGTCATCGTTCTGTATGGAGTGGGAACAAGGCCAAGCTCTTGCACTGTGCTGAACTTGAAGTACGTAAGTCATTTAACGAAGTAGAGCGAGAGATCGAGAGCCTTTTTCTTCATCAATAAGCCACTGAGCAGGCTGAGAAGAGATCCGAGTATGTTGGAAACGAAATCTGCCACATTTTCCTTCTGCTGGTGTATATGATTGCGTTGAGCTGCGCTCATAGCGACATTGTGATATCGAGGAAGACGTGGACACTGAGCAAAAGGGCTACTATTAATTCTGCCGTAGATTGACGAGACTCATTGGATAAAGAGAGAACAGTTCTAGGTGTATGGCGTTGAGAGTACACTAGGTGAGCTGGATATGGAGAGATATTAGCTTCTTCGATCGGCTCCTTGGATTTCCAGCGCTTTTGTGAAGCGAACTGTTTGATGTTTGGGTGTCGTTGAGTTGACGTTCGGAGCTCTCCAACAAAGTCCGATCCGTTGAAAGCTTCAACTTCCACCACGGGAGCGAGTCAGCAAGAATCTCAATCTCTCCTTCGCTCTCCCACACACGCCGGACACGCTCTCTTACTCTCCAATTTCTTCTCACGACAGCAATTATGCCTCCACGAGTCCCCGTCCGTCTCCTCCGCACTCACCAGATCTCCGCCCTCCGCACATCCTTCCGCCAACAATTCCAACAGCCATTCAGGTTTCAACGCAGACATGCCGCGACTGAGGCTGCGCCTGTAGCAGAAGAGACTGGATTCGCAAAGTTTTGGAACAGCAAGGTCGGCCCAAAGACGGTGCATTTCTGGTAGAGCTTCCTTGAAAAGCCCGACGTCATATCGATGGGTTGGCATATATCAAAAGCAATTGCTAACGTGAATACATTGTAGGGCACCTATCATGAAGGTATATCTTTTCCCTCGCGAGGCCTGTTCTTCTCAGAGCCAAGGCGCGAGCTCACGCGACGTACTGATCCGTTCCGGACTCCGAGCTAACAGCGTATAAACAGTTGGTCATTGTCCTAGCAGGTGTAGCAGATTTCGCCAAACCACCAGAGTCTCTCTCTTTGAACCAGAATCTCGCTCTTCTATCGACGGGTGCAATTTGGACCCGATGGTGCTTCATCATTAAACCCCAGAACCTCTTGTAAGAACCACGATTGCGCATTGCGTTGGACACATCAGAACAATGCTAACCACTCGAACAGCCTCGCAGCAATCAACTTCGGACTAGGAATTGTCGGCGCGATCCAGGTTACACGTATTACCTTGTACAATAACTCGCTGAAGAAGGGAGGAATTACGGAGACCATTAAGGACGAGGTTAAGGCGGAGGGACAGGCTATCAAGGACACTGCTGCTGCCGCCAAAAAGGCAGTCAACTAGATCGGTGATACTGGAGAGGCATGATGCGATTGAAGCCAACTAGAATAAGAGGCAGAGGTAGCGATGGAGCCAGGACTGCACAGGTCGAAAACTGCACTAGGGGATACAGGGCTGTGTAAAGGCTCAGCCACGGCGGCCAATTACTTTTTTGGAGTCCCTTTTGTAACTAGTAGAAGCCAAATTAAGGGCTGTAGTTGTTTGGACATAAAACAGCCAAAATGAGAGGCAGTGGTCCTCTCTCAAAATCTTTGTCTTTCTCCTTCTCCTGGTCACGTCCTTGCCAGCAACCTATAACAAATCTCATGATACTGAGTCTCATTTCTCAATTCTTGGTCCTCAATTCTTGATTTTTCAGAGGAATATCTTGAAACTTTGATTTGAACTCACTTGGAAAGTACCTGAAGAATTGGTCTGGACAAGATCAATCAGGCCTGGACCGTGACAAGCCCGTCACTCAGCCGCGTACAATGGTATGCACAAGGCTGAGTCTGAAAAGCTATACTACCTACCTAGTACGGCCTGTATTAATAAATATTATTTCGGTTTCGCATGCAGGGTTTTCTTCGAAAACCACGCATGCTTCCACAAGCATGATCCAGGGGAGAATTTTTTTCAGCTGCTAATGAAAAATGGCTTTTTTCCCGCAATAAAGTTTTCAACCAGTATATAGAGCTTCCGCGGCCAGTAAACCGCCGGACTTGTTTTGTACCTTTGTATGAAGCACTGGCTGGCTGCCGGTGCAATTGCAATTGCATCAGTGGACCGCACTCAGCCTTGTGATCTTGGATTCCCCTTTCCTCCACTTCCCCCCTTCCCGGTTACCTGCACGCATGAGTACAAAGCGGGGACTCATCGACGCATTCTATGGCTAGCCTTCTCATTCTCACGAGGTACATGTATTTTACACATGGTTCAAATGCCAAAATAAGGCACTTTGGCGGAGTGGTTAACGCGCGGGTGAGAACTCACGCTTCGATTCAAATGTTGAACTCATGACTAATTCTCTCTTCCTAGGCCTGCTAAGCCCGTTCCTTCGGGAGCAAGAGTTCGAATCTCTTAGGTGTCGCGTTGTACGTTGCTTTTTTAATCTCTACACGGTGTAGGTTCTGTTGGGTTGATGGGTTGTTGTTGTTATGGTAGCGCTCTTTAGAAAAAGAGGGGTAGTATTTGCTTTGGCATTTTTTGATTCGTTGAAGTCGGTTGGGTATAAGTAAGGTCGATCTTGTCGTTTTATGCGAATTTACATAGTTATCCATCTATAGTGTACAATGAGAATTTTCCATCGCTCTATCTACCTTTTTATCTGCTTGAAATCCATGGCTCACTGCTTCACCCATTCGGGCCCACGACTTTCCCATTTCGCTTCAGCCTTGCCACGATTCGTCATTCGCATCCGACGTTTTTCTTTTTTTTTTTGGCCTGTTCCTCATGCTCCTGAGAAATTCTGTCGAATTTCCCTGCAATAAACCGATTTCTGATCTTGCGAGGCTGAATTGGAGGCAAACTCTGTTAATGCAAGTGTTGTTGCGTTATTGTCGATATTGGCGCCACTCAAATTCCTCTTTTCTTGGACTGACAGTGTAACATCTTTCATCAAAATTGTCCGCAGGCCCAGTCGCATCATTTATGCTTTCTCTCCGAGACACGGGAATCGTGCTGTATACTTGCCTCATTGAGTAGGGCTAAATATCGTAGTGTTCAACGTAGTGTTCAAATAATTCAGATACTTGTATGGGTGTGTATTCATCCGTAGAAGTAAGGCAGGTGTCGTAATCATGCTGAGGGTGTCCATATCCATCCGCCCTAGTAATGTGTAGGCAGTCGACCGAATCTCCAAGAAACCTTGAACACTGGTGAAAAGAACATTATACCGTAGTATTATCGGTAGTATAGACATCTCAATAGTTGAATATATGTGCATCGTTCGAAGAAAGACATACTGGAACACTGAAAGTTGCGGCTCAAGTTTGGCTTTCTGAATCCATAGTCGGGGAAGAAATTGAGTCGGTGTGATGCCATAGCTCAGACAGCTCAAACCGTTGGTGTTATATGCTCTCGCCATCATGCTGCTCAGGACCCCTTTTGGGCCAGCAAGAAGTAATGGAAAGTGAGCTTTCTACTTCCCAGGGTCAAGGTATGGCCCATAAACACGAGCGAATGAGAGGAAAGTGGTGCTAGTCCGAGTATAGAGCCTACATTTAGAGAGGATTGGTTGAGCCACTGAGATCGAAGAAGTTTAACGCCGGGCGCGGATCTATAGAGATCCTTCGATAAATAGATGCTTACGCGAGTAACTTTGGTTCTAAGGTCTTTATAGCTACTTCAATACTTCGGGAGGATGTTCGGTCCTCAGTTCACAGATATCTCAGTAATGGTAAAGTTCAGGTACCCTCCCAAACTTTACAGAATCTAAGGAATTGTCAGCTAGAGCTACTCGAATCATTTTCTAAACAAAAGTTGCATTCAATACGCTGACTTCTTACCAGCGTAGTTCCATGATCTTCCTTGGTCAAGCCATCTTCGCCTGTGCCAATGGTTGCGAATACAGTGCTCCTCGAAAAGACTCTATTGACGAATCAACTCTTTCAACTCAGTATCGATATCGATAAAACTCTGGCAATCTGATTTCTGAAACTCGCCAGAAACTTATCGATACTGATCTCAAGTTGGTAAACTTTGAGTATAAGAAGAATGCCGGTGATTCCTGGAGGCAGGGGACACAGGTCTACTGGAGCCACTGTGCTTGCTATCATCCAGATCATGCCTACTGTAGATGGTAAGCAGCGAATTACTGTGAATTCGCAAATCAAGCCGGTGATACCTCCGAAGGAAATCACGTCCCCCAAGAACACCGGGTTATAAGTGCCGTAAGACATTGGCGTGGACTCCATCCTTGAGCTGATATATTGTTTGAAACCCCTGTATGATATAACGGCGAGGATCATTTGTCCTCCTCGACCAACAACCTATGCGAAAAAGTGTTAGCTTCCTCTTGCAAAATTGTAGGTCCTTCATTACTAACGAGATCAAAGATCACATCCACAAACTTGGCAACACCAAAAGAAAGCTGGCTTAATGCTAGGATGATTCTGAAATAGCTAGACAGCTTCCAAATGTTGTACTCTCCGGGACTGTCGCTGAAAGTGTCATTAGGTATAAAGAAACCGTTGTTATGCTTTGCGCTACGGCATGCCATTCCAATGCTCGTGCCTATAAATCCCAACCAAAAAATCATGTATAATCCACGCCAACCAAGCCAAACCCGTGAGCAGTCAGCCAGACCAGCCTGCCAGGAATAATGGAGCGTCTGGAACATGCTAAGATAAGCTTGCTCCGCTTGAATTCGGGATAAGGAGCCGGTATTGATAATTGAAGAAGTTTCAAAGGTAGGCTGGTTCAACAACATGATGTTATATTGAGCGAAAGATCACAGTGATAAGAAATGTCAATTCGGGGGCTGAGACTGAGGCATTGTCAAAACACCAGATTCTGAAAAACCTCGAGCCAGACAGATAATAGCTTCTGCCGAACACACACCATGCAGAGAAGACAACGGCTCCTGATCTTGTCTCGCTCGTACTGACGAGGTGGATTCTTTCAAGAGGTGCATATTCTTGAGCCGCATGACATTCATCTTTCTTTGGTGCTCCTGGCTTCTACTTGGCTTGTGATAGAGCCTGTGGGGAGGTTGGGTCCAAGAGGAACGAGGTGGAATTGATAGATGGATCTAAAACGATTAAGAGGGAATGCCGCAGTCCTGTTTGTGTCCATGCCGGAGCCTATGATTCTTGGCTGACTTGATCTGTTGGGAGAAGACTATGGCTCGTCTTAAGAGGAATGCGAGTAGAGACCAAAAGTGATCCGGCTGATGATTGAGAGGAAAAAATTGGAGGGAAGGGGAAGTCGAGCAAGCCGGTATCGGGAATTTAGTAGAATAGTGGTCCCGATCATGGCCAAAATTTTGACCAGTACCTTATTCCGCGACCCCATCTCCCTATCCCACCTGAGACCCGAGACACTCAACCAGTTCTAGCCAGGAGGTTCCCCGGGTGTCCCTTGAAATTGCAACACGTAGTCTGAGCATTTCACAGTCTGGTCAGAGGACAAATACCGTGTAGAGCCCAGACGGCCTCCACCAGCTCTACGGCTCAATCGAGAGACATTCGTATTGGTTTCACCATATTGGCCAGTCCTGGTAAGTGTCTGAGTAGGTATGGATATGTACAGATCGACTCAAGGTAGAGTACAGGACCGTTGCGTTGCCATTCAATTACTGCCTGCTGCCAAAGAATTTCACATCAGAGTAGTATCTATACAACCTTTCAGATGGCACCGCAGCCTCCGCCTTTCGCCTCCAAGGAATACTGGGAGAACCGCTTCCACCAGAATGAGCAGGCCTTTGACTGGCTTCTGCCTGCATCGTGTATGGATCCCCAGATCATCGAAGCATTGTCACTCCGTCCAGAAGGTTCTTCCAAGATCTTGCACATTGGTTGCGGCACGTCCCTGTTATCCTTGCACCTTCGAGCACATGTAGAAGACCCAGTGCAGATTCACAACGTGGACTTCTCAGCAAAAGCGATCGAATGGGGTATGCAGAGTGAGAGGGACATCTTCCACAATCAAGAGGGAGACAATACAAAGAAAGTCAGAGATGGTGCAAACAAAGGATACGGAGTTCGTACGGACAATATGATGCGTTGGTCCCAGGTCTCGCTCCTGTCCCAATCTTCGGTCTTGTCAACCTGTCCCGAGTCCAGCTATGATATTATCGTGGACAAAAGTACCGCAGATGCAATTGCCTGTGGAGATGATGTCGAGGTATCTTTCAAGTCAAAAAGTGACCTCAAGGAGACCGACTCCCGGCTGTATGGGAAACATCACGACGAAGTATCAGGTCTCGTGCATCCGGTTTGCATGTTAGCGCTTCATCTCGCTCTCATTGCGGCTCCTGGTTGCCGCTGGATAGCTTTATCTTACTCCTCTGATCGATTCCCATTTCTCCACAACGACCCCTTCCCTGAAGAATCAGTGCCTCCCCAACTGCTGGATAACGGATATCCAGACCCAGCTCGCTACTGGAGACTGGTGATCAAGGAAGCTGTCGACGCCCCTGAAGAAGAGAATACTGGAGCAACGCATCGTCCACGCATCTCCCATTGGTTGTATGTACTTGAACGAACCAACGATGGTTTACGACCTTGGTGAGGCCGTCTTTGATTCTCGTTTAGTCGTAACAATTGCATTGAATCAACAAACATCCAACTGAAAGCAGATGCGGTCTGCCCTAAACTGTGACGTTTGTCCGTTGCCTCATAGCGCATAGCTATCGCGGGTACCCTCTGATCATTACCGGAAGCTCTGTCTAGGAACAGTCGGCCTAAAGTCAATCAACCCGTAGGGCTCATTACCTTTACAGGCGCTACCAGTTTTCTGGACATTCATCCCAAGCTTCCTTCGTCTCTCAAACGTATATATTGCAAAGCAAACTCTGGCACGCTTATCAACGTACGAGAAGACACTAATCTGAGATTTTCCCTTCAGAGTTGGGACTTGCAATTTATCCTAATCACCATCTCCTAGCACATCGCTATAAATCTCACGATCTTCTTTTTCATGATTGGAGTGTGTAGAGTTTGGGCATACGTTGAGCAGATACTATACATATACAACCAAGTAAACAAGTATGTAGCAAATGATGAAATACATATTGATCATCACAGCATCGAAATCTCTTTTCGTACAAGGGGGACAAACCGGATCGACTCAATATGCAAACAAAGCCCAGGTAAAAAGAAGCCCTTGTCGAAACATGATATGGGGAAAAGTGCAGGTGGGGAACCAGATAAGACGATGGCAATAAAACACATGTAAATCCAGGTAGACAATTTATCAAGGTAAACATCAATTGAAGAATTAACATGACAGGCCAAGTCACCGACAGGAGAAACATATGTACAAACACTCGTCGCCACGCCATGCATCTCGAAGAAGAAGAAGAAGAAGAAAAAAAGCCAAGGTATCCCAAACGATAATGCACAGCACAAAGCCACCCACAGTCCGTAGACAAGAGCAATAATAACAACAACAACAAAACAGAAATGCCGCCACCAAAAGAATCGCATAGGACCTTGCAAAAAGATGCACCCAGAAAAAAAGAAAAAAAAGATCCACAGCCAAAACAAGTCGTACAGGCGAAAAGGTTCAAACATGATCCAACATACGCCCAGAGATCTAAGGTATTCATGCAACACCGTGTGACATCCATGTGCATCCGTAGGACATTCTGATCCATTTCGTATTATTACCAGAACCGCATCATCAATTCATCAAGGTCGTGAAAGGGGCGTGAAAGGATCATCACGACTCGGACTGACTAGCGATAGCAGCCTTGAGCCTATCGTCGATGGAGTGGACTGGTTGGTCCACGTCTTTAGGAATGTCATAATTGCCCTCCATGTAAGCGCTGAGGTCGATACCGCTATCATCGTGCATATCATGAGAAGATTGAGGACGAATCTCAGGGGCGGAATTGTAGCTTGAAGTCGCGAAGCTGGAATTTTGTTCAAACATTGGCTGCGCCTCGTCTTGACTGAAGCGAAGCCTCTTGCCCGGCGAAGAGGATCGAGAGCCTTGAGCGGAGTCTTGAGAGTGGCGCTTCCGGGAGATGTGTGGTGGTAAACTCTGCATCGATTCTGAGTTTGGTCCGTGTTGATTACTCAAGTTTACTGTCAATTGAAGTTAGTGTGAGAGCGCTGTCGGGATAAAAAGGTGTGAAGAAAGCGAATATTCTATCCATTCATCTTGATTCGGGCTTTGAGATCGTAAACTTACCTCGATGCTGGCTGCCCCTCAGGCCATGTCTAGATTGGACATGTTGAGTGGGCATTTGAGTGCTACCTCTTGATGATGAAGACATGTCCACATCCGTGCTGCCAAATTGACCAGCTTGCTGACTACCTCCGCGTCCATTATTGTCACGGATGCCACTTTGAAGAGGTGCGCCAGCATTTGACAAAGGTGAGGATGAACGCGCATGTTGAGATGACCGATGAGCAAGGAAACCGCCTGAACTTGCTAGCCACTGCACCATCTCGTCGATGTAGACCTTCAAGATCCACCAGGCATTGAATGATTGTGCACCGCCGATGGTCATGTCACGCATGGCAGCCGTACCGATATTCTTGATACAGTCAACAAGTGTGCGAGCCGAGGCATTCGGAAATCGCGAAGGGAGTAAAGACAGCCAGCTGCCGATTTTATCGACGATTGGCTCGGCTGGCTCCTGCTCATCTGAAATCGGCAAGACCATATCGCGGTAATGTGTGTCTGAGCCTGACCAAACATCTCGAGGTATTGGCGAAAGTAGTGATGGAATGTCTTCAGTGATGATCTTATATGCCTCTGCGTATCCACACCCGGGCAATTCGCTCTCCATGATTCGCTTCGGATTGACATATTGGACCCAGTCTTTCAAAAGGCTCTCGCGAAATTCGCGGCTCTCGACGACTCGCGCAGCAGCATGGGCAGTCTGATTTACTTTCAGCATGCGTCCCACTAGCTCTGAAAAGAGATTCGCAGGCTCTAGCTTGGCCTCCAAGAGGTAGCGGGGACATGATCCATAATTTTGGGTGATGTGCGGATGGAGCGCTCTCGCAATATTGTCGAGAAACCTCATGACCTGGACTGGCATGACCTGAAGAGTGAGAGAATAGAGCTGCTCGAGCATCTTCTGGTACACCAGCCAATCGCATTCCTTGACCCAACCAGCCACTTTTGGATCCGCGAACAGCTTTCCCACAGGCACAGTCAACGTTCCCTGGAACGTCTTGAACAGCTTGAAGAATGTCTTCTCTTTACAGAAACGCACGCTGTCCACAAGAGAAGTACAATGGGATCGGTACAGCGCAACGAGAGCGTTGGCAGCATCGACATCGGTCTCCTTCGACGCCCAAAGCCAGATGTCAGGCATGTCCAAGACATCACTGCTCTGCGTTCCCGACGGCGGACAGAATTCCAAGTGCTGTTCGTACATGTTAGACGTCAAAAGACGAGGAGGGTGAAATCCGGGCTCTGGAGGATTGACGAAGATATATCCATCGGGTCGAACCGACGCGTGGAGAGCTGATAATTCTGGTGACGGTAGCGATTGATCCTCCATGAGTATGTTCGTTGTGTCCAGCGAGGGACGTGAAGTTGCCGAACCGTTTCCAGAATTGGACTGCTGTGCAAGGTCAACGCTTCGAGGCATGCCGTCCAGGCCCGCAACGTCGTCCTTGAGTGCTAGGTCGACATAGTGATATTTCGACTCGCCACGGACACCCAGGCGTCTCGTTGCGATTCCGGGAAATATCACTCTCACAAGTTTTCCGAATGACGCGGGGTTGAGTGGCTGAACACGCTCTGCTGCACATCCATTCGCATATGTCGAGTAGACTCGGCCTCGAGGTACCGACGTTTTTGCACTCTCACAAGAGTTACCAAGCCTACACACGTATTAACTTTGGACAGAACGTCACGTCTTGAATAGAACAAACCATAACATAGCAAAAAGTTGCTTCGTCTTCTCGGCTCTGGGCGTCCGCTCCGTCGACAGCACTTCTATAGCAACTTCCGACAAGGTCCTGTGCATGTTGGCAGACAGCAGTTCACGAAGCTCCTTATCGTTGGTCTGACTTGATTGGGAACCCGTCTTTTTCGCCTTGGTGTCGGCAGGAGCCGACGTTGGAGGTTGGGGCGGCATATAGCTGTAATCCACGGATGGTTGCTGGGTGATGTATGGAACTTGACTCGGTTGGTAATATTGCGAAGAATCCTGGGATTGGAAATGTTGAGGTATATGGCCACCCATACTCATCTGCAAAGCCTGCGAATCAAAAGAGTCTTGCGCGTTCACACCGTTGGCAGCGTTCTGGATTATGGATTGTTGGTGTGCAGAGTAGTCGGTTCCCATCTGATGGTTGTTGGGAGCAATAGGAAGTCCATTATATGGGGAGATTCTGTATCCAGATTCCATGTGTTGATGTTGGTGTTGGGTATGACCAGAATGAACACTTGCTGTTGAGCCGCGCGAGGCTGGACGTTGGCTAGCAGCAGTCGTGGACCTCGACCGTCTCGACTGGCCCACCATGTTTGTTTATGATGGCGAAGAATATGCGATGCGCTCGCAGTATATGCCGTGGCGCAACCAAGATTGGCACGTTTGTCGCCCACCACTGGATGGAGAAGCACCAATTGCTACGCCTGTTCAGTGAAGAGCATATGCGGTCTTTGTAGATTGTGGTGGTGGCGCGAATGGCGTAGGTATGCGTGTATTTCCGGGGTTGGTGGTATTGGATGGTGGAGGAAAATGCTATCGTCCGAACGAGGTCGCGATGCAAAGCAGAACTGGCAGCGGACAGCGTGTTGTCGCGGGTATAGATGGTAGGCTATGATATCCGGGAGGAATCCAAGAGTCGGAGGGGGTCGTTCTGGTGGGAGCGTTGGGGTTGAAGAAAGATCCAATTCAGCAGACATGCGGTCAAAACAGTAGAGTAAACAATGCTCGCTAGCAACCGAAACCCGTCACGTGTGTCCAGAACTTCACTTAAATTACTCCGTACCCCGAACAATAACCACTAGCTACTAGTAGAACTACGGATGTAATACGACAATTAGGTGGAATCTCGATCCAGTCTGCGACCATTACCGTGGAACAATTGGTACTATGTAGGTAGTATTACTTGTGGGAGCTGAGCTCAAAAGCAGCACTGGCGGTTGCTACTCCTACTGACTACCTACTCCTACTACCTACCTACTCCCATGTGCCTACAACTCGACAGCTGAAAACTGACCACGACAACAACCAGAATATCACACCAGGAGAAGGAGACATGGCCAATCCAGCCAGGACCTCAAATCAACGGAAATGATGTCAAATATTCAGGCAGCATGGATAATACCGTATCGCATCGTGTCCGTGCTAACTTGAAGCTTTGGACGCCGCGCGAAGCACAATCTACTACGTGACCTCGCTGGCAGTATTGGACCACGTCTTTCCCTGTTGGAGCTTCAGGCAACAAAACAAACAAACAAAATGTTTATCGAAATCTCCTCATTAGCTCATGTAGCTATTATTTACTGTGTGGTCGTGTGTGTCTCGATATCTCCATGTCTCCTATGTGCACTGGCAGTGGCTTGAGTTCGATTGCCAGTCCTTGTTCACCCGTGACTTGCTGCAAATGGTGAGGCCTGGCCGCTAAGAGCTGCTAGTAGAGCTTGTCCACCTCTCCCACAGCGTCATCCACCTACATTCCACCAACCTCAATAAACAAAATCAATTTGCTGCCGACTAAAGACTTCCTCGCACACACACCCGCTCTTGACTCTCCAATCCAACTGCCAAATCCACCTGCCAAATCTCCACCATGTCTATCCAAGACCGCGCCCAGCACTCCATCTCCCAGCTCGATAAGGAGGTATGTCTCGTGTCCTCCAAAAGTCATTTCCATCACTTCCATCATCGCTCTTCTGTCGTTCGAACATTAACACGGTCCTCCTCTAGCTCTCCAAATACCCAGCTCTCACCAACTTCGAGAAGCAGACCAGCGTGCCAAAGGTCTATGTTGTCCTCGGCCTCGGAGCCCTCTACTTCTTCCTCGTTTTCTTCAACATTGCCGCCAACTTCTTGGTCAACACGATTGGCTTTGCCATTCCCGCATACTACTCCCTAGATGCCCTTTTTACCACAAAGACAACCGATGATACCCAGGTGAGCTTATCTAGACGCGGCATACATGCGAAGCACGCAATACTAACAACTTATTAGTGGCTTACCGTAAGATACATCTAGAACAGCCTTTGGCAATGGTGATTGGAATCATGTACTAACATTGCGTCCCTCAGTACTGGGTTGTCTATGCTTTCTTGAGGCAAGCGACATCATCCGAACCTTTCCGGGCCATTTCACTAACACAAATTAGCTTCTTCGAAAGCGCTGTCAACGCCGTCTACTGGTTCCCATTCTACTACACCTTCAAGTTCGTCCTCGTTCTCTGGATGGCTCTTCCCCAGACCTCGTATGTTCCTTGAGCGAATTTATACACGAAGACCCCTGACTGACAACCGTTATAGTGGCGCCCAGGTCGTTTTCCGATCCTTCCTCCAGCCAGTCTTCTCCCGATACTTCTCTTCCACCGCCTCTACATCCGAGAACCTCAAGGCCCAGGCTGAGAAGATTCAGTAAGGGAATCATGACGACGGGGCTCTATGATTGCATGTCGATTTGCTTATAACGGCTAGGGTAGATTCGGTCTTCCCGGTCGAAACGAGAAAGAGTGAAGCAATTTGGATCCCTGTCCAACCGGTCAAACTGTAGGAGAAGAATTTTCGAGCCTGTTAAGATCAAAGATAAGAGACCATGGCATGACTTTCCTTGCGACAAAACGATACTTTCGACCTCTTCTTGACTTGTTGAAATTGCGGGCTTGAATTTTCAATCTTTCTGTGGGCCTATTGTGGAGTGTGGTTACGATCGTGGAGCGAATTATTATGATAGCACAGGTCATGTATGTTTCTTGGCTGGTGACCTGGCATGGCTTTATGTATGAGGGAATTGAACACTGGACACTTTTATGATTCTTGGGCGATGGCAGTATTGGAGTTTGATAGACTTGATTTCCTTTGAACTATGCTCTTTCTGAATATTGTCCGTTCTGCAACTTGTTCAATATTCATCGTTGACACCGTCAAGAGAGCGCGGTAGTCGAATTCACTACAAACCCTCGTCTCAGCAACATCCCGATTGAGAGGCTGTGGTAGCACAAATAAGGCTCTCTGTCCTTCGCGACATCAAGAAGAAGGTGTTTCTACAATGGCTTCCGCTGAGGAGCTACTATTCTGCCGATAGGTAAGTTGGATTCGGGAAACCCTTATGATGAGACGGGGTACTGACATAGTTAAGCCGATGGTAGATCGAGTTGAGGGCTCGGCTTTCTAGGCCTTCGTGAAAGACATATTCCCTTCCTGGGTCTCCTCTGTTTGACTTCCCTCAACGCGAGATCGATGTTGATGAATTTCTGGTAAGATTTTGAGGTGAGTTTGCTGGACTTGGAAGTTTATCATCATTGATTCTTCAGCGTGAGTCTGTGAGTTGGATGGACATTCTGTGTTTCTCAACACGTTTAGATTCAGGTCGGTGACCCGGATCTATGTAACGCAAGAGTTCGAGTCACTGGTAATGGACTTTAAGTGAAGCGCCTCGTGAGTTTCCACCTAGGTCGGCCACACATTCAACATCACTGCATCACTTCAAGTTTCCAACTCCTCTCGGTGTTATGGCAGCTCATCTTTCTCTCCTCAAATAGCTCCGTTCCACTATTTCACCTAAAGATTTTCTCATCCATTTGGGCTACCTTGTCGTCTACGCTTTCTCACACGCACCGCTCGTCATGTTCACTCTCTCCAGGATCTACGGCACACTCACATTGCAGAGAGCTGTGAGGGGGAAAACCATTCACGATTTCAAAGATGCGTCTTACAGTGACTCGAGCGACGACACTGACACCGACGACGACGATGGCGCTGAATCTGAAGCTCTTGCTCACTCACCACGCTCATCTAAGCACTTCAATGGCAGCTCAAGGCACGATAGCAGCATCTCTTTTGACGAAGTGTCACGCCCTCAAGGTGGATCGCTCACCAAGCTCAGTCCCAGCAAGAGCACATCCATCAGCCGAACCACACCTGCAGAGGCTCCAGAGCCCTTTCCAGACATAGATCCTATGGTTCTCGCAGTCGGCATTCATAGCTTCGACGATCCTCCAAACCTCCAAGGACTGGAAATTAACAACGACGTCGAGATCTACCTTGAACGGCTCCGTGACGACCCAGTCTTCGGCACCAGAGAGGCCTGCGCTGGTCACGTCGCTTTATCTGCTGGAGTCGACACGGATGATGCCTTACTTCACGTCTTGGACACCTCTGTGGACTTCACCTCCGCACGCGTATCTCGATCAAGTTCCTCAACGATGTCTCTCAAAAACCATGAGCGCAAGCAACCATCTCAATCACGCCCGAAACAGGAGTCAATGGTACTTGAAGATGCGTCGCCTAGCCATGTCGGGGACTCAGATAACATTCCCAATTCAACAGCACTTGAAGACCCATTCGGACCACGATACCAGCTTCCAGACGAGAAGATGGAAGATTATGTGAAGCGGGTCTCCACTAGAATCCAAGCAACGTTTGCCAAACACAGTGGAGACGGAGGAATCGACACACCAGTTTCATCGTCTGCTAGCAACAAGTCTCGCAACGAGGACTTTGACACCTCCGAAGAATTATCCTTCAACGACACAAACACATGCCCATCATCACCACCAACACCATTCACTCCCCAAACCCCACTCAGCCACCGCAACCTCTCCAAACTCGAAACCCCACCCACCACCACCGAGACAGACAAAGACAAGCCCCAACCAGCAGCCAACACCCAATTGGAATGGTCACCACCCCCAATAACCGGTGCCCCCATCTTCAACCTCACCAAAACCCGACTAACCCCACCCCGCTCAGAAGTCTACAAACACATCGACTTCACCCCTCTCGCCCTCTTCCACCGTCGCTCACCAATCCAACGCTACATAATCCTCGAACAAGACTGTCTCCAATGTTCCCTCAAAAATCTCCCTTGCGATGATTACCACCCCAGCTGTAAACGCTGCCAACGCTCCGGCGACGCACCGTACTGTCTTCGTCAGCGCCGATTAGCGTCTTGGGAACTGAAGCAATTGGGTTTGGAGAGGGTGGGTGGGTATACCGTTTTGATTCGCTTACCGGAGGACGGGGATGAAATTTGGGAGGAGAAGTTGAGGAGGGAGGAGGTGTTGTTGGAAGTTTTGAGGGAGAGGGTTGAGAAGGGGAATTGGGTTTTCCCTGCTGATGATGGGGTTCGGGGGGTTTTTGATGGAGGGGTTGTTAGGGGGAGGGAGGTTTGTGAGGGGAGGGGTGGTATTTGGCGGTATAGGGTTGTTGATGATTTGTTGCGGTATTGAATTTCTTTTCCTTTCCTTTTCTTTTCTGAGAGAGGAGGAGAGGAGAGGAGAGGAGGGAGGCTGGCAGGTCGGTTTGGTAGGGATTGGGAATCACTGCCGTTTCTTTCCTCGAGATTCTGGTTTGGTAAGGCGCTTGCGGGATCTGTTCATTATTCCAAGATCCATGGCGCACGATATCCAGATACATACATACCAATACCCAGCCCAAAAAAACAAAAGAAGATCTAGAGAAACCCCAGAACGGTCGCCCAGACTGCCTTGAATAACACTCTATCGTTTACAGAGCACAATCAATCAGATCTCGACATTGACAAAGATCCTAGCAGATTCCAATTCAAGAATCGCTCAGACATCTATCGCTCTAGTAAATCTGGAGTTGCCATATCTGAAAATGACTTTCCAGAAACTTCGCAGGGTCACTCATATGAAGACATCATGTGAATCCATATCCAATTCCTATTACGATTCTCCTGTTACCAACCAAATCAAGCTCTATGCCTCCTGTTCTCCTTCTCCTTCTCCCTCCTCATCCTCATCCTCGTCCTCATCACTATCCCGCATAACCAAAGTCGGAATCTCAAAATCGGACCCATCATCACTACCACTCGCCTCTCCTCCCGACACCTCCCCATCCACAGTAACATCCTCACTCACCGCGAACGTCTTAATCACCTGGGGCGTCATCTCACTCCTCGCCGTCTCATACGAAGAATCCGGAATAATGGACTCATCCAATCGCGCCCGTTTGGACGGAGACATGATTTCATCTTCCTTCTCTGGCTCTTCCGCTTGTTGACGTTTGGGCTGGCGTGGTTCAAAGGGAGTTGGTACCATAATTTCACCTTTTGAACCCGTCGTGGTGAGGGCATTAAGACTACTCCAGTCAAAGGCCTGAGGGGGCGAGATCTCGACTTTTGCAACCGAGGTGCTGAAGTTCATTGCCTCTATTTCATCGATTTCATCCGTCTCATCAAACAATTCGTCGTCGCGTCCTTCGATTCGAATAACGGGCATGCGTGGTCGGAGGAGTCCTTCTATGACTGGACTGTCAGGATAGAAGGAGGCCAGGAGAGGGAGGAGACTTGGTTTATGTGGATGTGGGTTCAACACGCTGGCTAAGAGGGCATCTCGGTGTCTAGTTAAGACGGCCACACGATCCATTTCTGTTCGTATCGGGATGGAGATGAGAGATGCTGGAAGGGTCGAGAGAAGGATGGGGAGGAGATCAGAAGCTGCGGCGTGGAGACCTGCGTATTGGGTGGGTACCGTTACAATGGCACTTGCTGAGGACATCAATGCTTCGGTATTTGCGGTACTCTTGGTTCCGTTCGTTGTGTGGGCATGTCCGTTTTGCGCTTTCGCTACTGTTTGGCTTGAGGTGTCCTCCTTCACAATCGGCATCAAGTCTGTGCAGCATGCTCTGACTATGCTGTCTAGAGAAGCGATCGTCGATTTCGGGAGTGATGTTCCAATGCAGGGTAGAATGGTTGATACAGCTTGATAGACAGCTGTGCGAAGATGGACATTGGAACGCTCAGCCTCAAATAACCAAGGCAACAGCTCGAGCAGCTGCTGGCAAACAGGAGCAGACGCTGTTTGCAGTCGTTCTGCGAATGCCACAAAAATCTCAATAGAAGCGATGTGAATGCTGGGAAGAACAGCCCAGAGGTCTTCCCGCTCTTGTCGACTTACTTGCGGGTTGAATCGACTCGATCCACTGTCGGCTTTTGACACTTGCATGTACAGCAGTCGAGTCAGTAGGTCCACTATGACACCTACGCGAAGCGGGATGGTAGAGGAAGTCGGTGTAAGAATGCAGTGCTTGATGAATCCCAAATGCGAGACAATTCTCTCTGCGCCAGATCGTATGCCAACCCACGTCCCATGCTTGTTTTCTTCTGTAGCTTCGAATTCTGGCTGATCGCTCAGAGTATGTCCTTCAGTTGTGGAAATAACATTGCATGTCGATTCCCAATCTTCTTCTACAGCACGGAAAACCTGATCTGCTGAGGCATGAACGTACTTGACCGTCTCTCTAATCAGTCCATCCAGCTTTTCTGCAGATCCACCCTTTGGCACGCATGTTGGAAGGAGAGCGAGAAGACGCTGGGCAATGCTGCTGATTTCTTTTGGCGCGGTGTAATTGCAATCGGTCTGGAAAGCATCGGTGGAGAGGATATGGAGGGCAATGTCGCGGAGCTGGTTCTCAAATGGCCTGAAGATGGCAGGATGGCGGGGCAGTAAGATGGATATGCTCTCAAGGACTGGCCCTACCAATGATCGCTGAATGGCTGTCTGTCCTAGCTCTTTCCCCTGGAAGTGGTTGAGGCATGCGCCCACAAAGGAGGGCAAGCATGGTGTTGTCAATTCTCTCAGCAGGGTGGGATATTCTCTCGTGAGCATGAAGATACGGGTGAGCGTAATGATGCACAACTTTTTCGTAGTGGTAGGATCAGGTTTATTCAATATGACAATAAGTCCCCGTATCCATTTTGAAACCTGATCTTTGTCTCCATACAGCACTTCTGAGCCCGAGAGCTCAATTGTAGCTTTGATCAACACCACCGCGCTCCACCGTCCTTCAACCGTTCTTTCTTGCAGCAAACTAGACAGGCGCGTTTTGAAGCTGTGGAGAAGGGCAACATTGTCCCTCGAGATTGTATCCTGGGCCTGGGAAAGGAATTGGCGACAAGAAACGAGTTGGCGGGCAAGGTAGGGTACGATTTGCGGTAGCTGGTGAACTGGAGTCGAAGTCAAACGGATTGTGATGGAGCGCAACGACAACGACTGCGAGTCGTCTGCGCGAAGAGGAGCCATGGCGGATATGTTCCAGGGAGAGTCCAGACTGTTCGTGTATGGGGATATATGGGAGGAGTCGCAAAAGTTTCTCCCATCTGTGCATCAACTTTTTCCACTTTGTCCAGCCAATCGGGAAGCTCGACAGCACAAGCTTGACGCGGGATGGTCTACGGCGACGGTGAAGAGACAGACACCAGAAAGCCATGGCCGAAGCTAGATCCAATTGTACATATCCCCATAATGCTTCTTCCATCATGACGGTTGCTCTATATACAGAACAGATCCCACCCAACAATTGACTTGTCTCCTGTAGTATAGAACACCATGGCCGTATGTATCTCATGTAAATACATCAAACGTCATACTCCTATTGACACTTTTCATAGGCGCGTGAGACGGAGAAGGCTCTCCGCTATATAGACTACCTAGACAACGCGAGGTGCAATGCCGAATGGGACAAGGTGCCTGAACTCACCCGCAAACTCGCGAAACATGCTCCCCACCGCAAATGTAGAAGACAACCACCGTCGTATCACGATCCAATGCTGAGAACATGACCAGGCCTCATTCTTACCGCGCAAACCGAAGCTCAAGTCGCCGTCCACGATACCTCCCACCGTCCACCGACCGCTGCTGGCGAGGCAGCTCCTTCGTCCCTTTCCAAGCTTATTACGCCATTGCTGAGCGCAATCGAAGAGGAGTTGGTCTATAAAGAGGACTCGTTCCAGGCCACGGTTTGTCTAGGATGGATACACTGGGTATTACAAGAGCCGAGCCTGGCAATTGCGCGTCTGCCAAGGGATCTGGTGGTTACAATGGACAACTTGGTTGAGCACAATCATGATTCTTCAGCATCGTGGGTCCAGGTATGCTACATGAAGGCCGCCTACATAAAAGGTAAATACCACGATTCCTTCGTTTAAGGCATCAAGCTTATTTTTGCATAGGCTTCGCCCAGGAAAAGAGTGGCGCACCATCAGATGCTCTAAAGACCTATAGGTCCACAATGCCATTCTTGATCGCCATACCGAGCTCGCTGGGTTCTGGCAGTCCAGAGTTCCGCGTCTGGACCGAAAGGGCTTTGAGTCGCATGGTTGCTGTGACCATAAAGCCAAAACCTTTGGGAGAGATGATGAGCTTCGAGTCTATGCTCCGCATGTTTCACCTCTGGATGTCCTTATTTCGGTATACGCCCGTCGAACCGATGTCAGAGACCGCCCGGAAAGTGCCACCCACGGTTGACCTTGGTGCAGAAGTTGATTACTCAAGGTGGGATGTATGGATGGCATACTACGAGACATTGTCGGAAATTCTGCGCCTAGGATACTGCTATTCGCCCAATTATACCGAGAAGAAGCCTCAGATTTTGTTCACGCGTGAGCGACTCAGCGATGAGGAATATTTGAGAGTCAGATTGCAACAACGTGCCGAGCTCAAGAAGGTCGAGTCTAGCATCGAGGCAAAGCTGCTAGAAGAAACCCGATTCCCGAAAGCGAATGAACGAAATTCAAGAGTTGAGCGATGGGTGGATGCAGTTGTCCAGAACTGGCGAATAATGTGCGGTCCCTCGTGGCAAGACGAGGAGCTTGGTGAAGGTGGAAAGAATGCTATTGCACGAGGCATTCTTGATGTAGGATGGACAGTCCAATCCATGCCCACTGACTAAAAGCTGACATATCGTGTAGATCCTATACCGTGCTGCGACTAAGAGCTATCACTCGACGCAAATCCTCAGATACCTCTTCTGTGTACATGCTTATGTTGCCGATTTCGACCTCGCTTTCAAGGCTTTTGATTCCTATGTTGAACTTGTTCAGCGTGGAAAGCAGAGAGAAGAGAAGAGTGGTGAACCAGATTATAGTCTCGACAACGACGATAATGTCTTGCAAACAGCATCCGAAGCAATCCGTATTTTATGTCGCTTTGGTGCTCGCAAAGAGGTTGAGCAGGCTTTGAAAATCAGTTCAGAGCTTTTGCAGTGGGTCGAAAAGGCTGCTACCGAAGTAGAGGCACAAGAAACGGAAGAGCTAGATCAAGGCATCTCGATACGTGCTCCAGTCTCGCTAAGAGTAATATCTGAGGCATATCGCGCTCTTGGGATTTGCGAAGCTACTTGGGCACGATGGACATATGATGCAAGCACCAGAAATGCTCATCAGCAGAAGGCTGTTGAATACTACCGCAATGCCCTTGACATAAGATATGCCAATGGGAACGACCTTGAGACTCAGTTCGCACTGGCGTTTGTGCTAGCAGAAATGAGGGAGCTCGCTCCAGCCATCAACATCGCCAAACAGGCACTTTCGAGGCCGTCAGAAACGCAGACCTTTTCGACTTATCTTGCTGACGGGAACGCCCCTGACTACTTCCAACGCGATGGTTCAGCAGACTTTAGTCGAGAGAGGAAGCTCATCCCTTTCTGGCATCTCCTCACGCTGCTTCTATCTGCCAAAGCGGATATATCGACTGCGGCCAGATCGAGTAACGCGGCATTTGAGCAGTTTGAAGATCCCACGAACCTCTTTGGTCCTGAGCAAATATACAAGAGTGAACATCTGAATGAGCTCGAAAAACCAGAGACGCCTCGATCGAAAGCTCTCATCGACCGGATGGAACGGTATGAAAAGGAAGGTATAGTTCAAGTCAAGATAACGCAAATCGCCATCCTGGAGGAACTGCAGTCATCGGCAGACGCTGTAGACGCAAGTGCTGAGCTGCTAGCCTTGTTTGCTCGAATGTTCGGTGATCCGAAGGGCGATCTCCTCCGATCGCAAGCTCGTGCTGCCACTGCGAAGCCACCCAGGAGCGCTGTGGGTTCAATACGACATTCGCTCATGAGCCGAGCCAGAAGTCGAGGTCGCAGAGATAAGTCATTGACGTCGATTGCACCGCCGTTGCCATCGCTTGATGCACGGCCATCAACAAGAGCGACTTCAAACACGGCCGCCCCCACCATCCAGATTACCTCAGACGAGGGGTCCACTCCTCGCGGTCGTAGAGCTCACAGCCATGCGCATAGTAACGTCCATCACCACTCGATACTCCGCAGCAGGTCTCAGAATGCTGTCAACGAGACGCCTCAACGAAGTCCGAGCAAGAAGTTACAAAAACGAAGTGCCAGCCAAAGTAAGCGGAATTCATTCGAGTCTCATCGATCTTCAATTCCGCCGACAGCAGAAGAGTCTATCGTGGCCAACTACGCCAATGGCACTCCAAATCCGGTGGAAAGCAGGCCGCGGGCCTCATCAACATCTCGGCCCGGAACAGCCAACTCTGACAAAACAACAAGGTCTAATGAGGAATTTCATATGCCCAATCTCGCTGGAAGAGTCCCCATACCCACCACTCGGCACGCATCAACGAATCGTGGTACGCCCCCGAAACGAGTTGGTATCGCTCCTGCTCCTTCTTCCTTAATGGAAGGCATGTGCCCAGAGCCCGTCTTTCCTGTGTTTCAAGAAAGAAAGTATCGAATTACGTTGCTGATTCAGGTGTGGTTATTCGTGGCTGGACTTTATACTCGGGCAGAAATTTTCGATGACGCGCAAGGTGCCATAGATGAAGCTGCTGATCTGGTTCAAGCTCTAGAAAGCCAAGTTGCACAGCAAGACTCTTCCGTGAAGGCTTTCGCAGCACGGGGATGGGGCGGTAGGAAGTCTGTAGAGGAGCTGTGGGCAGACATCTGGACCCAGGTGAGACTAATCCTAGAATCATTCTTTTAACTTGCTAACATTATCAAAGCGTGGTGATCTCGCCCGAGCGCAGGACTTACAACACGAAGCAATGTCAGACTTTGAACAGGCCGTCGCACATCATCCAGACCACCCAGCAGCAGTTGTAGCCCTCTCGGACATTCTCCTAGACATCTACTGCCAGAAATTGTCACCAGAACCTACGCCACCAGTCACCTCCGCCACATACGCTTCCTACATCTCATCAACACCCTCTCTCACCCCCATAAACTCGAACCCAAGTCCAATTCCCCTGACTAAAGTAACATCCATCGGTTCCTCCCCAACCTCAATCCCCTCAACCCATAACCCCATCCTCAGCAGACAAACAACAGCACACTCAATAACCCGCCAGGACTCCATGCCCTCAATTGACAAACCCTCCCCATCGGACTCGGCTACCCTAACCGCCACAACAACATCCTCACCCCCCAATTCCGATCACACACCCGAAGAACTTAACCGTCTTGCAGCGCGTGATCGCGCTTACGGCTTGTTGAATACATTGACGAAATTGGGGAGTGGATGGGATTACAGCGAGGCTTGGTTTTCGTTGGCGAGGGCTTATGAAGAAAGCGGGCAGGTGGGAAAGGCGAAGGAGGTGCTTTGGTGGTGTGTGGAATTGGAGGATACAAGGCCGATTAGGGGATGGGGTGTTGTTGGTGGATTAGGAGGTCTGTAGCTATAGCTGGAGGGCGAGAGGGAAAGTCGAAGGAGAAAGAAGGGTTTGCGGAGGTAGGTGGTTGGCGATACCCCTAATTAATACTTTATGCCTTTTTCTTGTTTGATTGATGGTGCAAGTGCAGTCGAGACAGTCTAGTATATAATTCAATTCTTTATCTGTCGGTTGATTCCTTTGTGGCTCCGAATCATATAGGGGTTGTGTATTTCCCGTCAATCTCGTTTACGCCGTCCTTGGGACGAATAGCGCCAGTCCCGCTCATCTATGTTTAAAGTAGCGACAGGGAGTCATCATGGTCTAACAACTTGTATAATTGAGTCATTGGGAATGTAGCGGATCGATCCCCGTTGGGAATATTGACTACAGGTGGGCATGAATGAATGGTTAATGGGGCGAAGGTGGGATGAGTGTCTGGAAGCAGACGCGTGGACTCGATTTGATGTCGAGCTGCGATACATTTTTACCACCTTTTCGGTGTACATGACGCCATGTCAATAGTCTAATTCTCAAGCCCGACCTCTCGCTAGAAACGCAGTCAAATATCTCATTTTCATCGTACATATGGCCTTCATTTCTCGTTCTTCTTATCCATGAACTCCGTCCCACCTCTTATGACACCCACCAGCCCACCCGTCTGTATCGTCTCACTCCCACCTCCACTGAGTCTGTACTCAACCTCACTCAATCCCTCCAGCCACGCAATTCTCGTCTTAGCTGGAACATCCAGCTTGCCCAATTCCTCAGCCAGACTCGTCAATATATCCGCCAATGCCAAGCCTTTGTTCGCTTTCAATATATTCAATGTTTGTAAACACCTCGTCACATCGTTCGTTGTCAATAACGTATCTCGTATCTGTTTTATATCTGCTGGGTGTGGCGCCGCTATACATTCATAGATCGTGCTTTCGGTAATCGTTTCGCGTTGGATGTTTGCGCTACTGGGCACTGGTTCACCCGGTTTCCGGAGAGGAGTGGAGGAGGCATGGCAAGCCTGGAGTACGTTGAGAGCTCGACGCATGTCACCCTTGGATAGACGGACCAAAGATTCCGTAGCTGCTTCGTCTATCTTCACGGATTCCTCCGTTATAACGTGGTCGACTAGACGACGGATATCTGGTTCCTTGAGGGGCGAGAAGCGAAATCTCGTGCAGCGGGAGAGGAGGGCTGGAGAGAGTTTGTGGGTGTAATTTGCTATTATGCAGAAGCGGGTGTTTGCTGTGTATTTCTCCATTATGCGGCGGAGGGCCATTTGGGCTGTTGAGGTCATTGCGTCGGCTTCGTCGAGGATGATGAGTTTGAATGTTGCTAGGGGGGTTTTGGAGTCGGAGGGTTGAGGGAGGGAGGAGAAGATTTGTTTTGTGCTGCTGAAAGTTTTGATCTGTTCTCTGGGTGGATGTTAGTTGTATGTCTTGGGGAGTAGAGGGTGGCAGAATCTGACCGAACAACGTCGATGCCTCTGTCATCTGAGGCATTGAGTTCGAGGACCATCTGACGCATGTTCTTGTTGCCATAGATGTGTCTGGCGAGAGCGAGGACTGTCGACGTTTTGCCTGTTCCTGGTGGTCCATAGAGCAGCAGATGTGGTAATCTCTAAGCCAATGTCAAACGTAGATATTACGGCAAGTGAAGAGATTGATCCATACATTCTTCTCAACGAACTTGTTTATGGTCGCGAGAATATCTTGATGTCCTTCTACATCTTCGAGGGAGTTTGGTCTGTACTTTTCAACCCTATTGCTGGTCAGTCATAATCTGATGAACAAGGTTGCTGTTACATACCATGGCAAAGAGTCTTCTGCCTCTACAGGCAAATTGGCAGCGCTTCTCTTGCCGCCTTTGTTACCGGAACTGAAAGTGATCTCGTCCTTGGAGATGGGCGCGTCAACGTCCATCTCATCCTCAATGTCCGACATGTTGGGTGATGTACTTGATGTGGAAATAAGTGGTATTTTATGAAGACGCGTCGAGAGAACAAATCGACGGGTTAGGCAAGTGAGAGGGAAATATTTCTGATTTGTTGCAGAGAGAAGACGCGCTCAATTCGCGAGGTCAATCAGCAGGGATCAGTAATTCTGTTAGGCTGCGTAATCGTTGTCCCACATTCATCACCACCAAGCTATCCGCATTACCACCCCCGAAGCTCTCACCAAATCAATCTTCACCTTCTCCCACTGTAATCATGCCTGTATGTATCCCCTTCCTTTCAAATCACTTCACTAATTTACCGAACAGGCCTACCACTCCGTCTTTCTCGACGAACCAAACCAATTCACAATAGGCAACTTCGCCCTGCTGCCCCTCCGAACAAGAACCCGCGGCCCAGCTCAAGCTCTCCCTCCACTCACACCAGATGTCACCGAATTGACAATAGACGCTTCTCACGAAAGCTATGATTCCCTAGACGAAGTTCTGTTACTTTTCCGCGCAAACACCTTCTTCCGCAACTTCGAGATAAAGGGACCAGCGGATCGAGTATTGATCTATGGCATTCTATTCGTGCAGGATATTCTGGCGAAGATCACAAAAAGTAAGCACTCTCTTTCTTACTTATCATTTAGGAGGCCAGATTGACGAGGACGAGTGAGACTGACCGACTGTAGATATGACGAGGCGGGAAGCGGAAAAGGCCATCATGAACGTTTCTCTCGATACCAATTTCTCCGTTCCAGGTGATGCCGGTTTCCCACTCAACCAGCTATTCGAAGGACCAAGAGACAGACACGAGGCAGAGACGTTGAGACAATATATGATGCAGATGAGGCAAGAGTTGGGTGCAAGGTTGATCAACAGGGTGTTTGCGGATGGCACAGATAAGCCGAGCAAGTGGTGGCTAAGTTTCACGAAGAGAAAGTTTATGGGCAAGAGCTTGTAGGGTTGAATCTTGAGGACAAGGGTGGCTTGAGATGAATATGGTGCTCAATCGGCTGGAATAGGATTCATGCAGACGTCTGGACCAGTCTGGGGCGAAGAACGTAGAGCTTCCGAATACAAAACGCTTTATGACAGGAGCTAGACGATCAACAACAGCATAACCCTAGCATACTGATTACAGTCCTCCAAACTCTTTTCTTTTGGCATAACGCAGCGTCGGTAATTCAATTCTGTCAATGATCAAAGGAGGAAAAAAGAGCGGTAGGCCTCATATGAATAGCCATGATTCTTTGCTATTTCCCAATCAGTATAAGCGGCAATATATCGATCAATGGACCATTGGGTAAATTTTGCTTGTAATGGAACCCGTAAAAGCATTGATAGATTTCCTGCAATATCGACCCACGAATGTTGTCGTGATGAACCTGTTAGCAGTCCGTTATCAATGGCCCTAATGATCCATCGAGTGTAATGCAACCTCCCTAATTATACATAAAACCCTCATGAAATTTCTGCATCCTCAATCCCAGCCATACCGTCGCTCTTTTCCTCGCCCACATTCGCCTCCGTCTTCGACTTCTTCTCTGCAACATCAGCCTCAGCCTTCCCCTCAGCCTTTCTCTTCTTCCCAAACTTGCCCCTCGCCTCCACCTTGACACCCTCCGCAGGCAACACACGCGTAGCAGAGAAAATATATCCCTCACTCCCGCCCCGACTCGTCATCATCGGATGTGTCCTCATCGGCAAAACCTGCCATTCCCTCGCCCTCGAAGTCTGCATCATCGGATTAAGCACCAACGTCGGATTGATAGGGAAATCCTCTTCATTCTCCAACGCTTCAAAGTCCCCCGCTTGCAGAAGACGAACGTAAGCGCCCTTCCTATCTCTCGAGTACATGTCCATGAGAATTGTTAAGGGTTCAGGGGAAGGTGAGTAAACGACTATTTGACCTCCACCGCGGACGAGGGGAACGCAATGTTTCATTATTGCTTTTGGATCCATTGTTGATGCAACGATTAGGGCGTCGAAACCGCCTTCGCGGGTTGTGTCGACTGTTGCTTTTGTTTTCTCCCATCTTCTGCGCTTTCTGAAGTAGGCGCCACGTTTGCCACTTTTTAAGGCTTGCAGTTGGGTAGGCGATAACTCTGGAGGCTCGGTATAGAGGGAGTCAGAAGCGGGGTCGAGGAGTTGGAGCCAGGTTAGTGATTTGAGGCGGGTGAAGAGCGGATGGTCTGGTGATGGTTCCTCGGATGTAAAGCCGAAGTATTTTAAGTGGGAGAGGTTTGGTTGGGTGTTGGCGTGGAGGACTGTTATTGTGTTTGACGTTGCTGAGGATTGCTGAGGCATGTCTTTTGGGGCTCGTTTTACGGGTTTAGAAGGGGTCTTTGCTTTGAGAGTGGAAGCTAGCTTGGTGATGGGTGGAATCGAGGCGTCTGGCATTGAGGCATCTGCTTGCGACGGCTTTGTTATCGGGTCTTCGACCATCGGTTTTGATGCTGCTGGGTTTCCGTCCATTTTGGCAGTCTCCGTCTTTCCATTTGCTGTTGGCGGCTGAGCATCAATATCCATTGCTTCCGCTGACGTATCGTCCCCGTTGATATGGGCATCCTGATGTTCATCATCTTCACTTTCTTCTTCGTTTTGTGGATATAGTATACCCATTCTGTCTGCCATTGCGGCTACCACCAGGCCGCAGGTGTCATCGATCACCAGATATCTGCCTGTTGCTGACTTTTTCCCTATGGGTGGTGCTGCTTCCTGGGTATTCGTATTCTCTCGCTCCACTGCATCGAAGTTTGCGTTCGGATCCTCGTTGTAATGAATATTGGCCCAGCTTAGTAACAGACCTAACGTCTCTTCTCTCATTTCCATAATCCTGGAGACATCTTTGTCCAACCAAAGCTGGGATAGCAAACTCACGTCCATCGGAAGTATTGCAAACCTCTTCATATACTTTTTCGCTTTTCTTAATGTGTATTTTGCCAAAGAAAATGTGGTCTTCTCGTTCAGTGCTGAATGTGCAGCCATAATTTTTGAGATAATTTCTTTCCCAGAGCCACTGGCGGCTTTCTTGAGCTCTTCTATCTCTTCCATGCTGAGAGCTTGCCGTGAAGAGTCATCAACAGTCAGTCGGTTGTTTCGCATAATGACTTGCCCATCTTCACCGACAATATCGAATTGATTTCCATCATCTGGGTCCGCTTGCTCGTCCCTTGACTCTATAGGTCCTTCGATTTTTTCTGACAGCGCTTCTGCATGAAGCTCAGCTGCCGGTACGATTCTGAGTGTGGAAGATTTTTTGCCATCTTGAGATTCAAGTATTTCATATGTGAAATGATATGGCCGGCCAAGAAGCAAATTTGAGGGGAATGATCCAAATTTCCCAATGCTTATCGTGCTGCCTTAAGATAAGCAAGTAAATGGTATAAAAAACGCCAGGTTCCTTCACATACGTATTTGGTTGTATTTCGACTGGTTTAAGCAGCCCAGATGGCAACCTGAGCACGATCTGCGCTCCAGGTCGGACGACTGAGTGCATGGTACTATTAGAGGTATTCCAAGCTCTTCTCTGAGATGAACTCCTCCCCAGGTTCTTAAAGAGCAAATTCTGGCTGTCACGAAAATGCCATAAATTTCTTGGTGAGGATGGTGGTCGAGCTCAACTTCGATAACAAGGGCGAATTGAGAATTCCCGAATAGATTGACTTTGCTCACTTTGGAATCCCAGCGAGAAGATTCAAGTCAAGGCTTTCGAAGAAGTTGATGTTGTTGTACAAAAGTTGTTATGAACGAGTTGAGTTTGTTACTAGGTTTTTTCTACCACGACCCCTACCAATATAATGATACTCCCTCCATCACCTCCATCCTAGACAATAACACCAACAACATGGACCAAGACCCGAATGAAGAAGCAGCTCTCCGAGCCTTCCTTGGAACCTCGTCCTTTGGAAAACAGAGTCGCGCCGCCAATACCGAAGCGCAGATTGAGCTGTCGAAGCGCAAGCCTGTCGCAAACAAGATCGCGCTCAGCTATGCCTCTAGTGACGAAGGAAGCGGAAAGTCAGAGGATGAGAAGGACAACAACGATGAAACAGAAGATGAGGATGAGGATGAGAACGACGACGATGAATTCCCAGTATCACACGAACTCGTCCTAAAGACTCACGAACGGCCTATCACCAGTCTCACAGTAGATCACTCTGGAGCTCGATTGGTTTCTGGTTCCACCGACTGCTCTTTCAAGATGCACGACTTCTCATCCATGACCCCGACCACGCTGCGCGCCTTTCGATCCGTCGATCCATCAGAAACAAAGACCTCCGCAAGCTCAGAAGCACATCCCATCCACCAGGTCACATTCAATCCGCTTTCTGCCAGCCAAATGCTTGTTATAAACGCCCTCCCCCAAGCAAAGATATTCAGTCGAGACGGAGAAATGCTGATAGAGTTCGTCAAAGGTGATCCATACCTTCGCGATATGCACAACACCAAAGGACATGTATCAGAGGTTACGTGCGGCGCATGGCATCCCACCGATAGGAACTTGTGTGTAACGGGAGGCACTGATAGCACCCTCAGGATATGGGACGTGAACAATAAGCGCGCTCAGAAAGAGGTCATCGTATTCAAGTCCAAGGTGCTAGGAACTGCTGGCAGATCTCGCATAACGGCAGTAGCATGGGGTGCCCCAGCTCAAGGAGGTTCAAATCTACTTGTAGCTGCTGCTCTCGATGGAACCTTGGTCATGTACAGCGGTGAAGGTCCACATCATCGACCAGCTGCGGAAGTACGTGATGCACACACCCGGGACACATGGACAAGTGGGGTAGCAATAAGTCGAGACGGACATCTGGTCGTCTCTCGCGGAGGAGACGATACAGTGAAGCTGTGGGACACCCGCAAGTTCAAACAGCCAATTACCACTCAATCGTACCCGTCAATATCGTCACAGTATCCGACTGCAAATATTCAATTCTCGCCATCATCAGCGAACATCATTATGGGATCGGAAACAGGACATTTGCACATTCTCAGTCCAGCAACATTGCAGTCAGAACTTTCTACACCTGTGACGCCAGGATCACCACTCATCAGTGTTCTTTGGCACGAGAAGATCAATCAAATTATCACAGGTTCAGCGAACGGGGAAATACATGTGCTGTACAACCCAACGACGTCCTCTGGTGGTGCCAAATTAGTCATGAGCAAGGCACCAAAACGTCGCCATATTGACGACGATCCAAATCGAACGATGGACTTATCGCAGGGCATCTCCGGTGATAGCATCATGACACCAGGAGGCATCCTCACTAATTCCAATCAATCCAGTTTTGCTTCTCGACATCCCACAATTGGGCTCACCGCTACTGGTAGGAGTCGAGATCCTAGGAGGCCACACATTCCGTTCACAGGTCCTTTTTCCAAGAATGGCCCGGCGACTGAAGAACATATCCGATCAAGCATACCTCTCAGTTCGATGCGCGATGAAGACCCGCGAGAGGCCCTCCTCAAGTACGCAGACAAGTCGAAAAAGGATCCTATCTTCACCGCAGCGTGGAAAGACACCCAGCCAGTCACCCAGTACGCTGATATTAGCGACGAGGAAGAGGAACCGGATGCAAAGAAGCAGAAAAGATGATGTTGTACTAATAAGAATTGAATGAAGTATCCATGATCAGCTACTGAAAGGCATTGGCACCAGGAACACTTGTATGTATTGAATTCAACGATCCTTTAGATCACTGTGCTAAAACACGTCAGAAACGTTGAGGTAAGACTCTCCCATTGCGCCTAGAATTGTGACAAGCGGGTGACAATTACTTCTTACACATGTATACACCATGTAAACGCACCGCATCTCAATCTGTGTCCGTATCAGGCATTTCGAGCCAATCATGGGCTAATGCCGCTCCGATTTGTCGAAGTTCGCCATCGAAATCAGCAACTTCAGCGCGATTCTCCTTCGCTGCGAAATGTTGATGCCAGTCTTCTGCGGTGCACGTCTCACCAAGTGCAGTAGCATCGGATACTTCTGCTTCTTGGTAATGTTTATCCAACGACTCGCGCGCGCTTTGCGATTGTGGGTTACCGTCTCTTTCGATACAAATGCGCTCTCCGTTGTATCCCATGCTCTTTTCCTGCTCGGTGTCGTGTTGATGACTGAATGGGTACATTTGGTCTGGTGGTTGTGTGTCTAGGTCCACAGTCTCGCTCCAACCACTTGGTGTTGCGCAACTGGAAGATCTCTGGTTAGTCGCAACGTGGTTGTTCGGACGACTCGGTGATGAACAACCAGAGTCGGCGAAGTAGTTCACGTGGTGTCCGTCGGGTTCAAGTTGAAGTGCGTCCGTGGTCTTGTGTTTGGCATGTGAGACTTGCGTGGCCGCTGTCGGCATTGAGCTGTGGGGTTCTCTTGATGCTCGTTGGTATGCTGCCGCGCTGAGTTGCCAGTTGTCTTGGCTAGGTTGCATGTATTCCGCTTCGTGTGCTTGTGTTGATCTGCTCGCTCTTTCGATGCTATGCCATTCGCCTCGTAAGTTGCACAATTCCAGCCACAACATGTCACACATGGTTTGGCGAGCGAATCTACACGATCCAATCCAAACTTCTCCATGAGCTTGTGTAGGGTCGACCAGCTCTGCTCTGGCGTTCAGACGACAGAATTGTGAGCCGTCCAAGTTCCACCAAGCAACGAGCTCTTGGAGGGCCATTGTGTGCGAAACACAAATAGGCATGTCGGGCTCGATGCGAGAACGGTCAAGTGTAAGAATACGGTAGACCCAGCGTTGCATGGAGTTGTGAGAAGCATGTCGAAGCTGATGAAAAGAGCAGGCAGGTGGAGCGAAATGAGCAGCTTGTCGAATCTCGTCTTTTCGTTGTGGTATTTTGAAGTCGTTCCATTCATCGACAGTGTTGGCAAAGTGTTCATCGTTGCAAAACCGCGACAGCAGTGAGAGGTAACGAGACGACTCGTTCTGTGGAGTGGAATTGGCGTCAGGGACGAGAGTTGGTCGTACATGGTCGTTGAAGGCTGTACGGCTACGAAGGTCTCTTCTCAACTCTCTGGATGAGAAAGCGAATGGTAATTGATTTTCCATTGGGCGCAAAAACAAAAGTGTTAAACCTACAAGAACAGGTGGCAATGGCCAGCAAATCTCAGCTTCGAGAGTTCACCTGGCTTCTGCAGGCTCCTTGTGTGGACACGGTGAGAATGTTTTGTTCCCATTATCTCGTCCTGCGGTACCAGAGAGAGCATTTTGGAGGAATTTTGGATAAGGAAGGCCACATTCACCTAGCGAGAAGAAAAGGAGCAGATCAACACCCATATCCCAGTGCGAATCGAAAAGATGCTATCGTGAACTACAAGTTGTCTCCATGCAATTGACCTCAAAAGAAACAATGTATGTACCGTATGGATGTGAAAATGCTTCGCTGCTATTGGATAGAGTGTTCTATCAATGAGGATCGCGATATGGCGAACGCATCTACAACTTGAACCTCAAAATAGTATACATTATGGGCTGAATCAACACCCGACACCATCTTTCCACCTCACCTGCACTATTAATACCTCCCGTCGTACCTCGTACAATCCCATCTCGCCCAAATGCATGCCGTTCTCGGCCCTTTTCAAGCTTGAAAAATCGCCCATGACGATCCCAGAAAAGCGCCGACAGCAACCAGCTTTGTACGACATCAACTCCAGTACTCGTACCACGAATTATGAGGCTTCCCTCCTCCGCTCCAGCTTTGACATCGTCCTCGCCCTTACCATACAGCTTCTTCGACACTGCTCGGCCCTTCGGGAAAACCAGAAGCGATGCTACCGGCGACTGGTCGTCACTGATTGGCATCGTTACCGCAATCGCTGGAAATATCCTGATTTCCTTCGCGCTCAACACTCAGCGATATGCACACATAAAACTCAACAACCAGTATACCGAGAGGCAGCGACTGCTACGGCGAGCGCAAAGACGCGCCGAAAGGACTGCGAGTAGGGGATATGGTACCCAGCCATCTTCGAAAACCAAAGAAAGAGCTAGGCAAGATGGACGAAACGAACATCTTGTTTTGGAGGACGAACAAGTGAACGGTACTCGTGGACGGTATCGGGACGAAGAGGAGGAATCAGAACATGGACCGCTGTTGGCTTCGTCCATACACTCGGAGAACAGTGAACGGCATAGTGAGATCGATGGTGAGGATACCGAGGTTCCAGAGGATGTTGCGCACAAGTCATACTTGCGGTCTCCTTGGTGGTGGGCGGGCATAGTCATGATGACCATTGGCGAAGCTGGCAACTTTCTGGCATATGGTTTCGCCCCCGCATCTATTGTCTCACCTCTAGGAGTCGTGGCGCTGATATCAAATTGCATTATTGCCCCGTTTTTCCTGAAAGAAAAGTTCAGGAGACGAGACTTATTTGGGGTACTTATCGCTGTGGGTGGAGCGGTCACTGTCGTTTTGAGCGCGAGCGATAGCAATCCAAAACTTGGACCCGAAGAGATATGGCACCTTATTACAACTTGGGAGTTCGAGACGTATTTGGGCATCACGATCGGAGTCATAATGGCCTTGATGTGGACAAGCGCCAAATACGGAGGAAAATCTATCTTCGTCGATTTGGGACTTGTCGGCCTATTTGGTAAGTCTTCTGCATCAGAGACCATGCCTCACATAGCTGATGATTGTGAATAGGTGGGTACACGGCACTTTCAACAAAGGGAGTTGCTTCCATGCTCTCATACACACTCTTCAGAGCTTTAACATACCCTATCACATATCTGCTTGTTTTCGTCCTGGTCTTCACCGCTGTCATGCAAATCAAGTATGTCAACAGGGCTTTGCAGCGGTTCTCTTCGACGCAGGTCATTCCAACCCAATTTGTCATGTTTACTTTGTCCGTCATCGTGGGCAGCGCTGTGCTGTATCGTGACTTTGAAAAAGAATCGGGGGAAGACGCCGGCAAGTTCGTCGGCGGATGCGCTTTGACTTTCTTCGGAGTTTGGCTCATTACGAACGGAAGAAAAACTGAGGAGCCTGATGAAGAGGAATTTCTGGACGACGAAGAAGAAGCCATCGGGCTTGTTCATGGTCAAGTCCATGACGAGCAGCGTTATTGTGATGAGCCGGAGACTCGACCAAAACCTCGAAGAGGCTCTACTCTCCCAAGCTCGATACTTGTAACTTCAAATGCCAACGGCTTGACCACGAGCGAAGGTTCTTCCGAGCCACGACGAAGCTTGGATTCCGACTTGGAGGATTTGCCGACAATCACGCGAACAGGCACTGATCGATCTGTGACTTTTGTGGACGACGACCCTTTCGTACCAGCCTCATCTCCTGGCGTCTCCACGATTACTGAACATCCTTGGGCTGAATCGGATGGGCACACGCCCAAAGAGCGACGATCTATTCAAAATCTCCTAAAACCACTGAGCAAATTGTTTCCCAGTCAGGAATCCCGACCACTCCCTAGCACTCTCAAAACCACTCATTCGGCACCACTTCTTCCCTCCGAAGCACAATTCCATCCAATACCTCAAACTCCTCCTAATGATTCTACACCTCGAGCGACCGACCATCTCACTACCCCACAGACCCCGGACGGAACATTACGTCCCGCCCGTCACCACTCCATTGTCGACCTCATTCCTGGACCGTTCACTTCAACATTGTCATCTCCGCTCTCTGCAATTGTCGCCGATTCTTTGCGCCGCGGTGTCGATGTCACTTCCTTGAAACCAAAAAGACGACGGAAGCTGCCAGGCATGCCACAGAGGAATAGTTTGAGAGAGAGGGGTCTTTCAGAGGCCGACGTTCGACCTGATCGAACCACCAACTCATCATCTTCAAATTTCCCCAATGAGGAATCTGATTCGGGGGAACCTTCTAAAGGCGTACGCAGTCGAGTTCGAAGCCTCAGCAACACATTTGGTGACCTCTTCCGTGTCACCAAGACGCCGACGCGTGGCTCGAGGCCAGATACAGCAGCTCCTGCTCCATCCCAGCCTTCAACACCATCGCTTGAAGAGTCGGCATTTGTGAGGTAGCGTATCGCCTCACTTCCAGCCATAATCTCTACACCTTTAGATTGGCCCGACCGTTGTACAGCTGTACATCTACATTACCATGGCATGGAGTTTGCATGCAGCCAGTTGGATATTGCTGCTTTCTTCGGCCAGAACAACTCGTTCTGGTCGTTGTTGTTTCCTGGCCTGCAAAATTTTGCGACGTTGACTTTGTATTGCCCTAATAGCTAGGGTCTGCCAGCATGTGGATCCTAGCGTTCTGTCATTGATGCAGAACTGCAGATCACCCTTCATACCCAATAAAGAGCATGGCACTGGCGTTGGACGTTGCATCTTGAAACTTTTATGTAAATTATAGTTTTGTCGAAGCTTCGCGTAAGCTTTATTGACGGCTTGTTTGTCACTTATGTTTCTATAGACTGCGATACCCTCTACAGCTCTCTTCTTGAGGCCTTCTGAAGCGTCATTGGTGAGGTTTGTGACGCTCTGCTGTGGTGTTCAACGCCATTAAATATTAGTCCCAAGTCTCTTTCGGGGGTATCGGAATTTCCATATATTTCTCATTGTTTCTGTCGTTCTTGGTGTGTTTTTGATCCATTTGAATTCCTTGTCAATGATTTCCAGCTAATGTTGAATAGGGTTAAACTACCGTACTGTGCAGGCAAATTTATATTAATTCAATGGATCGCCCTCCTCCGCTACTCTTCTTGGCTTCATGCCCGTCCTTGTGATGTTGAAGAAGCTCTTGTTGAAAGGAAAGTGCGCACCCATGCTAGATCAATGGTGTTTCATTTAAGATTCTGATGCGTTTGTTATACGGCCTAGCATCAACCCTGTGGATGCTTCTGAAACGCCATCGCCGTGCACCAAAACATACCGTATAGAGCTTGGATGTGGGGATAGATTCCTTGCGGGAAGAGCTTGGTTACATTGCAGACAAGTGCATGGACACCTACTTTTCCAAATGGATCGATGATTGGGCGCCTGGCTAGCCGACTGCATGAGTAGGCTGATCGCTCCAGATACGGACCTCGGAGAGTTTGATTGACATTTACACAGTAGCGCTGGAAATCCCGATACTGCCTCGCAGATCTCTCTAACCGTGTTGATCATGGAGATTTGATGGTTTCGCATGCCCTATCGGTTGGTTACGTCTAGTGTGAAGATCCGGAAGGTGTGAGTAGCTGGGATGTTTGTGTTTATTTGTGTTGCTTGGCTTACGCTTGGATCGTGGAGTGAGGAGGCGGGGATATGTGCTGACCCAGGCCTTTCCGCACTACTGTGGTACGGACGCTGACGGACTCTGATACGAATCTGGTAGAGACGATAATTTTTATATATGATCGGTCGATCTAGATCGTGAAACCTTCACATGCTGTGGTGTTCACTCCTATATACACAGGCCGGCTCAGCTACCTCTTCTTCCATAACTCACCACAAACGGCTCGGTTCTCAGGCATCAGTGTGATCTTCTTTCCAAACAACAAAATCCCTTCGTAGTCCACCAACATGCCTTTCGATTCCTTCAACCTCAAAGCAGAGGACCTCACCATGTCTCCTCTCACTCCCAGCAGATCAGCACCAGCGCCACCCTACCGCCTCTCAGACCGCCCAACAATGTTCAGATCCATCACCTCCAAAGCCTCCATCCGCAACCTCTCCCGCAAAGCCTCCACGAAAAGTCTCTCCCGCAAAGCCTCCAAACCAGCTCTGGGGGAAAAACCTACCTTGGAACAATTATACTCCCACCAGATAGGTATTTCGACAGTAAGGACGACTGCTCCGCATGGAACCGCTGCGACGGGTGTGGCTACTGATGTTACGTTGAAGAAGAGGATGGCGGGGATATGGGGCACTGTGTCGAGTTATTTTATCAAGGCTTCTCTCAGTAGGTATACCTTGTCTCCTCGCGTTCCTTTTTGTGCTTTGTGATTTTGGTTTGCTGACTTGTTGTTTTTCCCGTAGCGGACGATGTGTTGTCGGCCCATAATCGGTATTTGCCTGTTACCAGGGGGTGTGTCTTTTGAGCTGGGCTTGATTGATTTTCGCATGTATGGGGAAATGGGGGAGGATAACTTGGATTTTTGAGTGTCGTGGTGGAGATTTCAGATTGGATACTGGATATTGGGACTGGGACTGGATATACACCTTTTTTAATACCACTATTTTGAGTGGAGGGAGTTTTGGGGAATGGGGAATTTTGGATGTGGATACGAATGGCAGACTGGTAAATGTTGGGTTGGGGAATCAGGATGCAACTATTTTTTATGTCTAAATGTTTTTTGCTTTTTTGAACAATATTCTATTCAATCACCCATTTCATTTCGACTATTTTGTCTTGCGTTGTTGTTGATGTTAATATTGAATGGATTCACGGCTGGAAAAGGTTGCATTCAACGTTTAAATTACCACATTTGACATGACTACTAAATGATCTTGGTATCAAACTTTCGAAGTCAAATTCGCAGCACGTCTTTTGGTATTGTTGTGTGTCATAAGATTGCAATGATTTCGTTTGTCAATTATTCACATGCTCAAACCAATTTGAGTCCAAACCTTTGATATTGACGAGCGCCCACAACCTCGACTTAAGAATCAACAGAACATCCGCAACCAACCATGGCCGTTGCGGACTCGATATACATCGCAAGCCCATCCTCGCATTCAACACGATCAAAAAAATACATCATTATATTCTTGACCGGGAACCCAGGATTGATCGGTTATTACGATGTCTTCCTGACACATCTCCACGCGCTCTTGAGTGAGGACTCAGGCCGTGCCAAAAAGAGCGAGGTCTTGTTCGAAGTCTATGGATCCAGTCTTCCTGGCTTCGAAACAGAAAAACTTGAAAATGAGGAGAAGAGACGACGTTGGAAAAGCCTTGGACTAGATCACGATGCGCCGTTCTCCTTGGAAGAAACGATTCGGGCCGTGGAACAGAATGTGTTCAAAATCATCAGGAAGAGCGAGGAGACTGGTGATGCGAGGGTGATTCTAATCGGACACTCCCTTGGTGCTTTCCTAGCCATGGAACTCATCGAACGCCACCGCAAACGTCTGGAGATGAAACAAACCGTAGAAGGCGAACCATCCATCATCGCCGGAATCGGACTCTTCCCCTGCATCTTCGAGATGCGCCTTAGTAAAAGCGGTATCAAACTCCAAAAACTGGCAAAACTACCTTTGTTCAAAACAGGATTGCCACATTTCCTCTCCTTCCTACTCCATCTCATCCCCCTCCTCCTCCTCACCCCACTCGTCCGCCTAATAACCCGCATGCCCAAACCCGCCGCAGATGTAACAGTAGCCTTCCTCAAATCACCGACAGGAATAAAAGCGGCCCTCTCCCTCGCCTCTGACGAAATAGAAACGATCACGACGGATAGATGGTCCGATGAGATTTGGGGCGCTACATATGCTTCACCTACTGGCGTACCAAGACCGAGGCTTTATTTTTTCTTTGGGGAGGAGGATCATTGGGTTAGTGGGGGGACGAGGGATGAGTTGATTTTGAGGAGGGGTGGGGAGGAGAGGTGGAGACCGTGGATGGAGGTTGATGGGATGGGGGTGCCGCATGGGTTTTGTATTGGGCATTCTGTGCCTGTTGCCGAGAAGGTTGCGGGCTATGTTAAGGAGATTGTGGGACCAAGGTAGGAGTAAGAGACACTTATTGTCCTGATAGGTAAAGCATCACTTTTCAGTGCTAATTGCATTTGTGCTTGCTCAATTATTCATATTTCGTTTTCTAGACTATAGTTATCATGTCTATCATTTGACAGCGTTTCTCCGGTTCAACTAGCATTATGGTCCCATTGTCCCGCTACTTTGTCGCGTTGTATGCCGATTAGTAGCTCCGTCACTTTGAGAAACTTCCAAGCAGGATTTCCAAAGAAAGCCTACGCTGCAACTGGCCGCAAGACTGCTTTATAGCTGAACACTGAGCTATCGGGACTCAATTACAACCTTATCCACAGTGGCAAGGTCGCACTCCATTGTCGTATTGTTTTTGATGAGAACTTTTCAAGACTGAGTGATAGTATACCCTTCCCTGCTCTCGCGACTTTTCATCGTCCCTACTTGACCTCCTTAGACAAGTTCCTCTTCTTGATAGTGGCCCTGAAATCGCCACTAGGCAAGGCAACACCAACAGCGAACTGCGCTTTGGGCACAACCCATCCCTTAGTCCCAGCCGGCTCAAAATCCCAGAGCGCAATTGTTCCGGCAATGAAAGCCAAACACATCATCTCGCATTGGTCCATGATATCTTCCGACCCCACAACCCCGACTGTAACGATCTCATTAGCATGCCTTAAACACTTCAACAAGGGCGCAAACTTACAGTCTTTCAGAACATTCCCCCACTCAGCCGTCTTCGATCCATTCTCATCCTCGATGATATGACATCCAGCATTCCACTTACCCGCGTCCGCAAAATTCGAAGGATCGGTGTTGGATAGCCAGTTCGATGTATCAATCCACTCCCCTTTCTTGAACGCCCACTTTTCTCCTGACTTGAAAACTTTGGTCGCTTCCTGGCTTTCAAGCTCGAAATCCTTAGTGACCACGCCGGCTCGTGACCCACGAGAATAGAGGCGAACTGTCTCGATGTACGCGCTTTTCAACAGAGGACATTGGGTGAGTAGACCTTTGGCGTCAATCGAGACTCTTGGTGGTACGGAAAATCCCATGATGGCTTGTTCCTGGACTGCTGTGACGCATTTGCTCGTCTCCGCTCTAATCTCTTCCAGGACCTTGGAGTCGGAGATGATATGTGCGAGCATCCAGAAAGCGAGAACATGAGGCATGTTGACACTCCAGAGTAGGGCGAGTAAATCAGCCGTCCGGACGTTTTGGGGTACTTGATCTTCGTCCAAGACAGCTTGTCGGGCTCCTAGGAGGGGACCTTGCATCTCGGCGTCTTCTAGGACTTCCTCGGTGAGTGTTGATAAGTGGTTGAGTAGCTTTCTACGGGCGATGTGCGCGGATGGAAGGCTAGGGTGAGGTATTGTTCGAGGTAAGCCTGTCAAAAGTAGTTGAAATGATTGCATGAATGAGAGAAGAAGAGGTGCTATCTCGTGGTGATCCGAGTCGGAGAGAATGGATTGAGTGATCAAAGAGTCTGTCGTCATGTGGGTCATGAATATGAAGACGAGTGGTCTGAAGGAGTCAGCATGTGTGAGTCTTATACGTGGCAAATCAACATACAGTAGACTGGCTTTGACGCCTTCTTCGTCCTCCGTTGGCTCAAGATAAGCCAAACGTTCCTGACAGTATGTCTTAGTAAAGCTCGAATGCGATGACACCTTACTTACCCAAGGCTCCTGATCAACCATGCTAGGATTGGAAGTAATCAAATCTGGTAGGTTCCCCTCAAGATGTGTCATCGTCCCCTTCAACGTCTCCTTCGACACATTGCGGAGTCGTAGGTGAGGGAGAATGGAAGCATCGAGCTGAGGTACAATCGATTGATACAGGCTTGCTTCCTTAGATGATATACCGAAGGCATTTATCATCAGCCTCAGCCTGAAAGGCTCTTCTGAGATGGAAGAATCATCTTGCGCCAGTAGCTTTTTGATCAAGATTGGTGAATAGATGAAGTTATGTCTTTTGCTTGCCAACCTCAGAGCAAACACTCCAGCAGGATAAGACTCCCTGATATAGTTAGTAATACGTTCATGACTTCAAAAGATGAAAACAGACCTTGCATCTTTCAAGACAGATTCTTGATCATAAACAAAAGGTATGAAGTGGCCAAGATAGGGGATCCAGTATGGCAGTAATGGTGGATAATTAGCTTGAGCTGGACCACCCGCCTTTCCAGCTGAGCTTCCACTGACAAGACGAGTGAGTAGCGATATAGAAACGGCCGCTGTGATGATGGTTATGACCAATGTCGGGACATCGAGACCAGTTGATAGGAGGAAGCCATCGAAGGCTTCGCGGATTTGATTCATTCTGGCGTTGAAGCCTTTTTCTTAATGTCCAAGGACATCTGTCAGCTCCTGTTGTTCTCGGTATCGATACGGATAAGTATCTTCATGCTTGAAGGTGGAGACTCAAAAGTGTTGTCCGTCTCCGAAAGCGGTAAACAAATCGAGACACAGCAACAAATCACTTTGACAGCCAGCGATCAAAGGCTTGAGAAGATTGACTCACAATTCTCCTGTTAGCCTTGCTCTCACCGACCTATAACACCAACAAGCCGCGAGCGCTGACGGAAGAAGTTCAGGCCACCTCTTTTCTCACCACAACATTCCAGGCAAGAAAGAACGCTTCAAACGAAATCAAAGATCCGAAAAGATGGCACCCAAGGAGTTGAACTTCATCACCAGCAATGCAAATAAATTGGCAGAAGTTCGCGCAATCCTGGGAGATGAGGTTGAGTTGAAAAATCAAAGCCTGGACCTCCTTGAAATTCAAGGCACAATTGAGGACGTCTCAATCGATAAATGTCGGCGGGCAGCAGAAATTGTACGGCCTTCACGATTCATGGGGGTTCTAGGCGCTAATTGTAATACAAGATCAAAGGTCCAGTCTTGACTGAAGACACATGCCTTGCCTTCAATGCGTATAACGAGTTACCAGGTCCATACATGTAGGTACTCATAATTTCTTTTTGATTCAACTTTTGGTCTGTCTATATCTACTGACGGATGTGTAGCAAGTGGTTTCTCCAATCTCTTGGCCCCGACGGCATGCATAAGATGTTGGCCGGGTTCGAAGACAAATCTGCTCAAGCCATAGCCACTTTTGCCTATTCCGAAGGCCCCGGCCATGAGCCTATCCTCTTCCAAGGTCGCACAGATGTATGTGGTTCCCTGCCTTCTTCTTACAAGTAACATACATCACTGACGTTTTCGCAGGGCAAGATTGTGCCTTCAAGAGGGCCCACTGTCTTTGGTAAGTGGCTGCTTGAAGCAGACTTGCACACTTCTTACTAACCTTTCACAGGCTGGGACTCAGCTTTCGAGTACGAGGGCCAGACGTATGCCGAGATGCCAAAGGTGGAGAAGAACAAGATCTCCCACAGAGGCAAGGCACTGGACAAGCTAAAGGTGTGGCTCAAAGAGAACACCGACTGAGTGCATGTCTCAAGCATCTTTCTCCTCTTCCTTGTTGTTCTCCTTCCAGTTCTCGATCCAAACCTGTATCCTCTCCACATTGCTGTCTATGTCGTCCAAAGAGCTGCTCTGCAATTCTACAACTATCTCCTGGTCGTATGCTTCGCGCGCCTCTTCTAGCAAGACTTGCATGATTTCTGCGTCCATGTTCTCCTCAATTTTCTTTGCGCTGTATTTGCGGGCAGTGAGACGGTCGAACAGGATGGTGGAATCACAGCGGATAACAACTACGAGGTCAATCCAAGATTTTGGGAACAGGTCGCAGGCATGCCAGTCTAGAATGTAGCCTCCAGCTGGGATTTCGGTTTCGAGAGCATCGAGTAGCTTCAAAGAATTAGCCAAAAGCTCAAGAATACTTCCCGCTTGCAAAATACGAATTCACAACATACCTTATCCTCGTCCACGATCCATGACTGTAGTTCCTCATCTCTTCCGTCGTAGCAATCGTTGTCTTCGGCGAACTTGTTGATCTGTAGGTGCTTCAGACCAGTCTTTTCCGCAAGCATTTCAGCATGACTGGTCTTTCCGACGCCTGGAGTGCCAGTGACGATGATGTTTGGGCTCGTCCTCGCCATGTTTGTGGTTTGTTGCTCTGCAAAAATCTTTAGACTTCAAGAACGGAATAATTCATTGCGCCTTGCAGCCTAAGGCGGAAACTACTTGCATCCACCACTGCCGCATCATACTGCGCTTTGTGATTCCCATTTCCTCGTCAAATTTGTTTCATCCTCTAGAAATTAGATCTCTCGAATGCATGAAAATCATATAAATTAATAGGGACTATATTGCCTTTTCCTTTGTTGTCCTGCTTGTCATCGAAACCCTAATACCAACACCCTCCTTCCAGGTCTTGAATCCGGCCCCGGATTTCTTCAACACCTCTAAACTTCACGCATTAATTAGAAGCTTCGACAATGTCCTAATATCTGACAATTTCGGCTGTAGTTGTGTGGTTCTTCTTCTCGACCGCTCCGTCTTCCCTACACCCTTCGAACCACCCTGAGAGACGTTTTACTTCCCCAAAAGACATTTCTCACAAAGCTGTGGCAGCCATCAGCTCGCGGCGCCAATTTGGAAATGAAAATAGGATGTCTACAATTCGCGCCTCAGCTAGGCAAAGTGCAGGCGAACATGGAGAGAGCAAACAAAATCCTCGAAGAGACGAACGATTTACGACCTACTGCCGATGGGCGACCTTTATGGTTGGTATTGCCTGAAATGGCGTTCTCTGGTACCAAACCTCAAAAACATTGCTTCCATAACTTCCACTTACAAAGAAAGGCTACAACTTCCAATCTCTCGAAGAAATAACCCCATTTCTAGAGCCCTCATGCGCAGGACCATCAACCCAATGGGCGGTAAACATAGCTCGTCATTACAACATCTTCGTAACAGTAGGCTATCCCGAAACTGCCAAACTAGCAGATCCCGCAGATCCGAATTCGAAAAGCGTGAATTACAACAGTACAGTCACAGTGTCTCCCCAAGGCGTTGTGATAGGCTCATATCGAAAGCGGTTTCTCTACTACACGGACGAAACATGGGCTCATGAGGGCGATGGGAAAACAGCCTCTGGATTCTTTGCCGGACCCCTAGGGCCCCTTGGTGACGTGAGTATGGGAATCTGCATGGACATCAACCCACACAAATTTCTCGCTCCCTGGACCGCATACGAATTCGCGAACCACGTCCTTGATTCCAGAACCCCTCTCGTCGTGTTGAGCATGGCTTGGCTTACTCGTCTGACACCGCAAGAACTCGCCGAACTACCGCTGCGACCCGATGAAGAGACATTCGCGTACTGGATGGAGAGATTTCAGCCGCTGGTCGAGGGGAAGGACAGGCCTATTGCTGTTGTTTGTGCCAACCGATGCGGTATCGAGGGAAGCGCTTGTTATGCTGGTACGAGTAGCGTTTTCGTTGTTGACAAAGGAAATGTGAATATCTATGATGTGATGGGGAAGTTGGAGGAGAAATGTATGGTTGTTGATCTGATGAGGGGGCCGAAGTATGCGTTGCAGAGGTCTGCGGTATGATGGAGACACGCTGGGAATTGGTGAGGATCTTTGTCAATGATTCTTACAACAAGCTGTATACATTTCACGTCCTACCTGAATGTAGGAGTCCATCATGACATGATCATAATCTTATCGGCGCGCTACGATCTCCACAGTTCCATCCTACCTTATTGTTGGACTTTGGTCGGGTTTTACATAGGTATCGAGATGAAAGCATCACCCATAACCAACCCAAGATACCAACAGCAAATTCTGAACAAGAAAAATGAAGTCCTTGAGTCTCGACCTCGGTTTCTCTCTTCATGTAAGATAAGTACCCAAACGCCGCTCCTTCCCCCTTCGAACGACAAAACAAAAAGGAAGTTGTCACCTCGCGGTACTGGGTGCCCGAAGACGAGCAAAGTTTTCTATACTAGGCGACTCCGAAGAAACGATCCAGTAACACGGTATCAAACTTCCCTTGGATTATCGTTTTGGGGATGATGTCGCCGTGTGCTGGAGCCAGTGCTATCGATCACGCGTTGATTTTCCTTGTCATATTCAGCCGTCTGTAAGATCGCGTTGATGCTGTTTTTCTGGCTGTCTAGTGTTGAACAGCCTGCTTGCATTTCTCAAAAGCGAGTCCTGGCTACCACAATGAGGGAGAAGTCTCCGAATCTAGGTCTGAACAAGACTGCAGCTTTGTGATTAGGGATCCTGAGTTGGACAAGCATCAGACCATAGGGCTACAACACTACAGCAAAAGTTTAAGCAATCACACTCTTGTCTCACATCTGCAATGCCGACTTGTTTGTGTGTCGCAAGACTACTTTGATTGATTCATCTCACATACAAAGACATGTTCCTAACGCCTTGGGAATAGGTATGGTGTAGACCTCGTTTTGTCCCGATATCCACCCGTAGCCTTTTATGCACTCATCAAAGTTCCAGCCACCATCCCATCAGCTGTCCGTCTTGTCGCCCATATTGCCAAGCCGTCGCGCGTGAGGAAGATCGAGACTTTTGTGTGTAGTTCGTGAGGATGGCAAGTAGTTTAAATGCCGATTCTGGTCTTGCGCCAATGTCGTCTCTTGGCGTTGTATCTGAGCATATCCCGTTAGTCCTTTGTCCTTCCAGTTGTCCTCAAATTGGTGCTTCAATTGCTCGAGGGGGGCGACTGAGCATACCTGATTGTGTTGCCAGTTCTGAGACGGATCCACTGTGGGATAGGACGATTCTGCTTCTGGGCTTTGGCAAGCTTGAGCTTGGTGCGGAAAGACTTGTGAGACTATCGCAGTCGTTAGTTTCCAATGTTATCATGCAGCAATCGCGGGCGTTTCCATTCGTACCGGCATCGTGAGTGAACGCGGAGTCGTCGGGTTGGTGAGGTGAAGTTAGTTAACAGTCTCTGCGGAGAGGCGATGCGATATTTCCATGAGTGCGCTGACAAAGTGGGTCTTCCTACACGTGACACAAACCCTCCATCCATCCTCATCCTCGCCCTCCTCGGCTTTCCTCTCATTCCCCTTTCCATCATCGCCTCTCGTGATATTTGTCAAAATCGATCATCTGGTGATATCGCCAAGAGCAGAACGCTGATTTATTTCCACTTGTATCTCTACTGCTTGACCCGAGCGACACAGACATGTCCACATCAATCAGCAGATGTCGAGATACGAAGAGATTGGCATTCTCTCTCAAGCTGTTGAATGGCAAATCAGCAAACCCGTTTTTCTACTGCTATCCCGGACATGTTATCTTATCTGGAATATTGGAGTCTCCCAATTCTTCATGTTGTGAAGGCTGGGAACTGTCGTACTGTGGGAATCTTGTGAACCCGCGATCAACAAGTTGACCTGTCGAACGTTACAAGAACCCCGTTCCGAGATTGTGTTGCTGCTTCAGTATAGTATCTCTGTTCGTGTATGTCACGCCTCGTGATTCTGAGCATTATTCTTCTTTCTTCCATCAATCATCGGAACTGTGCGCCCTTTCAAAGAGTATGAAAAATCGTGTTGTCATTCTGTTTACTTCAGGTTCCATCAACAGTGTCTCAAAAACTGGAGAGAGACGTTGCGACCATCCACAGGATTGCTTCATTCGATAACAACCATGGAGCGGAACCTGAGGTCACCAACCAAGACGCCACGCGACAAGTACACACCATCACCACGACCATTCATACATCTCAAACGCCGCTTCAACTCTCCACATACGAGTCCGTTCACGCCGCCAACTTCTCCAAAGTACAGAATCAGTTGGTTCCACGGCAGACTCTCGAGCAGAAATGGCCACGAGATTTCCAAGGCAGCCGCAGCTCACATGAGCAGGAAGCAGCTTGTTGACGCGGATTGGGTTTGTTGAAGCACGCGTATGTGAATCTATTCATACTGAACGGATATAGGAGAAACAGAAGAGAGAACTGCTAGAAGTTGCCGCGGATGCGAATGCCAGGCTTGAAGAAAAGCGCAATGGACCAAGTCACGACATGAATAGTCCGTACGACCTTAACTCAGAACCTTCGAAACCAATACCAACGTGGATTATTTTCCCGAAGACACCTCAAATTCGAAAACATGCTCATTCGCCTTTGCATCACTCACCCAAGTCTTCTGCGTCGCAAATCCGGAAAAATCTCATTAGAAGTCCATCACGTCGTCAAAACAAAGCACTTACATTCGAGGAAATGCAAACGCCGAACAAGGCCACACCAACGCGAAGCACGAACTGGAAGGTCACACCCATCAATTTCAGGACTGGAAATAAGCTGGACGATCTGGAGAATAAGCTCCGAACCACCCAGGCCACGGTGAGGGAATTGAACGAAAGGTATGTGAATCGGTAGGAAATTGATGCAGAAATACAGGATGGAGTTTCGAGTTTCTGGCTGCTCCGGTGTTAAGAGCAAGTCCCTTGTGATCGAAATCAGCGTTTGTTGTCAAGCTCGATTTGGCTGGCGATTTCAGGCCTATGCTCTTCTTCTCGACATCGGATTTTCAACCATCATTTGGCGAGGCTTATTTGGCGAGGCTTGACTAACTCTTGAACAGGTTAGAGGACGCAATCTTACGGAACAGGGAGCTTGAGAGTGTTCGACCTCCAATCGAAGAAGATCACACCACCAATAGCCCTGACCAGATGTCAAACTCATTCCTCCGAGACAGCTTATTATGGAGCTGGAAACTCATACCACAAACATCGCGATGTTACATTATTTTTCACGTCCTTTGTTTCTGTGCGAGAAAACTGAGACCTGATTAGGCAGACGGAGACAGGAGGGGATATTAGTTCTCGAGATGAAATTTTGATCGGTTATCCAGCATTGAGAGTACAATACTAATGCACGGATGTCAACAATCAAGGTTCGGAGTTCGACTCGAGGTCGTCCCATTTCTGTTCAACTTGCGTTTCCACAGCGTGCCACCAATTAATGTAAGTTCAGATCCTTAACTTGAGATGAACGTCGCAGAACTTTCGGCGGCATCAGCTCCTAGAAACGCCCTGAGGCCACCGATATCGATGCTGAATTGAAGAAGATTAACAATTGTTATGATCTCACGGTGGGAAGGAAATGGCAGTCGCGACGTGGGAACTCAGCTGAGAGTGCTTTCCTTTTCCCTTCGCCTTCGCTGCTTATGAACAATCATGTCCTGGCCTTCTGCGCCCCCAACATTCACCACAGTATTCATACCAAACAGTACTCTGTTCCACAACAAGACCTCAAGGCTGCATCACAAAGAGCATTTTACAATATCCTTTACGTGCACTGCGAGACAGAACAATTCTTCCACCTCGCCTCCACGACCAGCCACCCCCCCAAGATGTCGGTCCCGCCCCTACCGTTTCGGTTCTTGGATTTACCGCCAGAACTACGGGTGATGATTTACAAGCGTGTACTTCCGTATACGAGTTGCTTTCACTTTCGTAGCGACGCACATATGCAGGTCTGGGACGACTTGAACAAAGAGAACCTCTCCCTCCTCGCCGTCAACAAACAGACCCGCAACGAGGCTAGTGCCATGATCTATGCCGATAATCACAATACCTTCAACGTCACCATCACAGACTCCGACTTCAAGGTCACGGTCGCTCAATGGCGCCAGGGAAGAGTGCGAATGAGGGTTCTCCGTCAGTGGCAGATCTCCACTCCCAAAATGGAATATTGGGATGGCTTGCGAACGGCTGGGAAATGGCACGTCACTGTCCAACTGTCCCCATATTTTCTTCCCGGTTTCCATGGTCCGTTTTTCTTCTTCGGATGGCTAGATAAGACGGCACTGACTCATCTGGACGTGGACATATCTTGGAGACGATACAAGAATAGGGAGAGAGGCAGGAGAGATATTTATGGGTGGTGGGTAGGTAGGGGAGCGGCGAAAAAGCTCAGGTTGGCGGCTGAGGGTATCCGGAAGGGAATCGGCAGCAATGTTGTTGCTGGGAATTGGGCTCAAGAGTTGGAGGAGATGAGGGAAGACTGAGTTACGAGTTTGCTTGAGTTTTGAGCGATGCGAAATTGTGTAAAGTTGTTTTAAAAGAAGGAGGGATCTGCTGCTGTTATCGTTGTAGTCGCTCTCTTCTGGCTGCAGGTGGATAGCCAGACTTTCACATTACTAAAGAATGAACCAGTATCACCTTCAGCCCATGATTTCTTTCGTGAAAACATATACACCAAGATATCGACTTGGTTCCACGTTGCAATAAGCTGGGATCTTTTTTGTCGAGACGTCGACCATGATTGGAGACTGCGAAATGGAAAACTGGTTGTCCACTCCTGGATAGATATGAAATGATGAATTGACTGTGCAATCCATACGCAAGAAATCGGTATGCCTCTTAGCCCGATTTATCCGTTTGGTGAGTAGGCCTACTGTGGATGTTTGTAGCATGGCAGTCCCGCAGTGATTTGACCCAAAAGAAAAAAAACCAACCAACTTCGTCATTGCACAATTTTTCCAAATCTAAGATTGCCACTTGTCAAGCCTGAGGTTGAGAGTGGTATTGCTCTGGCGATGGATTTCTAGAAAACTGTTTTTTGGGGTTATGTATCTTGGAATGGTTATTCATGTTGTTGTTATTTGAATTGGGGTGGGGTGGAGAGATGTTCAGGGGATAGTTTTTGGTGGGGAGGGCTCGGAGGGTGAGAGGTTGTGATGTGGGAGGGTGATTTTGGGTTGAATTCTGGAATACTGTTTTGTTTGTACGGAGGAGGAGTTTTGCAACGGCTTTCGTTGGTGATGGTATAGATGGCGGGTTTGTGGGGGATTTGAGAGAGGATGTACGATGAGGTTGAAGTGTTTTGAGCGTTGAATTACACTCGGGCTTTATGTTGGTTTTCTCATAATACTGTATACGCTTGGAGTTTATGATTCCCTTTTTCCTTTCTGCCTTTGATTGGTTCACACTACGAACTTGGTGAGACCAAATGTCCAATATAATTTCTTTTCCGGCCAGTTATCGATTTAGTGTCTCATAAGGTTACCGCTAACGGAACGCAGTAGATCGAAAGCACATCAGTAGTAAAATACCGCAGATCTGGAGTGGTAATCTTCACGTAAGCGAGCGACTATGAGCAGGGAAGATGCTGGATGGCAAGTTTATCTCGATGATTCACGAAAGAATTTTTTGGTAATAGCCAAGGGTGTCTTGAGTCTTGGGATGAAGGATGTAGAGTTGAGACTGTCTTGCACCATACTTTTTCTGTTTTCCTTTGAGAGTGAGGCTCTAGTGCTATCGTGAGATCTGGGTTTCGTATTTGCATGGTCGAGGATGGTGACTTCAGTTGCTTCTACCCTGTGGAAGAAGGAACTGCGAAAGAGATGCAGGGCGAATGGAAGTGCGGTGGGGACTGTGTGTGTAGGTAGGGCAGGGGGCAGGGTATGGCGAATCAAAGGCCGGTGTTTATGTGAGATGGAAGACTCTGAGCCACGATTATTGCCACGCCATGGTGCCGAGAGACTTGGATGCCATCATCGCGCGATGCAGAGAAGCACTCGCGTGGCCTGGAGAACCAGCTGCAGTATTGAGCACACCACGCGATAGGCCGCCAAGTGCGATGCGAAGGTCCTGGAAGGCACACAAGGGCCAGGGAACCCTAATTCCATCGCTTATGCTCTGCAGTGGCTTGGCTTGGCAGCCAATCTCCCTTGCAGGTGCCGACCTACGGGCTGTGCAACCAGATATTTACCTTCACCCAACTTCCTCTCCCCCAACCCTCCTTTGCCCTCTGCTTCGATTTCTACGCCAGCCGCTGCACTTATATTGCCTGTTCCCTCACCACCACCACGAATAATAATGCGACTATAATACACCTCTATCCAATCTAATCACTTCTTTGTCCACGACCGGCTGCGACTGCCTCCTCCCTGCTGGGTGCAGCCACACATCTACAGCTCGAACAGCCCCGAACCCCCAAGGTTTCAAACACAACGACCTATCCAAAAGCTACTGCTACTGCGACTGTAGTCATAAGAGGACGCCTTCCATCCCAGTTTCCAGCGTGCGCGCAACATTCCTCCCCGCGAACGCCAGCACCCCTTTCTCAATCAATCAATCACACCACCCAATACTGCAACCATGCCGCGCAAAAGCGTATGGCTGTTTCTAGCCGTCAACATTGTCTTCATCGTTTTCCTGGTACACAGTGTCTGGACCCTGTTATCACTACTCGTGGTCGACGGATCCAACGACATGATTTCTCGCGCTGAGCTGCCAGGACCGAACTCTGAGGTGCCAAAGTCGAAAGAGATGCTTATACCCAAGATAATACACCAAACATATGTTAATGAGAGCATACCGTTTCACTGGAAGGAGGCGCAACAGAGCTGCCTGGATTTACATGAGGACTATGAATACAAGGTTGGTGGGATTGTTTCGTGGTGTAGACATTCTATGGCTAATCCTTGAAATAGCTATGGACCGATAAACTGTCGCGCGAGTTTATTGCTGCTGAGTACGTTCTCTGCACATCTTGCGTTTCTGAGATCACAGCTAACAGTTTCTGCAGATATCCATGGTTCCTCGAAACATTTGACAACTACCAATTCCCCATCCAAAGAGCCGACGCCATACGATATTTCGTTCTCGCCCACTTCGGAGGTATCTATATAGACTTGGATGATGTACGCTGTTCTACACTTCTGGCTCCGTCACAAGACTAACCTCACCACAGGGCTGTCAACGCCGTCTTGATCCCCTCCTCACATACAGCGCTTGGGTCCGCCGCACTGTTCCAACCGGTATTTCAAACGACGTTATGGGTAGCGTGCCTCATCACCCTTTTTTCCTCAAGGTGATCGATTCCCTCCCCCGCTACGACCGTTCCTGGTTCCTCCCTTACATCACTGTCATGTCCTCCACTGGACCACTCTTTCTAAGCGTAATCTGGAGACACTACAACAGCGCTGGCACGCTCGCAGACAAAGATAGATTACGCGTGCTCTTCCCAGACGAGTACTCGAAACATACCTGGTCGTTCTTTACGCATCACCAGGGGAGCAGCTGGCACCAGAATGATGTGAGGCTCATTATGTGGATGAGCCACCATTGGATGCTCGTTACTGTCTTCGGTTTCGCGCTTGGCTTCCTCGTTTTTGGATCACTTTGGTTCTTGTACGGCCGTCTACTCTCAAATTCACCCAAGGGACAATCGTTGCGTCGTCGGTTTCCACTATGGAGACAAGTCGCCAAGGTGGTCCATATGGGCTCGCCCAGCAAGCACGATTACGAATTAGTCGTGCGAGATATTGAAGATCCCAATCGATTGGAATGATTGAGCAGAAACAAGGAGCAATCAAGAGGATGGACATTCTTTTGCAATTGATAATGAGAAGGTGGGTGTGTATATACGGTTGTGCGGCATTTCTTGGCGAATCTTTTTTGCGCAGATGGGATCCCCAGGAGCTTTTGGTCTTCAAACTGCATTGAGCGATGGCGTTTGGGCGTTCTCCCTCCTATTTCGAAGGATGAAATCTTACCTTTCGAGAGGGATGGAACTTAGGTTGGTGCTCCTTGATTGTCGAGCCCGTCTTGACTTATTTTTGGGTCACTTTGATGATTGCACAGAGGTTTTGTAGACCTGCTGCTGCTTATGGTTTTGAACAGAAGAATCTAGACTTCCAACTTCAATACGCTTTTTGTGATTTTGACCTTGTGACATACTGAATCCCTTTTACTGCTGTAGTAGGAATGAAATACGGGTCTTCACTGTCTGTATGTACTATATCGATCTCATTGAAGATGAAGGGAATATTGCAATAATTCGATCACTCTCCAAAGCTGGACATCTGAGCTGATGTGTTGCAGCTTGACGCCATGGCGACACGCGGGGTTCTCGTGTGCGGCCATCACGGCAATTCATTCATACTACTTAATACGGCCAGGGCGTGGAAAGCTTGAGCACGGGATCACTTGGAATAGTCGTCACAGCGCACAGACAAGTCAAATTTGAGGACAGTAATGGTATTTCATTCGTTGATTTTCTCGTTTTAGGCCTGTCCATCAATGAGGAACCCGAATCTCAAAGGCCCGCCGCGCAATGGCAGCTGACCGGTGTTAGAAACACGTCCTCCTCGTCATGTGTTGTGTGAGTAGTAAACTCCTCAGTACTCCCTCGATGAAGTCGATCTTGAACAAATCTCTCCCAGGATTCCATAACCATCTTCAATTCGAAACTGCAGGGTTGCTGTGACGTAGTTTTGTGTGTGGGTTGTTGGTCGTGTGTGCATGGACTTGGCGAATTGGTGGAGTGACAGTGGCGTGTTTGGTGTCAAGTAGTGATGAATTTGTCGGGCATGGTTGTGCTTGAGCGCCGCGTTGTCACGCGATGGTGGTGAAGAGAGATTGGGCTCGAGGTGCGAGACGTTTACTTGCTGTGAAGGAGGTCAGTAATTTGATGTTAGATCCCATGGACGGAACGCTTACGATCTGGCTCTGGTCTTTCTTCTCTTTCGCTTGAGTCTTCGGACGCGCTTCTTTCTCCACTTGGCTCTCATCTCGACGGCTGTTCTGTGATATGTGTGAGCGGGGTTCTGTAGCAACGGAAGCTTTAGGAAATTGCGGAATGGCGAAGCTCAGCGGCAGTAATTGCTGGATCTCTTGCAAGTGACTGCCATTGAGCTTCTTGATTGAGGCGGACTGTACTAACGTTGGCTGACGAGAATGGTGGTGATGAGTGTGGAGAGGAACATCAACAGCACCAGATTTTGGCTTGAGGAATGTGCGCGGGTGAACGCACGTGACATCTTGGCGGCCCAAGCTTCTTCACGTGATACAAACTACATCTACACACCCCTTTGCACTCAGCTCACTCCATGACACTTACAACTATCAATGGTTCATCTGTCATCGCCGCGGGCAAGGAAGGAGTAGAGGCGCAAAATGATACTCCAAGACGGAAAACGCGGCCCCGAGCCCGCGGCTATTTTGCAGGTTTATCATCGCGAGACTGCGGATGCAGCTTTTGAGAAATCAGATCAAGCAATTGAAATCTTCCCGAGAGACGACTTCTATTTCGGTCGCAGTCCATCGTGGTATCGTCAGAAGATTTGTCCACCACGTTGGCACGAGCTAATAGAACAGCGATTTCAATTGTCCAGATAAAACCATTTCCAACAAACATCTTCATGTACACTGCATCGTGTTCGAAGAAGACGAGACTTCCGGAATACAACCACTCGTCTATGTAGAAGATCTATCTACTAATGGAACATATCTCACCAGAGCACGCCAAACCAGTGAAGAGCGTCTTACTCGCGGCCCAAATGGAACAATACTTCTTTGCGATGGCGACCAGCTTCGCGTCAGTTCACTTATGAGTTTCTGTTTTGTTTCTCCTTCTCTTTCACCAGTGGAAGACAAGGTTACTGGGTTGAGTGAGCTTCAGATCAGAGAATCACAGGTGACATCGTGAGCTTATGTGTGTTTCCATCCCACATCTGACAGCCTGCAGCTCTTCAAAGATCGATTCGAAATTACCAGTCGGATCTTAGGCCTTGGAGGATATGGTTCGGTCTTTGCTGCTATCCATAAAAAGTCACGTCGTCAGCTCGCCTGCAAGGTTGTTAATGTTGAAATCTACGTTCCAACAAAGTCCAAGAAAAAGACGTTGAAGGATGTCACCAAATCCCCGCCGCAGAATTTAATCGGCCGCAACGAAAAACGCAAGTTGCAGAAGCGTCGAAGCCCGGAGAGTCGACAATTGAAAATTCGAGATGATCCTCAATTTCGTGAATTTGAAATTCTCAAGGACCTCGACCATCCCAACATCATCAGACTGGAAAAGGTTTTCTGGAGCGTCAACACTTTCTACATCTTCCAAGAGCTGGTCACTGGGGGTGATCTCTTTTCGTTCATTGAGTCCAAGAGTGGCTTACTTTCTGACATTGAAGCCGCTGTCATTCTGCGCCAAATTCTCAAGGCCATCGAATACATACATGACCGCGACATTGTTCACCGTGATTTGAAGCCGGATAACATACTCGTTACCTCGACTGCTGAAGGCGCCCGCATCATCGTGACCGACTTTGGAAATGCCCGCTACTTGCCAGAGAACGACGCTGAACTGCACGATCTCCCGGCGATGAAGCGGAGGATGTTCACAGTGGCGGGCACACTTGAATACGTTGCTCCGTCAGTATTTCCCGATTCTCTAGTATGGCCATCATTTTTTCTAATAGACCTGTTGCAGAGAGGTACATTCAAAAAATCCGCTCGTCTCCAAAGACGAGGGCTATACCAAAGCCGTGGACATGTGGTCGATCGGCTCTATTACCGCTGCTTTACTTACTGGAGATGTCATTTTTGTTGACCGAGTTGACCCCAGATTCAGAGACGATCCACTTCTCTTCGTAGAGCTTGCAGCTAGGTGCGATCTATCGGTCCTGGACAGTCCTTATTCGGTCTGGCAGAAAGTGGGAAAAAGGCCGAAGGATCTTGTCAAGAAGCTGCTTGTGCTTGATGAAACCAGGCGATTAACCGCAACGCAAGCCTTGAGTCACGATTGGTTCATGAACAAGCATTATGCAGACGAGCTGGATGCGGTGTACCAACGATCAATCGAAGGCTGGACTCCACGCCGTAAGATCTTTCGACTGGTCGAAGCACTGGATTTGAGCAGACTTGCACCAGATGACTCTGTTGCTGACGGTTCCACCTCGCGTTATTTTCCATCAGAGTCACCAGCGCCTTCTCAGTTGAACCCTACTGGTTGGTACAAATCCAGTCGCAAACCTCTTCCGGTCTCGTTGCCAAAGATTGAGGAACTTGATGAAAGTGCTGAAGGCGTGGCGGATGTGCATATGACACAATATCATGATGTGCAGGATCCATTCGATGTGCAGGAAAGCATGAGCCAGTTGGCGATAAATTCATCCGACGCATCGACAGACTTGCTGACGGAAGAGGAAGAGGAAGTTTTCACTGGCAACAGTAGGAGTTATCCATTTGATGCGGATCATGAGATGGCTGTTGGATGTACAGAAGAGGAGTACAGTGAGCCTTTGCCAACTGAGTGGTCGGTCGAAGAGTCGTCGCTCGATGCAACCACAGATCCAGTGCGCAGCGCTCGCAAAAGACGGTCTTCCCCAAGGCCGGATGATGCCGGTATGTATGGTGCTGAGAGCCTAGATAAAGCCCTGTATCAAAGAAAGGGCGGAGCGAAGCGGCTACGAGTGGACTGAATTGTTCAGAATTGTTGATATCTTTGCTGGAACAGAAGATGAGAACAGGACACTGTGTTAACCTATTAAGATTTATATTTGTATCTTTAGATGCTCGGGAGTACTGCCGATGATGGGCGTGCTTTGATTCCTCGATATATCTACTGTGTGAAGATTACGCTCCTCAGCAAGAAGGACCTGAAATTACTCCTTGTCCTCTGCAACCCTGGTGACAACTTTGTTTAGACCTTCCCCGCGCCTACTGATATGAGGTCTGAACACTGCCCCTCTTCCCAGCACATTCGCAATGCAAAGGGACCCTTCTTTGGTGCCATCATGCATGAAGTCTGTCCAAGACGAACTAGACAAGCACCAAATGGAGGTGAAGAGTGGGTTCACCTTGGCAGCGAAGTGGGGGTTTGCAGGAGATTGCGTGGACGCGCCAGTGACGATTTCAGGATAGTACGTTTCTGAGCATCTTCTTTTCTCCATTTACTTTGCTTCTTTCTACCGCCCTCAGTTTGCGTTGCCATCACTATTCATATATTCCAGTCCAATCTCACGACGTTAAAACACTCTCCCGACCAAGATCACTCGGTCCAGCGTTGTTGCGACGCGCCTTGATAAGAGCTTGAAAGCCATACGACGACTCCTTTGAATACAACTCGATATTTGAAAACTCCGAACCCAATCTCTCCAGGAGTCTGGCCATATCGATCTCGAATTGACTCATCACAATGTCCGCAGACGGTGATGTGGAACACTCCCCTCGCCGTCCAGGCCTGAAGGCCTTCATCCCCCTCTCCGAAGATCTCGCATTGTCAAATCATGCCCGCAATCTCCAAGGTCTCATGCGTACGCGCACCCTTAGTACGACGCCCAACAAACGAAGCTCCGTATTTCGTGGACACGAATCATACTCTGGCGATGAAGAAGCAGGCAGACCTGACATGGAGAGACGGCGAAGTTGGGACGATGGGTTTGAAGAGAGGAGGATACCTGGAGAGGAGAGAAGATTAAGTAACGCGGCCGCTGTGCTTATGACGCCGCAGATGAGAAGTCAGCGGTTGATTGGCAATTCGAATCCGAGGTATAAGTGGGAGAGGTATTTTAAGACGGAGGATGAGTTGAAGAAGTACAAGAAGCCGCTGTAAGTGATCACGACTTCGAGTTATGGGATTTGGGGATGACGGGAACTTCAACTGCTTGCACGCGCTGAGCTATGGCTGACTATCTCGGGCAGACGACAGTACTATGAACGCAACAATTCCCTCATTCAGCAGTACCTCTACATCGACAGGCTCCTCGACTCCTCTCTCCCACACGATTTGATCCAGGAGTACCAACAGCATGGGCATTCCTCTCATCCTAGTTCGCAGCGAATTGACATACCAAATACAATCACAGAAGAGCTAGCCAGTCCTGGCGAAGACAAAACGGGACACAGTCTGAATGGCAGTGTCAGTGGAGGAGGCTCAGGGGGTCAGACGCCTACCGGCAGTACCAAGATCAAAAGAACGCCGAAGAATTTGTACAAAGTGCAGCAGGCCAACGAAGTCACACCTCTCTTGGGTGGCCCACTGGAAGAGGAGGAGGAGGAGGAGGAGGAAGTTAGACCTTTGCTTCCCGAGTTCGAACCCGAGGAGGACGAGGACAGCCAGAGTCCGCAAGTCACATTCGCCATTTACCTCAACCTTGCCGCCAACACGATACTTTTGATACTCAAAATTATTGTTACTGTGCTTACGTCTTCGGTCTCTGTTCTCGCCAGCATGGTGGATGCGGCTCTCGATTTCTTGAGCACTGCCATTATTTGGACAACGACCCGTATGATCTCACAACAAGACCAATACAAATACCCAGTGGGGCGTCGGCGTCTAGAACCAATCGGTGTACTACTCTTCTCGGTCATCATGATCACCTCCTTTTTCCAAGTCGCGCTTGAAGGTTTGAAGCGACTGACCAGTGGTGACCACGAGATTGTTCAGCTCACACCTGCCGCAATTGCAATCATGTCTTCCACTGTCCTCATCAAAGGCGCTTGCTGGCTGTGGTGTCGTTTGATTAACAATTCCAGCGTCCAAGCGCTTGCCCAGGATGCCATGACAGATGTGGTGTTCAATATCTTCTCCATCATATTTCCACTCATTGGGTACTTCGCTCAAATCTGGTGGCTCGATTCTTTAGGCGGTATTCTCCTCGCCTTCTACGTCATTATAAACTGGTCTTTCACGACTACCCAACATGTCCGCAACCTCACTGGCGCAGCAGCAACAGCCGATGAGCGCAACGTCTTGTTATATCTGACAATGCGATTCGCAAAGACGATCAAGCAGATTCAAGGTTTGCAGGCTTACCATGCTGGTGATAAGCTGAATGTTGAGGTTGATATCGTACTCGATGAGGGAACCAGTCTGAGGGATAGTCATGATTTGGGAGAGAGCTTGCAGTATGTGCTTGAGAGTGTACCAACTGTGGATCGAGCGTTTGTGCATTTGGATTATCTGAGTTGGAACCTGCCTACGCATATGCAGCAGCAGGAGTGATTTTATCCTAGGTTTGCAATTACGAAATCTCTTACAATTGTTAGATCAGCCCAAATAATTCGGCGGATGTGATTCGTTCGTGGAGAACGAAAGTCCTGTCTCAAAATATACAAGACCGATATATGATTGATGTCGGCCTTGGTCACCTGGACTGCTCGATTGGGTCTCTGTGGGCAAGTCCAAAGATGCCATCTGCCAGCTAGTTTGCGAGCTACCAGATCTTACTGGTCACACTCCACATTCGGATGTTTCTTCTGTCACTCTTCACTCCAATTGTACTTTGCGATGAATAGAGTATACTCACCTCCTCAGGTCCCACCCAGGGTACAGAACAAATAGTTCCCTCCCTTCATGGAAACAATTCTCAACCCGCTATAAATGAGCTCTTGCTCGCTACTACTTCCAAGCAGTATCACTAAGAAATTGAGATTTACCACGATCGAGTAAAACATCCAAGTCCAGCAAGGAAGCTAACGAAACCCATAGGCCTCGACTCACTTGTGCTCTACTATCTTTCCCCACCTGCACAGCGTTGCGGACATAACCAATGTACACACTCCGCAGTTTCGGACGTCGCAAACAACGTCGCGAAAACGGTGAATATTTCCGTCCCCACATGCGTACTACTGTTTTGCAACCAGATACACTGGCACGTCCCCACGCCAACGAGCAAGACATCGCAACCCCATCTCGACCTCGCCATTCTCATTCCAGCATCACCTTTTCCTCGTCTCAAACCAATTACACAACCCGCCAACGCCAACTAAAAATACCACCCCTCACCTTCCAAGAAAGGGTCCAACTGCACGCCACGGCGGACGCGGCTCTGGCGAACGCGGAGAAAGCGGTGGAAAGGTGGCATGAGAAAGAGGCACCTAGGGCTTTTGAGAAGGCGGGGAGGGAGTGGGAGGATGTGAGGGGGAAAATGAAGTATCGGGTTGGGTTTTTGGATTATGTTGAGTTTGTGAGGAGGGGGAGGGATGGGTTTGGGGATTTGAAGGGGGAGATTGGGGTTAGGGAGAGGGAGATGAGGGGGGAGCTTGAGGCTTTTAGGGCTGCGAGGGGTGGTGGTGAGGGGGTGGGTGAAGGTGTTGGTGTTGGTGTTGGTGTTGAGGTGTAGGATTTTGGGTTTGGGAGGGGAGGGGTTGATGTCGATTTTGTATCTTGAAGATTGGAGTCTTTTTGGGTTTCTTCTTCCTTGGCTTTTTTTCTTTTGTGCCTATGTTAGCACCTGGGAGTTTTCTGTCCATTCCTATGGATCTTGCTATCGTACCTAACTAACAAACTCTGATTTCCCGCCAGCGGCAGGAAATGTCATGATTGGCGAAATCGAAAAGTCGAGGAGACTTTTCATCTTTTCGAGTTCTCGAGCCTAGAAGTTGGTTTTCGAACATGAGAGTCGCAGCTTCATGGTGGCACTGCGGAGATATATATCTCATGTAGGATGGAGAAATCGAACCGTGACCGAATAGTTCGATTACAATTACCTCGGCCATACATGTCCTTGCTAACAGTAAATAGCACAGCTCTCATCTCCTCCAAAAAGCGAATGGAGTATACCAAGTAATACATGCTTACCTATATACAAAAACAACGACAGAGAACCAACCCCTCAGTTTTACCTTCCCCCCCTCCAACTCAACCACACTGTCCAGCATACTGCCTCGCAGTAACGGGACTAGGAAAAACTCCATTCTTCAAGAGATCGCCCAAATCCCACCCAGGCGCTCCCTCCGTCTTCCACGTCCAAAACAACCACCCAGCATTACTCTCAAAAGCATCCAACTGCGCCTCGATAAACTTCCTCGTCTGCACTTTCAATTCCTGGTTCCAGGACGCCACACTCCCGGTCTGAAGTCCGGCACAAGACCCCACGGCTGAACCTTCCCCGAAGGACCCGTCGAAACGCGCACCCTTGGCGTATCCGTTTAGATATTTGGTGCAATCGGTCATTGCGCCGGTCCACTCGCCGGAGATGATTGGATGCGTGGCTCCGCGCATTTCGCCGCCAAAGGCACAGGCTTTGCTTACGTGAGCAGGTGGGGAGAGGGCGATTAGGTCTAGGGAAAAGATCTCGTAGTGATGGGTATCTTGGAGGAGTCTTCCTGGAGCGGACCAGGAGTTCCAGAAGGAGGTTTGTTGGAAGGCGTCGTGGAAGGAGGTTATGACATTTGTTCGGGCGAGGGCTGTTGCGCCTGCTGTGTAAAAGCTTTTGATTCCGTCGACATTTAAGCTTGGTCCGAAGGGTTCGTTGAGGAGTTGGATGGAGGATACTGCTGGATGGGACGCGTGATCATCGCGGATCTTGTTGAGCACGTTGAGGGTGTGCTGGACCGTGTCTCCTTGCTGCCAGTTAATGGCTCCATATCGTCCTGAGTTATCGAAGCCGTTTTGAGATCCAGATGCACCGTGAAGATCGATCATAACCTTCAAGCCAGCCGCCTGTGCCCAGTCAAGTGCTTGGGCAAGAACTTCGTAAGCTCCTTGCACAAATGGCTCGCCTTGGATAGGTAAAATGCTCCAGTACCCAATCGGAATACGGACGTGGTTCATGCCAGCACCTGCAATGGCGTAAAAGTCACCTGCCGTCATCCATGAACTCCAATGCGCGGAGAGGCGGTCCTTCGCTTCCGTTGCGCCGAGTGTGGAACAGAATGTCCATTCATCCACAGCAGCTCCACCGATTGCATCAAAAAGTGACGGTGTTATCCATGGTTCGAGAACGAACCTGATGGTCAGGTCAGCTTCTTTGTTCAAGGATAAATCAAGGTGTTTGCAACGACTTACCATCCACCCAGATTCACGCCACGAACTTTTTGTTGTCCATATGGAAACTTGAGTGCCGCGAGAGGTTCGTTTCTATGCAGAGTATTAGTGTGAGAGGAGTGAAGATATGCCACGAACTTACAGTGCTGGAAGTGCTTGCGCAATGCCAGCCAGAAATCCGGTGGCCAAGGTGAACAATGAGGAGCGCATGGTGAAAATGATTGCGCAGCCAGCGACGTCGGGACGAGGTGCCTGCTCACAGCTGTCCTTTTGTCCAGGCTGGATGCTCGAAGAATCGTGCTCAAGTCCAACAAACGGTATGCAATGCTAATGTAATCTTGCCTGAAAGTAGGTGCAGGCAATGATGGAGGTGGAGATGAGACAAATTCTTATGATGGAAAGGGAATTTTAGATGATCTTAAGACATAAATAATTGTTACTCAACCCCTCTTTCCTTTGCCTCGACAATGCGTAGAGAGTGGACACTACTTGCAAAGACGTCGTGGTCAAAGAGATAATGGGCGGAACCGGGTGTCAGGAGAAAGCTTAACAGTAATTGCCTCAACAAGCCCAACGAAATAGGTCACAAACATGACTTACCATGCCTAGTCCCAGAGAAAGAAGGTCCCAATCCGTATCGTGACCTCCTTTCGGTCTTGTTAGTGGAGGGAAATGTCTTCAACCATGTCACCTGGGACAACAAACCATAGCTATGGCATCACTTCCGGAAGATCTCTCTGAGGCGAGCAGACGCTTCGATACAAAGGAACCAAGAGGTCGCTGCAGGGTTTCAGGAACGTTGTTGTTACTGGAGCATCGGGCATGGCGCAGCTGTACTGGGAGGGGCCAGAAGAAGTCTTGGACCTTCTCTCGAAGCCTATGAGTTTGGAGACAGGCGCTACTTGAATCTGTTCTGCAGGGCCGTTAGCAAGAATGTCATGGTCATGGTCATGGTTGGAGAGGTGAACAAGGTGCAAACCGTCTTGGTTGGTGTGGTGAAATCAGGAGAGTGTCCACGATCGACGGAGCGACAGCGCGCATGTGGCTTTGCTAGTCTCGACCTGATGATTGGATCTTGGTGGGATTCTTCGCTAGGAAACGATCATCTTCCCTGCACCTCAGTGACCTGCTGCACCTTATATTCAGTAAGGCGCCGGTTGTTTGACTTCAATAATGAAATCATCGATAAAAGCTTCCTTAGTTGGATGAAATTGCGCTTCAGACGGACCACCCATAAGCGCAGGATTCTTCCCAAGAGTTTCTACTGAGGCAGAAGATCGCAATCACGGCCATCACCTGCACATCCATGGTGAGACCCGGATGTCTGATGTATTAGTCATGATTCTAGCGCAGAGCACTACCCCAGATTCCTCCCAGATTCCTCGCAGCGTGACCAGCAGATTCGTGGAGAAATTGGCTTGTCATGCGATGCACAACGCCTGCGCTGTTCCGTTTGACACACAAGACCTGCACGATACGTGCTCATCCCCAGAGTCGTCATATCCTGTCTTCTGAAGCCGCGGTTCAAGGAAAGCTTGTTGAGTGTGGTCACGGTCGTTCATGGAAATAAGGTACGGTGGAATCTTGTTCGGCTTCTACCGTTTCGCCTTCAGGAGTGCGTCGTGATTTTTCTACGGATCATGAGCTGGTTGTCCACAGCGTGATTCGTGGTCACACTTGAGCGAGAGGATGCAGTGGCCTACGGAATTGTGTGTTTGGCGAAGAAAGCCTGAAAGAAGAGAAGGATCCGGAGTGGGTAGAGTTGGGGATGGACTTGTTAATTAGGTATCATCAAGGAATCCGCCACCACATGCTTGCCGTTCTCCTTTTATTTTCCGCCTTGCCCTCAGCTGTTTGGCCATGCGTGAAGGAGGCTGGATTTCCACCTGTCGTACTGTGTACATGGTCCCACGAGGTCGATTCTGGGGGCCCTGGCTGCTATCGAAGAGTGTGTGAAGCTCCACACCGAGGAGCGAAATGGCTGTTCAGCTGGGAAGCGCAGAATGGAAGTGTTAGCCCCAGCGATGTAGGAACGGTCGAAACGAAGGCCTTGTATTTCTCGAGAGTCACGATCCATGAATCAGTGTCGTTGGTTGTAAGGTGATCAGTTCAGCCCTTTTGTGAAACCAGGATGTACCTCAGGTCCTCAAGCCTTGTTCGGATGGATGAAGGTTCTTGGAGCGAGTAAAAGCAAATCACGATTGCGGACAGTCTTGGCCGGACCCGCGAGGATGACAGGCTTAACTTGCCAACCGTACCCTAGAGTAGCGCGTTATTTGAAACAAATACGAGATGTTACTTCCAAAAATACGATTTATAGCCGTTGACTCGACAAATTTCGGGTGAGTATACAAAATTTGACTGGTGAAAGTCGAAAACTGAGGTCCCACTGATCGACCACACCCGCCTCTGCGAATGCGAGACCCAGAATTCAATATCTGATAGTACTCTTACTTGGATCTACCCTTTTCTAAAAGTTAATAAGTATCCTTACGGAAAAGCAGTTTCTATGCCTGTAATTCCGGGACTTTAAGTACTAGAAACATCTGAGCAAACTCGAGGCAGTAGAGAGCTGTAATAGCCCTTATAGCTAGGTCGCATCTAGTACGATAAGCCTATTACTACGCTATCTATATTCTCTACGTCCGTTTCTTTGAATAGTTGTCCGTTGATACCACAGCAGATCTTCTCATAACCCTATAAATAAAATAAAGAGAAGTTATACATAGTAGATTAGAATTGCGGGCGAGCTGCTACGCGATACCTCGGCCTCCTACTTACTTACTTATAAGAAGCCGTAGGTATCTGCGACGCTATCGTGTAGACTTTGATCGTCTTAACTTCTACAATATCGATAGATACCTAGCATTAGGTCAATATGAAGATTCAAATCGTTATCCTCTTCGCTAGTATTGCGACCGCCTCGAACCTTCCTTTAGAAGATAAAGACGCCTTGAAATCTCCTATAGAAGGTAACGATGATGATAACATAGATTATACCGGTTCTAGCCTAACAGGAACAGGGCGATCTCTTAATCTGAATAACGTCCATTTGCGACCAAGATATCCACCATGGCCATCATGTACAGGAGTAGGACGTAAGTTAACTAAGATTCCGTCCTAAACATCGTTACATTAGTTAACTTATGCCCTAGGATGCTGCCCCCCATCTTGTAAAGATGCAGCCCCATGCTGTCCAGGTAGTCGTTGCCAGCCTGTGCTTACAGTAGAAAAAGACGATGACGAATGTGTTGCCATCAAGAAGACGCAAGGAACACAGAAGCAAGGAACACAGAAGCAGGGAACAGACAAGCATGGAACGCAGAAGAAAGGACCAAACCGCAGAAGAAAGATTTCCCATGATGTGCGTGAATGAGCGCCAGATCAACACAGCGGTTAGGAAGAACGAGGATCGGAGATGAGGGTGCAGAATTGGAAGGCTCTCAGTAATTACCAACGTTAGATACGGAGAATAAAATCGTGATCACATCGATTCTGCCCAGACGCGGTTGGATCGCAACGACTTCAAAGTTGCTTTGATATACGAGAGGGGACCGAAGAGGTGGATTGCAAAGTATAGTCTTCGTTCGTTAGCTAGTCAAAGATACCTTAGACATGCATGGTGTTGATATTATAAGAAGCGTGATGTCGTAGAATTACCATAGTATGGTGAATCGGTTACGGTGAAGGCGCCCATACCCCAGCAATTGGAGGCTCTCTAGATAGATTGCGGCATGGTTTCCTACAGTATGGCGGATGTCTAAGCCACGCAATTTAAAGGGTGGACGGGCATGAACGAATAAGCAACGGGGCAAGGTAGCATCTCTAAAATTGGGTTCAGCCTATGTAGGTACTAGTTCGACAACCCCTATTAGAGCGATCCCTTGGCTGTGGGAAGCAAATCTCATCACCTAAAGGCCTCGCCCACCTCCTCCTCGCACAAGACTTTCGTCGATCATACATCTCACTGCCTTCGAGCTACAGTCACTCTTTTACAGCAATACCAGTCACCCTTTTAATACCACCTTCTCCGTCAAAGACCCTTTTTGTCCTGATCCTTTGCTTCAATAAAACACGCCCCAAAATCAAAATGCAGTTCCAAATCACCACGGTCCTCCTCGCGGCTTACGCTGCCATTGCTAACGCAGCTGCACCTGTACGTCTCTCTCCATGAAAAGACAGGCATGAGCCGTCGCTAATATTCCGTTCAGACTACCCAGTGCACTGACGGTTGCAACCCAATTGCTCTCCCGTCCTTGGGCCAGAACGTCCCAGTTGGCGCTCCGTTCACCATCACCTGGACTCCAACCACTACAGGCACCGTGTCCATCCAGCTCCTCAAGGGCCCATCCACCAATGTTCTTCCAATCGGCCCCCAGATCGTCTCTGGAATCGCCAACACTGGTTCCTACTCCTGGACTCCAGCTTCTGACCTCGAGCAAAGCCTTGGCGCTGGATATGGTCTCCAGCTGATTAGCGACATCGACGGAACATTCCAGTACTCTGTCCAGTTCGGTATCTCCAACGCTGCCCCCGTTAGCAGTGCCAGCAGCAGCAGCATTGCTCCAGTATCTACCCCAGCTTCTTCTGCTGCCCCAACTGGCCCAGCCCTTTCAACCGGCGGTGACTACGGATACCCTGCCCCAACTAACGCTACCACCTCATTCCTCCCATCCGTCACCATCTCCAAGTACGTTGTTGCATCCACTGGCTACCCATTGGGCAACTCCTCCATCGTCCACCCAACCGGCTCCATGACCATTCCATCTTCCCTCAAGCCAACCACCAAGGCTAGCTCCGGCTCATCAGACTCTGCAGCAGCCTCATCTACCACCAACTCATCGAGGCCAGTTGCCACTGGTGCCGCATCCCAGCTCGGCATGTCCTTCGGTGGTGCAGTCGTCGCTCTCGCTGGTGCCTTCTTCGCACTATGAACGACTTAATCAAAACGGTCGGACTTTATGTTTAAAATTAATGGGTGCTTGCTTGATGGGACGGAATTGCCATGATATATCTGCTATTTGCTGCATCTTGGGAATATGCCATCAACTTGTATGCATTTGAAGGAGTAGCTGCAGCACTACGTTGCCTGGTTGTTTGCAAATCTGTCCCCGCCATGGTGGATATTTGGATCTTCTTTGATAAATGCTTAATGTCTTTTGTAACTTGAGCTGTTGAGGGAGTGGTACCATGTACTTTCAGAGTCGACATATACCCCAAAGCGCATCTTGTTCATATCATTGCATGGCTCACTGGCCTCGTTCTTGTGTAATTCTGTCCATCTTGTGCAGGAGTGTTGCTTCATGTAAAATGCTGGTTGGAGAAGAAGACGTAAAGTGCAGGTGAAGTCCAACTAAGCTGCAGTAGTCGAAAGTTTGGAATGCGGTACGACGTTGGAGATCTTCCCATGTTGCTGGAATCAACTTTCGGCACCCAGGGTTTTCTTTCTCAGCCTAGGGGTTCGTGATGTGCTTCCTCACGGTCTTGTTCAACTTATTATTGGCCATAAGATATACCTACTGTATGGATCCTTGTCTTACGCGATGGGCTTGGGCCACAATAACAACAACAACAATGGTTCTCTTCCTTCTCAGAGGATTATTATATCAATTCTTGGCGTAAATACAACTCCAAGGACACATTGGCATTTGGAACAAACAGGACCATTTTCTTCGCTTGGGAATGACGTCGCTGAATTCTGAGCATCGTTTGAATCTTTCGTTTGCTAGAAAGTTGTATGTAATTAATTTGAATTAAGAAACTATTTTATCTCGTCGCTGAAAATCGACCCTTTGCAGAAAATGTTTACATGTGTCAATCGTGCTGGGTTTGTTTGTTGACACTTCAAATTCGATCAATGTTCTGAGAATTGTCCATCCCAGTAATACATCCACTTTGTACTCTCATCCATGAAAATCAGGACCGTGTTTGAGACTTTGTCGCGCTTTCACATTGAATCGGTGACGCGGTGTTGTTGCTGTAGCAATCATCTCCTCCGTCTCCTAAGCTGGAATAACCAGGAACCGCCAACAAAACACCAGCTATCGCGCCTTTTCACTACCAGACACTCACAATTCTCACGCAAAAGTCTGAAAGCTCGACGAGCAAATTCATCGCGTCTGCTCCGTCCACTACAAACCACGGCCGTCTTTCTCGAGGCTGGCAGTCAACATGGCATCCAACCAGGAGAACAACGAGTTCAAACTACCAATGCCTCCACCAGCTCTCCATATGCGCCCTGGAAACGAAAACTACAATCAGCCTACCACACCGTCACAGTATGGATTCACAAGCCCGCCCCAGACGCCTCAAGGCAGTCCGAGCAAAAGCCAGATGCCACCAGGAGCTCATGATCTACCTAATGTCTTCGACAACGCCATGAGACTCATTCCTCCCACTGCTGGACCTGCAAGTAATTTTGGCAGATCTCAACCAAGCTCTCCTACGAAGAGCGGCATTCCAATCGCAGAAGACAGTTACGCCGAGTTCTCAGACTACTCAGCTGCGGGAGCAACCCCTGGAAGCCCAACTCGGAAATCGAACAAAGAGAATACGCCACCTGGAGCTCGTCCTTCACCAAAGAAAGAGGCTAGTTACATCAATCAGGCTGCACAATCGAGACAGGAGGCATACAAGACGCGTGATGAGCCTAAACAGACGATACAGAGGGGTCTCTCACAAGAAGATATCGACAAGTTACAGAAGCCTTCAATCAAACGATTGGCCAATGTCACTCAGCTTTGTGAGTCTCTCTTGGTATCTTGCAAGTGAAATTTCAGGGCTAACACAGTTGCCAGACTTCTTGGACTACTACTTCGATCTATTCAGCTACGTCCACCACCGCCAGACTCGCCTCTCTCAATTCAAGACTGCCAACCCTCCACCTCCAGACACTCCCGAAGAAGAATACAATGGTGCATTGACGAAATACTTGGGACGAGAGCGGGCAAATCTGAGGAAGCGGAGAACGCGTTTACGACATGGTGATTTCCAGATTCTCACCCAGGTTGGGCAAGGTGGCTATGGTCAGGTATTCCTAGCCTCGAAGAAGGACACCAGAGAAGTGTGTGCGCTCAAGGTTATGAGCAAGAAATTACTTTTCAAGTTGGACGAGATTAGACACGTCTTGACTGAGCGCGACATTCTTACGACTGCTAAGAGCGAGTGGCTTGTGAGACTGTTGTATGCTTTCCAGGACGACAAGAGCATATATTTGGCAATGGTAGGTTAATCGTCTCCTCATGACTGACAGTTGCTAACTTTGGACAGGAATATGTCCCTGGTGGAGATTTCCGTACTCTCCTCAACAACACTGGCGTCCTCCACAATCGCCATGCACGCTTCTACATCTCCGAAATGTTCATGTGTGTCGATTCGCTACATCAGCTCGGATACATTCATCGCGATCTCAAGCCGGAGAACTTCCTCATTGACAGCACCGGTCACGTCAAGCTTACCGATTTCGGTCTTGCAGCTGGTTTCCTCGCGCCACAGAAGATCGAGTCCATGCGAATCAAGTTGGAGTCAATGGGCAACATGGCAGTACCTTTCGGCCGTCCAATGGAGGAGCGTACTGCGAAGGAGCGTCTAGAAGGATACCGCTCACTCCGTGAACGTGACGTCAACTACGCAAAGAGTATTGTCGGTAGCCCTGACTACATGGCTCCAGAAGTGCTCAAGGGTGACGAATACGACTTCACTGTTGATTACTGGAGTTTGGGTTGCATGTTATTCGAGGCTCTGGCAGGATATCCACCATTCGCAGGCGCCACTGTTGACGAGACTTGGCAGAATCTCAAGCGTTGGAAGTCGGTCCTCAAGAAGCCTGTGTATGAAGATCCAAACTACTACCTCAGTCGTCGTACATGGGATCTCATCACGCGCTGTGTTGCCGGCAAGAACACACGATTCCGTGGTTTCAGCGAGATCAAGACCCATCAGTACTTCGCCGAGGTGGAGTGGAATGAGCTGAGAGGACAGCGTGCGCCTTTCGTTCCTGAGCTGGACTCCGAGACTGATGCTGGATACTTCGATGACTTCAGTAATGAGGCCGATATGGCCAAGTACAAGGAGGTACATGAGAAGCAGATGGCGCTCGAGACTATGGAGGATCGTTCTGAGAAGATGAACAAGGGCTTGTTCGTAGGCTTCACCTTCAGGTATGTTCTTATCGCTCACCTTTCCCTATCATCGTTGCTAACATCACGTCTAGACATCGCAAACCAGCTGTAGATGAGAATGGCAAGCAGGTGAGTCCGAGAAAGCCATTGCCAAAGGAGAACGATGGAAACTTCGACACTTTCTTCTAAATCCTGTTCCTTGTGGACGATTGCTTGGTTTGTGTCGGTGAGACAGAGACACAAAAGATTGTGAGCGTTTTGGCTCTTTTTTGCACGAATTGTTGTTGTTGTTGTTGTTGTTGTTACTTGTCTTATTACCAGGGGGAGCTATGTTGGCGTTTTGTGAAAATTGGGAATAACGCGGTTGTTAACGTCCATGCCGATGAGAGCAATGGTGGATGGGGTGGGACGAGATACACAATGGTTATGACGGTATTGGGAAAAGTAGGCTTAGCTTAGAAGAGAATTGACTGGGTCTTTCTTGAAACCCGCTGTTTTCTCGCACCTGTCTGGGGAGATTGTGAAAGGATATTATCTCGACGATATTTTGACCTTGGACGGCAGGTTTGACCTTTGAAGGATTGAATTATGTATGGTATTGATGGTATGTATGTATGATTCGATCTTATTACCCTGTTCGAGGTGACGCTCGCATTTTGCTCATTCTACCTTGTGTGGTGTGTTTAATTATTGCAGATGGGTGTGGTGTTCAGGCGCGTGTTCAACTGGTTGACTAGGTAAGGTTGGATACAGATCTAATGATCTTTAGATAAATTCAATCCTGTGGATGGGTATAGTTTCTGAGTAGTATGTAAAGAAGAGGTTGAGATTTTGGACAATTGCTTAGCCAGTGAGCAAGGCAAGTAGCAGCTTGACGATGAAGTTGGGGAGTTTGGTTTGAGGTATTGAAGGTCATAGATGAGAGTGAGAGGTAAAACTGGATTTCCATGAGGTGCCAGTGGTTTGAGAAGTAGCCGATTTATCGAGCGGGATTTACTTGACGTTGTAATTGAGGGGATTGGGAAAATCTGCGAGGTTGTTACCTTACGGGTGTTTGGGTGTTATGGATGGAAGTCAACGTTCTTTGTGGTCCGGGGTTGTTTATCAGGGGTTTCGATAGGAGGAGGTGTTTGTTTGGGACTATTAGGATTGAATTGGTTTTTTCTGAGTATCGCTTCTGTTTTATTGGGGATGTTGGTTATGTTGGTGGTAGGATAGAGAGAAGAGGAGCTGGAACTGACGCCGAGGATACACTATTGCCACGATAGCGGTGAGTCTGTGTAGCAATGTTTCTCTCTCAAGGTTCAAGCTATTGCAACAACAAAAATCCTCACCGCATGCATAAAGAAAATGGTGTAGCTCGACCTCGACCTCACCAACCCAGACGCGGGATCCAGTATTTTCAATTCTCGCCAATCTCATCTACTTGATACCAAGCCCCATTCAGTTTGGTGATAAACTTTTTTCAGCTATTCTGAGGCCTCTTACATACGTCATCTTACATTTGTTTCATTTTTTCCCACTCGGTCTGTTTACACCGTACCTCTTACAAAACCGGAGCGTGCTCAACCAGCAAAGAACGAATCAAAAATGTCTCGATCGGGCCGAGTGGGAAAGTCAAATCGTGAATCTGGGGGGTCTAGGTATTGACGTCAAGGTGTTTCCCAACAATGAACTGCACAAAGACCTTACCATGACCGAATTCTCGTTGTTACCGACGATCGTTTTGGGAAACGGGTAACGCTTTTCCAGGTTGGGATTAAATGATATCCGGTTGATAAGGGATCTGCGCTTGACTTTCCCTGTTTGGGATGGTTGGACGAACACGGACTTGCTCGATTTGTGATGCTCGAATAGTAGCTTTGATACAGGTATTTGCGGTGCCGATGGCTAGGGCAGATGTAGAAGTACACAAAGCTTAGTGTTTGTTCTTGTGTGAGTGAGGTCTTTCTTGGGATCTTTGCTCTTTTGTCCTTCTTGTCCTTTTTTATTCTGTTGCGATAATTTGCGTCATGAGCGCAAACGCACAGCTCGAGGCTGAAAAATCTTCTTCTTATTATCCATCAGATGCCGACGACTCCAGTTTTGCTAACGTAGCATCGAGTAGTCCAGACATCAAAAGCGAAGCGGACGACTCGGAAAGGTCTGAAGATGCAGTCCCTACTCCGGATGGCGCACCTCCAAATGGCGGGTTAGTGGCGTGGTTGCAAGTTGTTGGAGCTTTCATCCTTTTCATGAATAGTTGGTGAGTGCAAGAAACTGTTTTCCGATACTGGTAGCAAGTTGCATATACTAACAAGCCCAGGGGTCTAATCAATACCTTTGGCGAATTCCAAACATTTTACAAAAGCACCCTCTTGAGCGATGTAGACAACTCGAGCATTGCCTGGATCGGATCCATTCGCGCCTTCATCTTACTAGGCTCACCAATTCTGTACGGCCCCATCTTCGACCTCGGCCACTCGCGTCTTCTGATCGCTGTTGGCGGGATTGTCCTCGTCTTCGGAATCATGATGACCAGTCTTTGCACCACCCTCTGGCAATTCATTCTCGCCCAGGGAGTGTGCGTCGGACTAGGAAGTGGCGCTTTCTTTTTGACCGCAGTCGCAACGATACCGACCTATTTTACGACCAAGAAGAGTTTGGCCATGGGTATTGCTGCGAGTGGTTCTAGTGTTGGCGGTATCATCTATCCCATCTTCTTCGACAAGGTGCAGCCGAGACTGGGCTTTTCGTGGACGGTGAGGTGTATTGGGTTTATTGTTTTGGCGACGAGTATCGTGCCTTGTCTGACGATTAAGATGAGGGTGGCGCCGAAAGGCAGGAGGGCTATTTTCAACCATGATATCCTCAAGGAGACCAGATTTGATCTCTGGAGTCTTGCGTGGTTCTTTGGGAACATGGGGCTTTACATCCCGTATTTCTTCATTGAGCAGTATGCCACCAACGTCACGCACCTGACGCGAGAAGCAGCGCTTTACACATTGATAACCATCAATGCAGCGTCAATCTTCGGTCGCATCATTCCTGGATTGGTGGCTGATCGTCTCAAGGACCCACTTCTGGTTCTCATGTCGTGTACAGGCTGTTCGACAGTTCTCGTCTTCTGCTGGGTGGCTGTCAGGACGTCTGAGGTTGGTCTGTTTGTTTTTTGTGTTCTGTATGGGTTTTTCTCGGGGGCTTTTGTGTCTTTGTCGACGCCAGTCACGGTAACGCTTGCGCCTACCATGCAGGACGTTGGAACAAGGTTGGGAATGTTCAACTTTATCGGATCTTTGGGGATTCTGATTGGAAATCCGGTGGCTGGAGCCCTTATAAAAACATCCTGGGTAGCAGCGCAAACTTTCTGCGGAGTTGCTTGCTTGTTGGCTTTGGGGCTTTGTGGATTCGTGTGGGCGTATTTCGTGTCCCCGAGAAGATTCAGAAGACGAGGTCAAGGTTTAGCATGTTTGAGCGATTAAGTAGTGAGCAATAATTAATTACGCATCGGTTGCTCGTACCAACAGTTGTCGGTTGGTCATCTATTCGGATAGTTCCCCTTGTAGTTCTATTGAAGGGCCATGGGGCCGTAGAATTAAAGTGCGCAGACGTGCCGATCAAGTGGATCGTGGCTTTCCTGATGAATCTTTACTATGCAATTTAATTCCCCTTGCTTGGTGAAGTCGGAATGGCATCGGTCAGGATAGTGAAGACGAAGACGGCACTGGTCGTCGTAGTCTAACAGTCTTGGGCAGAAGAACATGGCCGATGAGTACTAGCATTAAATATTATACGTGTACGGATACCGCTTAGTAGTAGGCGCGTACCAGCGTTGGGTCTTATTTGAGGGTGGAGCATTGAATCTGGCGCAGTAGATGAGACAAGGCCCTTGCCTATGCCCAATCGTGAAGGGCTGGCTGGCTTGTTTGGCAGTGAAGAGCAGTCGATACCTGAATACTCATGAATGTATCCAACAGCAGGAACCGTATCGAACTCCAAGCTGTCTATCTTCCACAGCGTCTCGTCGGTCTGCTGTCTGCGGTTCCATGGAATATTTTCAAAGTCGGTAGATTCGGTTTGATCTCCTCACCTAAGTACTAGCATCTATTCCCCTCTACCTTACCCACCAGCCCAATTCCCGACCTGTCCAGTCTCTACGGCCGATCAACGACGCGGACCAGCTCGAAAAGGAACGGCAATCACCAGTCTCCAAGGTCCACCCACCACCAAAGTTTGCCATCTGTCGACTACGCCCTCGCTGAACGAGTGTCTTCAGCGCCTCCATTCCTCGGCTGGTTGAAGATCCGACTGCACAGTATCGCCCACTGCCAGATCAGACAACGACCGGAACACATGTCTATGACTCCAACGAGTCAAGTAACATCGACCTCGAGGCATCTGGCTGTCGCGTGAGCTTGCAGGTGTACTTGCCCTCATATACGGCCTAATCGCTTGCCCCCCACTTCCTCGACATCGACATCGACACCACAAAAACACAATCACCAGACGGAACGGCACCAGACACGCCGTAGTCTAAGACCAGACGGAGGCGGCAGAAGTATGTCGTCCTCACATCCACAGTAAGTACCTCTCGTTCATCTTCCATAGGCTTCGAATCCAGCAGAGTCACAGTTACCCCTTGGCAGCCTCACCACTCGTCAGATCCAATGTCGAGTCAATGAGATCGAGCAGCGAGCAGCGAGACATTACACAGACAACATGAGCAGCTCCTCCCCAAACAACTCGTACTATGCGTCAGCCCCGGAAACATGGACTATGCATAGGAAACAGCATATTCCAAAATGCCTAAGAAACTGACTTTTTGGAACAGACTCTACTCAGCGGGCCAGTTTATGAATCCTGGTCCAGCTCCACGACCTCCGACCGATCGATCGCGACCGCCTCTATCCCTCACACCGAGCGTATCTCAATTACCCGGCAGTGTATCTCAACTGAGTCTATCACAATCAAGCTCTGCAGGCGCTTCACAGACGTCCCTCATGCAGAGATCGCAGACAGAGAAGCCCAGCGGAGGCACTTATGCCGTTGTCAAAGATGGTTGGGCAAAGATCAAGGACGAAGGCGGCCTATTCAAGGCGTTTGTGTGGAATGACCGCTATCTGGTCCTGAGAGAATTTCAGCTCGATTTCATGAAAAGCAACAGCGCGTCCAAGGTCGCCTCTACCATTCAGTTGCGCGACGTCGTGAACATAACCCGATCCGAGAACCAGCCCTACTCTTTCGAAATCACGCGAAACTCGAATCCATCGAGTGGAGCATCGCCACCAAGAGATGGACCTACCAAGGTGACGATATGCAAGGTTGAAACCGACGATGAAGTATATTCTTGGATTGATTCAATTTACCAGCGATGTCCTAGCATGGGGGGCGTAAGCAACCCCACGAACTTCACCCATCGCGTGCACGTTGGTTTCGACCCCGTGAGTGGCGCGTTTGTTGGACTGCCGCAAGAATGGGAGAGGCTACTTACGGCATCGGCCATCACCAAGGAGGATTACCAGCGGCACCCTGAGGCAGTCGTTGAAGTCCTCAACTTCTACACGGAGAAGATGATGAAGCGCGCAGATGAGCCACAGATGTACTCAAGCTTAACTCCTACACCATCGGTTGCAGACCAAAACATCAAGCAGCTTGGATATGGTGGAAGTGGCAGTTCCATTGCACCACCCAGACAAGCACCGCCTCAAGGCTTCCAGCGTCAAGAAAGCTTTCAAAGTGGGAACCAAAATTATTCGCCAGTCAACGAGAAAGGAGGATTCAGGCGTGAAGACGAGCAGCAACAACTACGACAGAGACAAGAAGACGAACTTCGACGAAGGACGGAGCAGGATAATCGAAGACGTGAGCAAGAGAGGCGGGATCGAGAGCAGGCAGAACAGGCTTCCTACAACGCTGCACTTCCCAAGACTCGCATACCCATGGCGCAGCAAGAAATCGGTGGCGGATACTCTGACGATCGCAAGGGATCTGTTCCTGCTCAACCAGATCGCTATAATCCTTCGAGGCCACCTCCGTCGACTCCGGCAGCGTCTCGAGCCCAGCAGCAGCAGCAACCTCAGTCAATGAGACAGCAACAGCAACAACCGTCGAGCATGACGGCTCAAAGACAGGCCCCCACTGCACCAAAAACAAATGGAACCCAGGCTTCATATTCTCAATCGCAGCAAATGAAGCAGCAGCAGCAGCAGCAGCAATCCAACGGCTCACGACAACCTCAGCCATCGCCTCAGAAATATGCCGGGCAGAACGGCACTCCTCTTGCTCGACAACAAACTCCCACTCAACAGCAGACTAGGGTCCCAGCTGCCACAGCACCAAAGCCACTCAATGTGCAAGCTAAACAGCCCGCGGCTGCTACAGACGCCGTGAAGAAGGCCGAGCAGGCTTTGACACGCAAAGAGGAAGGTGGTGGACGCAAGGAAGTGCGTATGTCGAGCATGACTGAGGCCGAGGTCATGATAAAGCTACGAGAAGTCGTGTCAAAGGAGCGACCTCTTGACTCTTACAACAAGCAGAAGAAGATCGGTCAAGGTGCCTCAGGTTCAGTCTATGTTGCACGAATTCGTGAAAATGCGACTTCGCCGATGGCACGAAAGATCATACGAGAGCAGGGTCCCAAAGCCCAGGTCGCTATCAAGCAGATGGATCTTCGTAATCAGCCCCGGAAAGAATTGATTGTGAACGAAATCATTGTCATGAAGGAGTCTCGACATGACAACATCGTGAACTTCTTGGATGCCTTCTTGCAAGAAGAGCAGTCTGAGTTGTGGGTAGTCATGGAGTTCATGGAGGGTGGTGCCCTGACAGATGTCATTGACAACAACCCCACCATCACTGAGGATCAGATCGCGACAGTATGCCTTGAGGTACAGTATTCGCTAGCTATCTTGTGGAGCACACGCTGACCTAAGACAGACCTGCAAAGGATTGTCGCATCTCCATGCACAGAACATTATTCACCGAGACATCAAGAGTGACAATGTCCTGCTAGATGCGAGAGGGAACGTTAAAATCAGTATGTGCCGTGTGAAATACCTTGTCAACCTCCAAGCTAATCTATCATTTAGCCGATTTTGGTTTCTGTGCGAAGCTTACCGAGCAAAGAAACAAGCGTGCCACCATGGTTGGAACACCATATTGGATGGCGCCGGAAGTCGTCAAGCAGAAAGAATATGGCTCCAAGGTCGATATCTGGTCCCTGGGCATCATGGCCATTGAGATGATCGAATCCGAGCCTCCGTATCTCAACGAGGAGCCACTCAAGGCCCTCTACTTGATTGCGACACACGGGACTCCTCGTCTAAAGAAGCCAGAAAAATTGTCCAAGGAACTCAAAGCTTTCCTGTCGGTCTGTCTTTGCGTAGATGTGAAGAGCCGGGCCACTGCGGATGAGCTCATCATGCACGACTTCCTGAAGACGGGCTGTCCGAGAGAGTCTTTGGCAAGGCTGCTGGCATTCCGCAACAAGGGTGGACATTAGTGGCACTGAGAATGAGTTCCCCCCCCACAACGATACGCTTGGCCTAGGCCTCTTATTCACGATTTCCACGACACAATCTGCCGACATATTTTACCACACATGGCGTATTTGGACACACAAAATGCGCCCTTTATCTTCAATTAAGTGTACACGCAAGCGAACAGCCTTTGCAAGCAAGCGTGTATCTTGTTTCCTCATTTTCTTGTATTTTGGTATGATTCCCCTTGTGGACTCGACCGACATCACCGCCTCACCGAAAATCATTCAGCGCGAATCTGCACAGCGAGTGCTTCTCAAATCTAACGATACCGCCGCCCTTTTTGCCTTCTTCTCTGCTCTTCTGAGCGTCTTGCCCGGTTTGATTGTCAAGCGGGAGGTGGATTCTTACAAGAGGTGGGATTTTGCACATTTGTGGGAGGACAATGAGGGTTCATTTCGACAACTTTGTTCTGTTACCACTGCGAGGATAAATACCACGGATTTTCTCTGCTGTTGGCATGGATGCAGTGAACGCATTTGGCTTGCCCAGATTATTTGATCCCGACAGTTGATGGATGATTGGCTCAGTGGCTTGGCGTTTATTTTGATTTTTCCGCTGTAATTGGAGACGAAGGAATTGGAAGGGCCGCGCAGTCGACGGATGAGATTTTAAGGAGGAGTTCCAATCATGATTTCGGAAGATGGTTCACGATCGGATATGCAGTACTGCTCTCAGTGGAAAAAAGACTCTTCGATCTCTAGCCTGCCGTGCCCTCAATTGCTTGCATACACGTGATGACAAAGCAACTTAGCTAGTACACTAGCTATAAGCTAGACTTCTCTTTACTTCGTTCTGTATCTCTATTATTTCTATAGATACGTTGTTATATCATTTGATACTCGGCTGACTGGCGAAGCGAAAAAAACTCTTTGTGATCAAGCTCGAAGAACGATGTGATCAACGCTGATAAGACCGACGCTTTAACACTACGATGGTAAATGCTTGAGGTTGGTTGTGGGGAGTTTGGTGGGCTATGACTGCTTTGGGCATGGTCATGAAAATGGCCAGCGCTTAGACAACCACTGATCGCCTTCACAATTGTTTCCTTGGTGGCACAGCCTGACCTCTCTTACCTCGATTTCCTCTGCCGGACTAAATTGTGCGTTATGTGCCAATGGCCAGCATGCAGTCCCTGTCTCCGAAACCAACCTATCCAGCCAGAAGTCGCTTCTTGGATTGGCAGGCTGCTCCTCCATCGGCATGGTATGTATCATATGCATCGATATCGTGCATCTTGAGACGGAAACAGGGCCGCCAAAACCTCTTCCACTGACACCATTGCCCGCAATCGCAAGATGCTTAGTTGACGTCCATTTCCTTGCTTTCCGGCGGGAGAGGATAGAGCAGATTCTGGAATCAAACGCCTCCCCTGGATCGCTTGGAGATGGAGCCTCTTGAGTTCGCGAGATGGCCTGCGGCAACCCTAGTAATGCTCCATCGGGTCGCCTGCAGGCACACTGGTGACGGCAAGAGAGGCCCGAAGTTTTGCGACCCATCTCTGCCAGGCCGCACCAACGCCATGCAGCTCCCATGCCGCCGCCACCAACAAGCCCTTTTTGCTATCAACCTCGAAAGCGTACCTGTGGCCTCAGATCCCGCCCAACCACTAGAGAATTCCAAAAAGCCTTGCGGACCTTCTCCTTAGGGCCACGGTGAGCTCGGAAAGTGCAAGTCATGGGCCTCAAAAAGGCAAGAATAAACCTGGGCTTGGTGAATTGTGACGAAGGGTCCTATAAGAAGGCAGATCAACAAGAGTGACATGGACGCGAACGGGGTCTGCCAATAGCGTCGATTTGAGCACTTCTCTGCGGGAGGATTGGACCTGCCATAGGCCGGCCGCAGTTGTGCCTTCATCCTGGTCACCCGCATGGCTGGTCTTGATGATAGCTCGACCTCATATGCACTCTCGCCGTTATTGTGCTTTGCTATACTTTGCTGCTCTTCACCTTTCCTTTCTATCATTGTCTATCCTCAAGGATTATAATCGATGCTGGTGATCAATCCAGAACACGACCTGGGACGATAATTGATCTTCAAAACGCCTTTGTAAACGCTTCAAAACTTTCTGTGGACAGTCAAGATTCCACAGGAGACCCCGCAGGTACCGGAACTGGGAATTTAAACGAGAAAGCAAGGACTCTTGGGTTGGAAGATATCTTCACCGAGTCCTCTTGATTGTGGGGAGTTCCTGGAATACCAGCACAGAAAGAGCTTCTTCATACTTGGGGATCGATTGGTACTACATTAGGCAGATAGGGCTGGCTTGAACTGAAGAAAAACAAAGATGCCAGCAATTACGGATCTTTTTCGGAGAGAAGAAGACGCCCTAGGACAATTGGATTCGACTTACCATTGGGCACAACAAGAACTCGGACCAGCATTGCACAAATTGATCGCAAGAATAAATGTTCCATTCAACAAGACGAGTCCGGCAGGACTCATCGAGGCCAATACTCGCGACCCTTTCAACAAAAGCGGAAAGTATGCCCTCGGGTGGGTGTATTTTGGAATCATCCTGCTGGCGCTCACTTCTGCTCTCTACGTCTACTACGCTTTCACCGATCGGATAAGAGCAGCGATGTATGAAGATGAGGTACTGAAATCGTCTGCCGCATCCTCCCCAGCCGATGACTACGAAATGGCCGCCATGGCCAACTATTATCCGTACCCAACTGACAAGTCAACGAACAAAATTTTCACTCTATCCCCAATCTCTGGGAAATCACAATTTAAACCAAAAACACAGTCATCTCTCTCAGCTTCCAGGCCGCTACACATCATCATCGCTGCCTTTCGGTACCTTTTCTATCGACCTCTTCCAGAAATTCGGCTTCGAAAAGGGTGGAAACCAATTACCTTTCCAGCACCTGGCACGGCTGTCATCGTTTTCGCTGGACTTGCCTTCTCAATGCTATACACATTTCTCCCGCAACCACTGTTCTGGAAGAGCATCCAATATGGATCACCTCCCATGGCCATTCGTGCCGGTATGCTTGCTGTGGCATTGCTGCCGTGGGTGACAGCATTGGCGATGAAGGCCAGCGTTGTTTCCCTTTTGACTGGTATCGGACATGAGCGCCTGAATGTGCTGCATCGTTGGGGAGCGTATCTGATGTTGCTTCTGAGCATAATTCATACCATTCCATTCTACGTCACGCCTGTCTCGGATGCCAAAGGTTTGGCCGCGTTCAAGGCTTTCTTCCAGAACTCACAGGGCTTTTATATCTATGGAAGTGGTGAGTAATACCTCTTTACCACAAGCTAATTGACTGCTAATAGTTTTTGTAGGCATTGCCGCTCTTGTACCACTTGGCTTTCTTTGTGTACATTCTCTTCCAATAATTAGACACAAAGCCTACGAACTATTCCTCCTTTTGCATTGGCCCATCGCGATGTTGTACGTCGGGATGATGTTCTGGCATTGCCACAACTATTTGACTTCCTGGAACTACCTCTGGGCAACAGTCATGATTTGGGCGACTTCATGGCTTGCTCGCATCTTCTTCTGGAATTTCAGCATTCCATGGCGGGTGTCGTTCCTTGTTGGAGACGAATGCGCCCTAACCATTCTTCCAGAGAACGCTGTGAAGATCACGATTCCAACGCAAAAGCGATGGCGGCCAGGCCAGTTTGTCTACATCCGAATGCCCGGAATTTCAATATTTGAGAACCATCCTTTTACCATCGCTTCTCTTTGTAGCGATGATTTCCCATCAGAATACGGAGAGGGCTACAGAGATATGCTCCTCGTTTTCCGGCCATTCGGAGGTTTTACCAGGAAAGCGCTTAACAAAGCCATCGAAAAGGGCCCATGGGATACCTACCGCGCCTTTATTGACGGTCCATATGGTGGTATGCGACGGAGACTGGAAGCCTTCGATACGGTCGTCTTGATCGCAGGAGGCAGTGGGATCACTGCAATCGCAAGTCAGCTTCTCGATCTCATCAAGCGAATGCGCGATGGAAAAGCCGTAACGCAAAAGGTGGAAGTCATCTGGGCTCTCAAACGACCAGAGACAATGGAATGGTTCAAGGAGGAACTGCGCATTTGCCGTGAATGCGCACCACCAGAGGCAGTAACATGCCAATTTTACATCACAGGGGCGAAGCGATACCCACCCAAGACGCATCGCATGACGGCTCAAACCACCCAAAACCGAGCCAGCGTCTACTTGCACGACAAAATCAATGATGCATTCATGGGCGTCGCAGACAAGCGCAGTTCATACATGTCCAAGCGCAATTCGACCCTCATCAGAGAGGAAGCCGGAGATGACAAAGAACTGGAACAGCACCTTCGAACCGAAAACGAGGACATGATCAATCCCCTCCCACGCGCCCATGTCGTTCAAACCAACAAAGCCGGCAACTTCTCATTCCCCCAATCGCCCCATCGCCATTCCTTCCCTCCGGCCCTAAGCCCCACTTCTCCAACGAGAGAACACAACAAAGGCGGTCGTGACCTCTCTCTCGATATCCAGACAGCACTGCAAAGTGACCATGCAGGAGAATACCTCGACGCCTCCGCCGTCGCCGAAAAAAAATCCTACGAATTCGGATTCCCATCCACACCAACCGAGTTCCAGAAGAACCTAATGAGATTCGCATTCCTACCCGCTGCGACCAAAGCAGCGGATGGATGGAGTACCGAGTACGGACGTCCCGATCTACCATATCAACTCAGACAGTTGAGTAAGACGTGGGGGAAACGGACCTGTGTCTTTGTTTGTGGGCCGTCGGGGATGAGGGTCGTTGTTGCTCGACAAGTTGCTGAATTGCAGAGACTTGTTTTGCGTGATTCTGGGAAGGAGGAGATTTTTATGCATGCTGAGAATTATGCTTTGTAAGGAAAGACGATGATTGGGGGCAGTGAGGGGAGGGGTTCTATTTGGTTTTGCATTTTTCTTTGTGCATATTTGCATTTTGGGTTTTGGCGCTTTGCTGGCTTTTCTTTTGGGGTTCTTTTGGGGGGGGGAGATGTTTTCTGTCTTCTTATTATGATATCCCCATTTTTGAGAGAGAGTTCTTGTAATAGCTTATTCTGTAGATGATGATTAAGGGTTAGGGAGGGTTAGGCGAGGGAAATGGTGATGAAGGTGTCAGGAGGAGGAAATTGGATGGATGGAAAGAAAAGCAGGAAAATCAGAGGTGGACGCTCACGCTCATACTGTTACCAACTACTACTTCGCTCATGCTTGTTACCCTGTTATCATCATGTCGATACCAATTAGGAACAAGTAAACCTGTTGAATTACATATGACCGAATTGAAATTTCCCATGCCTATATACTCCCATGTACTGTGATTCAAACCCAAAGGAACGAGATGGGAAATATGAAATGGCAGTAGTAGCAAACTGCAAGGGGTATATTTTGTGCCGTGAGGCGATCCGTCTTTTTTACCCATCGTAAACCCTGGAGCAACCTGTGCTCGTACTTGGCCGTGAGGCCACATCTTGTAATGCCAATCTTCTCTTTCCTATCCATGAAGGTCTCCAAAATAACATTGTTCGTCAATCGTGGTGCGTGACCGTTGTGAATGTAAAGGGTTGTGTATTGGTGGTGGTGGTGGTGGTGAGGTCTGGCAGTTCCACTCTCTCTTTCCCGTCCAATTGAGCTCAACAACGTATACGGTTGCAAATCTTCGAAGGAGTCGCGAAATGATGTCTCAGACGATCACACCCGTCTATCTAGAGCTTCTACTCTCGCTCGAAAACCCTTGACGATCTCCCCGATGCGTTTGATTTTGGCGAATTCGTTCTGTAGCTCGTCGATTTGTCTGAGGATATCGTGGAACCGTGCTATCTCGGCATCGGCCATCTCAATAGCATTCCCTGCTCGGTCGTATTGTTGGGTAGTCGCATTCTGAGTTTGTTGGTACAGCTAATCGTGGTTAGTGAATACAGCTGTACACTTTCCCACCATCCAACACACAACTACAGTCACATGTATGTAAACTTACAGATGTCCAACGAGCTTGAATGGAATACATTAGTCTGTCAAAGTAATTCGCCAGAGCGGCGAGACTGCCTGGGTCTATGAGCAAACGGCCTTGCGAGCTTGCTTGACTGGCTGCGCGGGAGGAGCCTCCTCCTTGACTGATGGCTACTTGTTGGTGATATCGAAGAGTCCGTATTTCGTCTGAAGTCAGACCGAGCTGAGTATCTGGAATGGAATTGGCTGGAGATGCCATTAAGAGACGAAGCTGTCATGGCCAAGCTCATTGCTGGGGAGTATGGACCACGGACATGCTGCTCACTGTTGCAACGGTTTCGCAAAGGGATACAAATGTCAGGATTGTACAGGTATGGGTGCGAGGGACGCTTCGATGGCCTAGGTTCGCTTGTCCACGCTTGGGACCGCTGATGAGGATGGGGAATGCCCAATTGACGACTCTTGGGTTGGGTTAGTTGCTTGTTCTACGAGGCACAGAAGCGTGGGAGGAAGCGGACAGCCTTTCGGTCTCTCAAAACAAATTATTATACGCTCCCTCCCTCCTTCACGCGACCGCAGCCGACCAACGCCGCAATCAACTCGACACAATCCAGTCACCAGTGGACAGGTGCGAATTCAATTGACGGCCGAGACGGGACAGAAGAGGGACTCGGAGCTGCCAAAGTTCTCGATACAAAACCCCACAGGCACAACCCACGTCGTTAACACCTTGCCTGGGCTTGGAGTGCATATACGCTGCACCATTATCTCCGACTAGACGTCTGTACGCCGTGCTACCACCCAATTAGACCCCCGATCTCCAGCTGTTGGCCTCGATCTTTGGTGTATGGCATATGCAACCACGCGAGCGGACTGTCCCACCTTCGTGTACTCGATACTTTTGGACAACTGGTGGCACACCCACACCACGATGCGATGCGACATTCTAGCGCTTAGGAGCGGGGTCCGTTTCTCCAACTCTGTGACATCTCACACTTCTGCCCCTGGCTGCCTCGGCGGAATGGGAGTCTCAGAGGAGTTTGGTGTGAAGTGAAATACTACCCCGATGTCTTAATAAAGGTCTATCTCGTGGATGAACTGGGGAAGGATCTCTCGAAGACTGTTTGTTATAACTGGGAAAGGAGGCCTCCGGGTCAAGTCGTCCAATTTCCGGCGGAAGACAATGTCCCGATATATATTGCTCTTAGAATATAACTAACCTGTTAGATATAGTATAGGAATTTTCTCACCGTACTATTTCCCCTCTTCCAAGTATGTCTTATAACGGCGGCAATCTTGCCCAACACTCCGGAATTTCTTTTTCTTCTCGGTGTTGGCGATGGTATTGCCAATGATCTTTTCGCTACTATCATGGTGGCTTGCTTTTGCATCCGCGACCATTATTGAAAACGGTCGGACAAGAGAGGTTGTGTTCGAGAAAACTTTAATATCAAGCATAAGAGAAGGCGGTAACGAGTGGAGGTCGTACGCAAATAATGCTACAGAGATCTCTTATAAGGGACGGTGGGATAGCAACCACATCTCGTGTAAGTCTCAGCCTTGAAGTGCCCCTGGCATAACAGCCACTGATATGGTTTTAGGGTGGTCGTAAGTTATTATACCACGTTGCAAGCGAGACACTTTCTCCTGACTCGATCCAGAGCACCCGGGCTAAAACTTGGGTTCACTGGTGGAAAGGTAACTTCGATCTCTATAGCACTCTTAGCTTCGATCTCATTCCTAGCATCAGATCGCCATAAGTTTCGGTGCACAAACTAGCCCTGGAGTTCTGGTAGCTTATCGTTTCGACACTTTGGACTGGCAATTTACCAACGTCACTGCGAGTGGAACGCACCAATTCACCAGTCAACCTTTCCAACGACAGGGTACAGAGCAGTTCAATCTTAGCACAAGCATAATAACGGCACGAACGTTTGAGCTGAGGGTCACCAATTGGTCCTACGGGGTTCAAATCCAATCGATCCATCTCTCACCGAATGGGACGCTATTCAAACCTCCTAGCTTTTCAAGGAACATTGAAATCATCGGCGACTCACTAACAGCTGGGCAATACGCGACCTACGAAGGCGTCTCTTCCTGGAGTTGGTCCCTGTGTACGAGTTTAGGCACCGAATGCACCATCTCCGCCTACCCGGGGAACTGCCTCGTCGATACCGAGTGCTGGGGCAACCCAAGAGGCCAATCGCACCAATTTTTCCAAACCCGAGACACCTCCTACAGGTCTTCTCAGATCAAGACGGGAGAAGAACCATGGAATTTCAAGTCTCACCAAGCTGCTGATATCGTCATTATACATATAGGAACGAACGATTATAGTCCGCATAATAACGTATCGGCGGCCAGGTTTCAGGAAACGTATGTTGAGTTTGTCAAGAAGATTCATGGGATTTGGCCTGCCTCTCAGGTCGTGTTGGTTTCACTTGCTAATGGGTTTTGGCTTGATGCGGGGACGGGGAGGTGGCATCAAACTGGGGCTTTGGGTGATGAGATTCGTGCTGTTTATAAGACCTTTGACAAGGAGGGATGGATACATTACTTCAATTCGTCTGGGGTGTTGGTAAGTTTTCCGCTTCCCGGGGTTTTCCAGAAAATCTTGGAGCACTGCTTGTCGCGTTGTAGTTTTCTTTCTTTCTAAATTATTTTGCATAGGCGCACAACGATATTGGACCTCAATGGCATTACACAGATGTTGGTCACGTCAAGATAGCCAGTGCCTTACTCCAATTCATCCGTATGAAATTTGGTTGGGAGGTTGAAGAATCGGCCGCTGGGCCGGAGGTGTTGAGCGGTAAGTGTCGACAATCAAATCAAATTCTGATATCTGCTTCTTCAACTAACTTATGTAGGTACGACATATTGGAACGATCAGGCGAATTATTAAACCGAGTCACTCGGTCAACAAGGACTGTACCTACCACTAAGGAAGATCACACCTCTCTCCCTTTCTCCCCCCCTTAAGAACTTCTCAGATACAAAACCTCCGAACCATCAAATCCAATAGTATTCCAAAGACATCACTACACATAACCTTACCCGTGCCTACATATATCTACGTAACAACTTCCAAGCTAAGACCCACCCTCAAACGAAATCCTTCACATCAAGTGATCTTTCCATCGGTGGGTGCTACTTGACGACGAAAAAACATCCCACGCTTCAAACATTCGCCAAAACACCAAAATATTCACTCAATAAAACACAACCTGAAAAAATTGGCCCAAAAAAACTTAACATACACCCATTAACAATGAAGGTAGTGTAGATGAAACCCCAAAACCATATCCATAACAAATAGAAACGTAGATTTTCATCCCCCCCCCCCCTTTCGAAACACTCTTGAGAGTTGCTATCTTGCAATATTATCGTCCCATCATATTACCAGTTGGTTGACCATCTCTATTGACTTTGGGTTGTGGATTACAGGATCGAGGGAGGATGGATGATATTGACTTTCTATCTATTTTTACCCTAGTTTTGGGGAAGTTGTTAATCTTCGACTCGTCTGGAAATTGTCGATTTTATTGCTAAAGGCGATATATAGTAGTATTGAGAGTTTTACTTTGGTCGCATCATTGTATTTACATAAGACTATTCGTGGAAAGTTACCCGTGAAAGGTTATGGAGAAGCTACAACACAATTTTTTGAGAAGTGGCAGCCTCATTTTGTGTCCTATAGTGTGATTATGAAATCTCCGTCATCAGTAAGTAAAAAATGAAGAGGTCAAAGTTGCGAAGAAGTAGAGTCAATGAATTTGATCTGCAAGATTGTTCACATATACGCCAGCCAAAGCCCAGTCCTATCTCCACTAGCAGCCGTTTTGATATTGAAAGTGAAAGCAGAAACACAGATATCCGATGGGCCCACCATTGACCCCTTTTGTTAGCGCTTGCTGCCCAATCTGTGCGCCTTCGGACTCCAACCAATACTTTCGCTCCCTCTGCTCTCGAGTGGTCCCCGTTTTCGCGCGAGCGTACAAATATCAGTCGTGTATAGCAGCATTTTTTTCAAATTGCGCCTACTGCCCAGCCATGTAGGAAGCAGAGTCAATGCCGTTCTTGGGAAATTCGGGCACCGCAACTTCGAAGCGCTTCTCAATTTGCTTCATTACCTCTTCATCTTCGGTAGTGCTGACGAAAGAGATACTGAGACCCTTGGTACCGAAACGACCGGCACGACCGACACGATGCAAATACGAATCGGCATCCTTTGGAAGATCGTAGTTGATAGCCAGGTTGATCTTCTCAATATCGATACCACGTCCAAAGACATCAGTAGCGACACAGATACGCTTGTTGAAGTCTTTGAACTCCTTGTATCGCTTGATACTGTGAGACATTAGCACCTGCAGCTACGATTAGGTGTGATTGTGAACATACCGCTCTTCTTGACTGATTCCGGAATGAACCGCAATACTGGGAAAGTTACATTCACGTAGCAACTTGTCGAGTTCAGTAGCACGGATGGTGTTCTTCACGAAAATAATGACCTGGTTGAATTCGAGCTTGTCAAGAAGGTCATTCAGCTTTCGGTTCTTCTCGCCCTCCGATAGCTTGATGTAATATTGCTGGAGACCGTGAAGTGTGAGCTTGGCCTCATCGTCAACGTAGATTTCCAAAGGCGATTGCATGAACTTCTTGCAAATTGGTCGAATGTCCTGAGCCAAGGTGGCGCTGAACATCATAACCTGCTTCTGGGTAGGTGTAGATCGGTAGATCTCCTGAACATCGCGGCGCATGTCTACAAAGTGGTAAGAAGCAGTCCGAGAAAGTGGGATGCGGGTATATTACCGAGCTGGTCGAGCATCTTGTCGCACTCGTCAAGAATGAACTGACGGATGCTGCCGAGTTTGAGTTTCTTGTCTCGGACGAGAGCATTCAGACGGCCAGGGGTGGCGACGATGATGTGTGGGTGGTCCTTGCCGTTGAGAAGCTCGATGTCCTTCTGGATGGGAGTGCCACCATAAAAGACACCAGTCTTGACGTTTGGCATATACTTTCCAAAACGCTGGTACTCGGCACGGATCTGATAAGCCAACTCGCGAGTGTGGCACATGACAAGTACAGAGGTTTCGCCCTGAATTGGTTCGATTTGTTGCAAGCTGGCCAGGACGAAGACGGCTGTCTTACCAAGACCGGACTTGGCCTGGCAGATAACATCGGTTCCGAGGATGGCCTGAGGAATGCAAACGCCCTGAACTGTAATGGTCGTAGATGTCAGATATCGTCCCAAAGTTTCGTGGAGTGCAGAAGATCGATCGTGCGTGCGTCCGTCCATCCATTCCACAAAGCGCATTCCACCAATTGTATATTCCATGCAGTGTCCTTCTCCTATATGCTCATGTCCCATACCTATCCAACCCTGCAGTCCACCGGCTGAACAAATAAATGCCCAAAGGCAATAAAAGGACGTGATGGCAGACTGCCGGTCCCAGCAAAGCGGCCTTGTAGGCGCGCCTGGGTGCAGAGTACAATCCTGTGATGCGCTTTGTCCTTCATCTTTCTGATTTCTTCCTGAATGACTTCTACATATGTTTTCTGCGGCTTCTGGATGCGGAGATGGACGGACGCTCGTTGATGATCTTGGAGGAGTGAAGAATATTATGTTTTGACTAACCCTCCGATGGATGTTCGAAACCGCAATCAGTGATGGCGCGAATGAGTTCTGGCTTGAGCAGGAAGTCCTCGAAGCTCTGGGCATGCACACCGGCATAACTGCCTTTGGCAGTGGTTCCTCCGGAAACGGTCAGGTCGCCTTTCTTCTCTCCGCCGTTGGCAGCTGCGCCGGTGGCGACAGCGTCGTTGGTCTGAAGTTCCTCATCAGAGTAATCGATGAGATCCTCTTCGTTAGACATGGTGGATGATTTGAGAGAGTGAGGTGGTTGCAAGTGTCGGGGTTTGTTGTTGTGTTGCTATGCGCGCAAGGCGGGGAGTTCTCGACGCGTTCAAGTCAAGTAAAGTGGGCGCCGGAGTAGGGTGAGTGAAAGAGGATTGCACTGCAAGTGAGGCTTCAGGTTTAGTGAGCAGTGGATGGTAGAGAGGTGGGGCCGAGTGTTTGTGGATGAGTGGTGAAGTTCAAGCCTGAAGGGAAGAAGAAAGTGGAGGAAAGACAAAGCCACTGCATCCTTTCAACTGCGGCTCTGATGGGTCACGTGCTTCGCATCTACGCACCCAAAGATTTCTCTCACTCCTTCCGACATTCGATCTCTTCCGACATTCCATTTGCAAGCACGCAAACGATCATGGCAAAGGCAAAAGCGGAGAATGGCGTGAAGCGTGTTCAGAACCGGCACTGCTATTCGCGTATTGCTTTCCTCCACCAGGCTGCACAACATCTCGCATCCAAACAGATTTCACTCGAGCCAAACACTCAACTGGTCAATAGCGCCCAGAGCGATGACACAAAAGGACATGCTGCAGCCTCAGAGTCTACCCAGATACAGGATAAGACTACCTTGACCGATGGAACCCATCAAGCAGCAACTCTACAGCCCGCTGATGGCTTTGGACTTTCCCGACGACTTGCTTCACACCTCTTGACAGTGTCTCGAAAAGTCAGTGTAAGAGCTTCGCGAGAAATGAAAAGATCCATCTGTAAACGCTGCTCATCGATCCTGATTCCGGGACAGACTGCCCATCACAAGGTGGAAAACAAGAGTCGCGGGGGTGTCAAACCTTGTGCCGATGTGTTGGTGGTAACTTGCTCAGCTTGCGGGTTTGAGAAGCGATATCCCTTTGGAGCTCAGAGACAGCCAAGGAAGAAAGATCGCGTGGCCAAAGGCAAGACTGCGGTCAAAGACACCGCCTGTGACCGTGAAGTTGGTGAGGGCTGAGACAGGGACCTTACTGGATGAGGATCTCGGCATCGCATCGACCAAGGCTGTACGATATACCATACGACCATCCAGCATGCGAGCATATGTCATACGCCACACAAAATCAAACACTACATAGCTTCACCGTTTGCAAACATGAGCGCCGGTTTCTCAGCCAGGCTCGATACTCTCGGGAACGTCCTAACAGAAATTTTGATCTTGGATATCACTCTCACTCTTACTTCACCAACAATCTACATAACATCACAATGTGCAAAGAGCGCAAGTGGCGATACCGATGCGACTGTCGAACTACAACCATACAACCATGCCGCCATCGCTGCTTCGAGAATGCCCACCCGGAAACCAGTCTGCGATCGATGCCGCGCGATCAGGGACGACCGCCTTGCGCTTACACGTCTCCCACGAACATGTACGCTTCCTCAGGCTGGAGAGGCCCGACAGAGTGTCTGCCTCCAAAGGCCTACATGGTCGGCGCGCGTGTCTGCTCTCGCGGCTCGTATCGGTGGAAAATGTCCATGGAATCCGATGATGGCGTCTCACTGAGCTTGAAACAGGATCTGGAAAGCGGGAAATCGGGGCCCGCCGAATCGGACATCATATCATACCCTCCAGGTCGCGGAAGTCGATGGCGACAGATATTGATGGTACGGGCGCAATGAATGAATGTGCCCTCAGCAGACCAGAAAGAGATGACCATGTATATATGGATATGGTCGAAAGGAGCAAGGAAAGATCCATCGCACAAGATTTCTGACTTTTAAGTTTCGGGAAGAATCAGAACATGTCGCCATCAAAAGCACCTCCTGCGTGTTCAACTAGTCGCGACAAAGAAACACGTCACTCACATCGGAGAAAGGAAGAGACCAAGGTATCGGCCTGTCAAAAATTTATCTGCAATTGCATGGATATCAAGATGTCCACGTCCTCATCCATCCTCAATAGCTACCACGTAGCCCATTAATATCTATTGATTGCTCCCAATCCGTGAACATCATATAAGCAAACCCAAACAAAAATTTACAAATTCCATAATAAACATTGATCCCATCGAGCCATAATGACGCTATTGTTTCGCTCGCTTGATATTGCTGCATTCTGCATTTCAACTTGTCCCATAAAACAACAAAGAAAATGAGAAGGGAAAGGTTCCAAAGTCCAAAAATTCCGAAAAAATCGAGCAGAGACAGACTTCCTGGAAGTGTCTCAAAGCAACGCAACGCAACGCATAACGCCGGCTTGAAAAAGCAGGGAGATGATAGACCTGATTCGATGTACTGGTCACGAACAAGAGAGGGATAGAAGGGAACCAATGTGGCTTCAACGTATCCTATCACCAATTCAAGGTAACATGTCCAGACTAGCAATCGATTTCTTGGTGTGCATCTCCAATCGTGGGTATCGTATACAACATTCATTTCATCGTGAAAATGGAAGCTCGAAAATTCGTACTAATGCCAATTTGTTGTTGAGCATCATTGTCGAGTGATGAGAAATCAAAGTGTGTAGCCGAAAAGTCGTGCTGGAGAAATTTCAGACAATTATTCAGAATTTCAAAAGATATTTGAGGCAGTTCGTCCGAGACCAGGTCGACCACCAGCGCGATGGCCGTTTGGTGGCTTGCTAGGACTGCCAGTCGCACGCATCCAATCGACAGGTGGAGCTAACATGGTTGCAGGAACATTGTCCTGTTGAACCTTAGTGCCGATCTTTTGGAAGCCCTGAGAAAGGTCTAGGCCAGGCTCCGAGTCATCACTAGGAAGATTGAAGCCAAATAGATCTTCCTCCTCTTCTGGAATTTGAGGCAGGGAGAGGTTGGAGACTGGCAGCTGATCCGCACTGGCAGACCGCTTAGGCGGAGATGGCTTTGTGGGCGATGTAAGGCGAACAGGGGAACCAAGAAGTTTGGCGGTGAAGTCGGGCTTTTTGCTTCCAGCAAGGTAGTCGTTGAGGTTCTCGCCGCCTGCAAAATCTGCCAGTAAGCCAGACGGTGTCCATGTGGTTGCTCGCTCAAGCCGAGGTCGTCTTGCTGACTTGAGAGGCGAGTCATCTTGGAAGACATCAAAAGGTCCGGCTAGATCACCGCTGTAGATTTCGAATTGCGAAGCATCTGGTAAACACAAACTTGTGAACGCGAAAGGACTGGCTTCTAGCGATGCGGACGCCTTCAAGGGAGAGCCTAACAGCTTGCGTACTTGCTCTCGGTGGGCTCGGAGATTCGTATTTGGGGAGACGGACATCAGTGGACGAGCTGGCTTCTTGAAGACAACTGCAGGAGTGAGTGGTCCGCGAGTAGTGGCCAATTCAAAAGGTCTGAATGGCGACGAGGAAGGAAAGCTGCCCACTTTTGACAAAGTCGATCCTGCCTTGCTTGGGCTGTCGTATGAAGACCCACGAATGCGTGCTATCTCCTCCTCAGCGCGTCCACGCTTCAGGCTTGGATGCTCATGATCAGCTTCTGAAGTGTAAAGTCCACGGCTGTTGCGAGTCGCTGAGGATTCGATTGACGAATAGTATCCGCTGTCTCCAAGTCCAGATGCCGTGAATTTCCGTCTACGACCACCGGACGGTCGGCTTGATGCAGTAACGCGAGGTGCTGGAGGAGGTGTAGCTTCACGATCGGGGCCTGGTGGTGGAGATGATCGAATGTCCGGAATGTCTGCAGGTGGAGGCGATGAGCGAATATTGCGGGAGATTGGTGGAGGCATCATGCTCTCAGTAGGGTCAATTCCTTCGTGAATGGCGGGATCAGATGCCGGGATGGTTGCATCGGACGAGATTTCCGTCTCCTCGGGATACTTTGAGGCATCGACCTTCTTCGACAATGAGACCTCGGAAGGAAAGTTGGCGTGCGATGAAGATGTGGTCGGTCTGCCACTTTCTACTTCTGAAGTGGGCTGTACGACAAACGGAGAACCATCCGAGGCGGTATTCCGACGTGGCTTTTCCTTGATGAACATCTCTTCGTGGCCAGGAGTTATTACCCAGTAGTTGCCCTTTCCTGGGTCATCCTTGGGACGCTCCCGCTTCTCAAAGGACTTGCTGAGACTGAGGTTATGCCGAATGCTATTCTGCCATCCGTTATTGGCGTCGCGGTAAAATTTGAAGGAGTCGGAAATCCACTTGTAGATAGATGCAAGGGTAAGGCGACGGTCAGGTGCACGGAGAATTGCCATGCCAATCAGTTGAGCGTAGCTGTATAGAGGCTTTGAGCCGTCATCGTCCAGGATCGGCGTCTGGAGAAGATCCGGAAGGATGTCTGAACTGGCAGCCGCTTCCACCTTCTTCTGCTTCTTGCTGGTGTTGGTTGACCGCTCAATGAGTGGTGCAGCTTCTGCCAATTTTCGCTTCGACGCTGACTTCCCAGGGGCTAGGGTTTTCTCCGTTAGTGGCTTCAGCTCGCGATTGGAATGGTAGAGGTTTTCCTGGTCCATTGACGATATCACTGGCTGGTACATTGAGCCGTAGGGCTGACTGGGTTGAGCGGAGTATGTTTGCTTCTTCACCGGCGAGTCCGTTTCTTGGTGGAAGTTAGGCGGCTGTGGGAACTTGACAGAGGACTCTGGAAAGCTTGATGGTCGTAGGGGTGAGCTCGAGTGTTGCGAGGTCTTCCGTGGTGAAAGGCCGCTTGCACTCGCGCATGTGGGAGTCAACGAGATGTTCTGGCTCGAAGATGAATCCTGGAACGGCGGTAAAGGAAATCCACTGTGTCCGTTATGATCGTTCTCGTTATCAGGGTCCTCAAATATCTGAAGCGGCGCCGCCCGGCGCGTCGCCGCCATCGTGTAGTTGTTATGGGGTGAGATATGGGGTGATTGGAGGTCCAAAAGGAGTCTGCTATGGCCAAAAGACGCGTCGTGACACGTTCTTTAAGTGTAAAAATCTTCTCCGTCGATGAGTGCTGGGGGATCTTGCTGGACTGGGGATGGCTTGTTGACACTTGGAATGCGGGGTGGTATGTGGTTTGGAACTGGTGAGAATTGTGTGTGGATGGGTCCTTTGTGTGAGTGAAGGCCGACTAGCAAAAGGAGTGTTAATTTGACTTGATTGAAGCTTGGATAAAGCGTCATCATACCTAGTCCTGTTGGGAGGATTGGGCTTTGGCAGGGCTGCTTAGCGTGAGCCTGAGGCGTCAGGAAAGAATGAGACCAAGTGAGTGTCGAACAGGCGCCAAAGGGATTGCAGTGGGCAATGACTGAGGAGGGTGACACTGGCAAGAAGGACGCCGTGAGTGGTAGGCGGCGGGATGAAGAGTGGTGGGTGGTGGTGGAAATGCGCGCAAGATGGTTGGTGGTGGGAGAGAGGGACGTCAGCTCAGTGAGTACGCAGTAGATGGACTTCGAGCGGTGCGGAGGCTCCTAGCGCGTCTACGAATATTCGCAACCGACGATCACAGCCATTGGCTCTGAGACAGTCTGATATAGCGCCGGTATATGCTGGGATACGCGTTATGTATCTACCTTGAAGACTCGTTTCGAGACAACTGAGTCTGATCCAAATTCCACCACCATCCCATGCCCACGGCACAGCCTCTCTTCTCCACCTGCACTCGCTGCTTCGGCCCGGTCTTGGATTACCATGGTACCTGGTACTACTCCTGTAAGGCTGATGAGTTGTCAATTGGAATCTTGCGAGCAACTGCCCAGGACCGTCCATGACTGGTCACACCGTGTCTCTGTGTCCTTCCCTGTCCTACAACTGATGAGCCTTCTCATCCTATCGAGCCTGCATCCACTTCCTCTCAACTCAGCTCCGTGTGCGACGCGTCCACTCTTCGTATCTTCCCTTCTGCCGTCCATCAAGTCTGGGGATCGCTGCCACTCGCCTCGCTACTAGACCGCATTCATTGAAACCTATATGCTGGGCGCCACACAACTGAATAACCAGCTCCAGCTTCCATGCCGAGTCGTGCCAGCTGCAGATTCTTTTTTCAAACAATTCGCCGGCACGGCCTATGACCTTCCCTACCCGCTAGATCTGCTTTAGCATCTGCTCTTCATCTTCTGACATGAGGCGAGAGATGGTCTCTGAACCTTGCAGCAACTTGGACGCGTCGAACTAGACGCGTCGTGACACCAAAACCCTCAGTCCATTCTTCACTTCTCCGAACCCTCGGAAACATCCGGACAACTCGAAGCCACAATCCTCGCGGATACATATTGCGACTGAGAGTGCCATGTTCAGCAGCCATGATTACTTTTTCTTCTCTTGGACATCCAGACCTTCAACTTTCATTTCGGCGCGTGCGTTGTCAATAATGTTATAGTCGTCCGTGCATGATGAAATCTACTTACATTTGTGTCTTTGATCACAATTAATGAATTTTGCTCACTACTGTCACTTGCCTCCTACTAGTCAATGAGCTTTGTTCTATGGAGCCATCAAATTTTCATCATTGTTGCGAGCTGAGCAATATCTCAACCTAAACACAGACGCTGACCTATCCTGGCGTATACTATGGGAGAACGGAATCCCTCCGATCCGTCTTCGTCCAATCTACTCAGCTATCGTGTGAGAGGTCGGATATTAGGACAAGACAATTATTTATCATCTGTATTGCTATCTGACCTCGGAATTTTAGGGATGGAGCCTTTTTAATCATGACGGAGCTTGCGCACGTTTATAAACCATTTGATGACGATTTGGCTCAAAAAGAATAAGCAGACGCGGTGCAAGAATTGTGGGGCAATATACAAAATTGCAAGTCTACACATTGAAGTTCAATGGAAATAGAATGAGACCGTCGATGAAATGAACATGGTCGTTGCCGTTTTGGGAAGGGGCTGGACCAAGTAGAAGGGGCGATTATTAAGATCAACAATTTGCCATCGTTGGAAAATCATAATTTCCTTCGGTAGGGGATTATGTTTGATATGTGAACGTCATTTCACGACTTCTGTTTCGGTCATCGGCATCTCCAAGGGAGCATCTGAGATAGCTTCGAAATACACCACACTGTCACTAGAACATCTTCTTGTCCTGCCCACTGGCAACCCCCTCCTTCACTTCAATTGGTATGGTATATCTAGTCATGATCGTGTGTACACTTCCTGCCCTCGTCGTTCTTCGTTGTAGCACATTCCGAAGAAGGCTAGATCAGTCATTTCTGGATGGTTATGATGCTAAAGTGCTTTCAATCCCAATAGTTTGCCTCTCGTCTCTCAAACGGTATGCCATAAATAAACGCCAAAATCCATAGAAAAAGTCGCATCAAGCGCCCACAAAAGCAAGGCTCACGTCAAAGCTCACGTCCATCTGTTGAGAGACAGAGTACGAACTCCAGAAATATTTGTCTCCCTCGTGGCACTTTTTCAAGCCTCGGCGTCATGGAATTCATCGAGGGTGTGAGTTTCTGTGTCCATACGATGCAATCTGGGCGAAGCTACGCGGTCTGGACCATGACTCAAGTTCATGGTCTGCATACCATGTGTTATTTCACCCGTCGCCGCCATCTCAGATACCACAGGGGCGTCTTTGATGTCGGCATATCCTGGTGCGGGTTTCGTTGTTGGTGGATGATGAGTGAGGGGCTCTTCACGGAAGTCGATCAAGTCTCTTTTCCCTTCCGGAGCAGGTACTGGCGTGAGGTGCTCGTCAGTTTGATCTACGTCATGCTGGACAAATTTGTCTAAACTGTGATTGCGTTCTGGTATCGAAAATCGTCGATTTGGTTGTTGGCCCGGCAGAACAGCTGCAATGTTGAGAATTTGCTTCACCTGCTCCTCGGGAGTAGAGCCGTCGCTGAGTACGTTAACCATTGTCCAGGTGCAGCTCGCAATTGGCAACTCACATTTTTGCGCTTATGATCCAGTTTAAATCTTCTTCGCCTTCATCTTCCCCTCCAGGTCCACCTTGCACAGCTCGGAATAATCTTGGCCGCCAGTCGACACCTTCGTCTGCTCGTTTCGCAGCTTCTTCCCGCTGTATGTTCTCGATACGTGACTTTTCATCCGTAGCGGCGTTATGGTCCTTGTTCTTAATGGCAATGTTGACCTTCTCCCACAGTCTGACTGATTCGCGCTCTTCTTGTTCTGCGACTGGCCTGGTGTTCGGGTACGTCTCTTTTGCCTTTGATGCATCGAAGAGAAGATCTCTTTTGCCAGTCTGTGTTCGGGTCAGTAATTGTCGCCTACGTCCTCAATGCTCGACTTACTGTCAGATTCTTGATAAACATCTCTCCGTTCCAGTAACCGGTTATCTCAAACAGGTTCTTGTCCGTTTTCGTGTCCTTGATGAATCCCTGGATTGCATTGTATGTGCCTCCAAAATACCCCTTGGTCTTGAACTCGATATCTGCCATAAGTCCAGATTCGGGAGATCGCAAAAATGCATGGTCACCAAGCTCGTATTTCATCTTTCCGAACAAGATGCCTCGAGCGTACATGTTTGGTTGCGTGATGAAGCTGGGAACACGGTTAGTGCATGCCTACAACAAGCACGTTGGCTAACATACTATCTTTCTTTGTGATTCAAGAATCTCAGCACTGCTATGCCCTCCATCAAACTCGCAGCGGAGTTGCCCAAGAACTTGCTGCGAGGCTTCAATGTCCCATCTATCCTTATGTTATGCTCAGGTGCCATGAAAAAGTAGCTCGATTTCGGAGGATGGTGCGAGGTTTGTTCGGAAATGTAATATCCTTTGGTGCCGTCGGGGTAGTCCCACCAGCCAGTGTATGTCTCGCCGAGTATAGGATTGAGCGGCTTCTTCACGCCTCTGTCCTCATGTAAGCTTCTAATGTATTCATCGTTGTTTACGCCCAGATACTTACGGAGGTTTTATGTGCCATCCACAGAGGTAGAATTTGGTAACTGCTACGAAACGTTCTACTGGATCTTCGATTCCAGGTAGTGTGAGGAGAATTTCAGGGTGGGCCATGAAACTAATCGCAGAAGGTCAGCACCAAGCCATACCACAGCCTGGAACGAACATACTTCGTTATTCTCTCCAGCATGGATCGGGGTTCCAGTATGAAAGTGGGAAGTGTTACTCGACTCAGATCCGCGCCAGGCCTGAGCTGGGAAATGATATGCCCAAGTACTACATCACAACCAACTGTCAGCTCCTCTCTTGGCCTGGTGTTACAATTCTTTGACCTTCACGTACCATTTCCCTGCTCTGGGTCTACCACGGTCTCGTCGTCAGTCGCGGCATCTCTGGAATCGTCCACGGAGGAGCGGTTGCCTGGTGGTTTGAGATACGTCAGCTTCGTGAGCATTTTCCTCGCAGCTTGATGCTAAAAACATCAAGTCCAACCTTTGAGCATACTTGCTGCTGAGTACCGCCTGGAGCCATGTCCCAGAACCATGACTGCTGTGGTGCGCCTGGCCTCCGGTGTAGGACCGCCGGCGGGGGAGATTTTTGATTAAGGAGGGGCCGGGATTGCGATGTCGATAAGATGCTGGAGTCGCGGGATGCCCGGGTATGCTGTCTTGGAAGGTCTAGCAGGGAAGTAGAGGATCGGAGAGTGATGATAGAATGGGATCTGAGGCGATGTTCACAGATTTGGTGCTTGTTCTCGGGTTCTCGGGGGGTACATAATATGACGTTTTGGGATATGGAGTCTACCTACCTAGGGGCCTACTTATTATGCTAGTTAAAAGCTCGACGAAATCACTTGGACAACTGAACACCCCGCTGCCCATCAAGTTACCACGAGGACGCCACATTCTGCCTTTCTCACTCAATAGTAATGATTTACTACATTCTGTTTCTGGTAAAACCGTGGCAGGCGGCCACTTCTTGCTTTGTCAGATCTCCACGAGGCAGCTATACCACAGCGTCATCAGTGTCAATGGATATTCTCCAAATCTTCAATTGTGATAGATGGTCCAATGACGAGAACGGGCATGGTGGGAGAACAAAGAAGGTCATTCTTGACTCACAGCGGCTGTCCCGAATTGCGGGATCCGCCGTGGAGCTTGTCAAAGCTTGGGAGATTTCTGATGATAGAAGAAAATTTAGGAAATTGAAGTGCTAGATTTTGCTTTCAGGGAGTGCTTCTTCACTTCAGGGCTTGAAGCAAATGCAATCACCTCCCGGCCGTGGTATCCGACATGATAATTCTTGCAATGTGCCTTGAGAACGCCGAGACTACATTCATCTCCATTTAAATACAGTTCTGTGAAACCGGTATCAAGCAGTGCATGTTGGCAAGCGTCCCGTCATGGCGTGAAGCATGTGTGAGCTGGTGTTCAGTGTGGCTTATGCCGACCTAAATCTGCAAATCGGACTTGATGGGGCCACCTTAGTGTAGTACTCCGAGCACCACGGTACGCCTGCACAGAGGCTTCATCAATTGTCTGCCCTTCCACAAGACCTGAAATCTGGTTCAACACCATCAGGTGAAGATCGATACTGATATGTTCCTGGCGAGATCGTCTCTTGAGGATGCCAGGAGGTGAACGATGTTGATCTCAGTTCAAAAGTAAGTCGTGATTCCTAGAGGCTAGGGGATATTGAAAACAAAAAGCTACAGTGCCTGATCATCATGTCTACTCGTTCAGGCTGAACTGATTGCAGAAGAGTCTGATTGTATTCAACGCCCTTCTTTCCAACCAGTGGGTATCAGTGCCGCTGCTACCTGCTGTACGCCTCTTTCTGTAGCAAGGAGATTGAATTGTGCTGCGGCATTCCGTGTATCTTGTACCTCAATTCTGATACCGAGCTCGTTAATATGTTTGCGAGTCGCAGGAGAAATGGGAATGATGGAGGCGCCAGTCCCAACGATCAGTAAATCTACCTTGTTTTAGTACATTGCGCTTCATTTGAGAGATATCAAAACTTACCTGGCTTCGGCCATACGACGTCTAATACTCCCCAAGCTGTCTCGTCCACGTCCCATTGTCCTTTTGCATTTAACAAGGTCCTCTTTTGAACACCATCCACATCATTTGAGCTCTTCTCCCTCACCCACGGTCTCCAGCGAAACACTTCCCCACTGACCAGCATCACTCCCGTCCCTGAAACCTTTGTATTATTGCTGAAAGCGAATCCGTCATTTGTTGTAGCATCGATACTTGTCGCTGGAGGTGGTGTGCCGCCCAGGACATTCAATGCTCCAAAATCCGTCTGTGTATCTTCTTTCGACGCTGGACCTCGATCTCTCGATTTGGGTGGAGAAGAAGCTTTGAGATTTCGAGTATTGTGGAGGCACCGCCGGCAGATATAGGTATCCGATCGAGATGACTGTGATAGCCTCGCGAAGAATGGACGTACTCGTGATGAGGTTGATTGTTTAAGATGGGATGTTTGCATACTGAGGGCAATCAAGCTGCGTAGAGGTCGCACAGAGCTCCCCATGTTACTCATGCCTTGATCAGATTCTACTTGGTGTGAGTACTGGGTTGTTCGGTGGTTGTGGTTTGCTTTGAGGGCCGTTCGGTCTCTGATCGATGATGATATATATTTACTCTTCTGGAGCTAGCCCTAGCGGGAAGCTTCCGCGTATTGGAAATTATCACATCTCGATTCGCGTTCAACCCATTCAACTTGACAACAAACAGCAACTTGAAGCATGTCCCATACGCTTCAGAAAAAGGGCCCACTGAGACCCATCGGCACCCAAAATACATCGGGCTCGTACAATCAGCCAGCATTGCGCCAGGTCCAGGTCAGCTCTCGCACAACAACCGAACAGAAGGCGAACAACACGATTACATTCAATTCTAGCTACGCACCATCTCCATTCTTGGACAGGAGCGTTATGGATCGCAAAATTAAAGCCGCCGCTACCAGCAAACCTCAAGACCCGAGACGATGAAATGGTCTCATGCGGAAAGAGCAGCTGAGCTTACCTGCAGACTGAAAGTCCTACCAGTATCTCGTTCACTGTTTCACGATGCAAGTCGTTGGTAAAAAATTGCCATTTCATCATCTGTAGTTTGGCCGTAAGTACGATCCACGTCCAGCGCTTGCTATGTGGGAAATAATAGGGAATAATAAACACTAGCTGGGGAGCTCTAGAAGCTGAAATATTACCCGCCCACACATCATTACAGAATCGAAAGGAAGGAAGAGGAATCAAGCAAATGTCCAAAACACAGCAGCGGCAATAGGCACTACTGTTAACCACAATTCGAGCATCACCAAGGAAGCCCCCCCAGTAAATGGTACTATAGAAGAGGTGGATTTGGCCGTGCCAGTTGTGAGCCCCGCTTGCGTGAACATTCCGCCGGTCGACGTTACTGTGTACTCTGTGACGACAGCCGATGGCGGCGCGCCGTAAGGTGAAGTCACATTGGGATATAAAGTCGATCGAATGGTCATGGTCGTGATTTGTGTCACTGGTACACCAGGAGGTCTGTTTCACTGTCAGCGAGCTTTCAATAGGCCTGGGACGCTTTCAACCTACCCAGGTGGACCAGGAGGGCCAGGGGGGCCAGGAGGACTGAAAACTTGTCAGCATACGCTCTGTCATGTCCACGAATATTCCCAACTCACCCAGGTGGTCCTGTTGGTGCTGGAGAGCCGGGAGGTCCAGGTGGACTGCAATATTGTCAGCAAATGATCTTAATGTCATGAAGTGACCTCAACTCACCCTGGGGGGCCAGGAACTGGTGGTGCTGGAGCCGGAGCTGGAGCTGGAGGCGGCGGGGCTGAGCCACACTTGGCAGCCTCTTGTGCCAGAGACAAGACGTCGCCCGGGATTGCCATGCCATATCCAGTGCATTGACTTTGCACCAACGGGAGCATGTTGCCAGCAAAATCGAGCGCCCCTTTGTCTGCACTACACTTGCCACAAAGGTCTCCGACGATCTTCAACAGGAAGCCTGGTTTGATAGCTGAGGCACAAAGCTCTGCGATTGTGTTAACATCACGGCCGTGTACTGATCAAGTCATCGGTCTAACTTACGTCTGAAGTCTGACATGCCAGTGATCCCCATATCTTTCCATGTCTGCTGGAAGCAAGAGGGTAATTGGGGTCCTCCCAACGGAGTTGTTGGAGGTGGAATTGGCGCGCCCTGGGGACCAGCAGGAGGAGGATATGGCGCGCCTTGGGGACCAGTAGGAGGAGGATATGGCGCGCCTTGGGGACCATTAGGAGGAGGATATGGCGCGCCTTGGGGACCAGCAGGACCGCCTACAAAAGTCAGTATGCGATCAGATGGTAGAAGAGCCTTCTGCTCCCTGTGCTATTGCTTGACAACTCGCTCGAGGTATGCGTCGCGATCGTCCTTGGGATCCGAAAGGTGGTATCGCAGCTCCAAAACCCAGATATTTTCGCCCTCTCATACTCATGGAGTGTTCGCAGTTGCGGTCTCCTTGCCAGACAATTGGAAAAGATTCTTCTTACCAGGACGTCCCCACCCGGCACCACCAAATGGCCCACCCCATCCTCCTCCAGGACCGCCCCACGGCGGCATACCCCCTCCAGGCTTCCCTCCTCCACCATAACCGTATCCACCTCCTCCCCAGCCGCCCCCGCCAAATCCTCCTGGCCCATAGGCTCCGACCTCTGTTGAACGAACTGCTGCTTCGGATGCTGAGACTATTGGGGCACAAAGGCCAACGACTGCGAAATATCGTGCGAGCATAGCGAAGTTCGCGATGAAGGGATTAAGAATATTTCCAAAAAGAGCGATGGCATATATGAGGCAGTCGTAAGAATGGTCGGCGGGACGAGCAGGCAAAGAGATATTATAATCATTCCCTGTATCTCGTGAGCTGGAAATATTTATGTTCATGCGCCTAGCGTGCCTGAGTTCTAGTAATCTGGGCTGTCAAAGCCCATACAGCGAGCCTCACGGGAGCAACCGATTGGCGGATGTGCGTCATATCTGGTTTGCGAAGGAAGTCGAGGTGCACATAGATTGACTACAGGGCTGTCTCCTACACCTACACCAACCGTTTGTCACTCTTTCGAACGTGTGGATTACTCTTTCTCTGACAGGGCGCAAAGCTGTGGTATTGTGGTCTATGCGTTCTCGAAGATGCGGGAATCCGGTTCGACGTCGAGAATTGAAACGAGCCCAAAGCGCATTCGGATTATGCGTGGCAGTGCTAGCCGATCGGAAGGTTTTTTACATCAAATCCGAATACCTTCAGAAAAGAAGGTCATGGATTCTTCTGGTGTATGTTTTCTCTATCCTAAGGTTCAGCCACAAGCAATGCGGTCAAATTTTGAAAGGCGACGGGCTAAAACTTGATCGGTGGAGTATTGGGATTGAATGCCGGGCGTATGCTTGATCAGAGCGCAGTCGAATATGGCCTAAACTGGGCTTCTTTGCGCATGTTATAGTTTTCGAAGCCTTATAATCGGGCTGAAAGATGTTGTCAGTGGTCACTGTGCCCGATGCGGAAATTGTGAAGACTAGGTATTGCCGCTTTGGTAACGGCGGTTCTACAATGATCGCGGACGACTAAGTACAGCACAATTCTGTATATCGCAATGATGCTATGATTCATTTGGAAACACATTGCAAAAGTTCAGGAATCCCAAAGACAGTTCATCGTTGGGTTGGAAAGGATTCAGTTGTGTTCAAACACCCAACGTGACAAAGGGCCGACTCCTGTCAACTGTGCGCTTCGTAAGACAGGAGGAGTTCAGCACTCACTACAAAACAACATGTGGTAAAAACTCCGCGTTTTCCCTGCCCCCCCCCCCCCAAAAAAAAGGTATCAAATAGGTACTGCACTCTTGCAAAACCTTGTATTCCAAGGTACCAACCCACGGAATAGCTACCATCCTTCGATAATGAAACCTCGCTGCGGAAAAAGGCCAGGGTCCGCAACACATGTCCCATCCCCCTCTCTCAATCGCGCACGACGACCAAACCTCTAGTAGGAAACATACCAGTCTCCAAAACATGTGAGAGTGAGATTGTATTTGTGACACAGAACAACACACGGGAAGATCTATAGTACACACCCTTTTTTCACTCTTTGCATTTTCCGTGTCCAACGCTATGGGCGATCTTGTCCATTCTTTGACTACTAAGGTCGTTGGTATCGGGGGGCGGCGGGGTCGTGAGTGGTCGAGGACCTCGTATAGCAGGTCTTGTGGAAGGGGGCTGTGTCAGCAGCATAAGAGGGTGAAGATGAGCGTTCAACGTATTCTTTGACGGATGGACTGCGCTTTTTCCTTGCAGTCCGTTATTGGGAAACAAATCTGACTTGACCTTCTTGCACTCGCTCATGGTTTTTTCCATCTGCGAAAGCCATGTCTCATCCACCGGCAGATCATACGAATGATAGTGGTGGTTGGAATGGGAATCCTGATATTTATGGGATTGGTATGGCATTTTTACATCCATCCGTCTCCTTTGGATAGGTTCTTGCTTACGTCTGCGGCGAATAGGCATCAGAATTGGATACTATACCCAGGCGGCGTCGATATGGGTAGCTAATTTCTTTGCACCGCATGAGGCGCCGTATATCCATACTGTGACGCTGCTGTTCTTGGTCGCTATTCTTGTTGGTGTTTGTTCGCTTGCTAGGTATGAGGATACGCATGTTGTGGAGCCTTATATTTTGATGACTGTTGCGTATAACGTGAGTCTTTTTTGGTACCAAGATAGTGTGTAATCGCCTCTGGTATCATGAACTACCCAGTATCAGTCGCCTAAATGGCCGGGACTGTTCGATATCAGTGTCCGAAAATTTGGGTATACCCAGTTTCTTTCTAATGAAGAACTTGTTGGCACATCTCAATCTTTCAATGTCTTTTAAACATGAGTAAAATCTACGACTTTCGGCTATGCAGTTACTGATGCAACGCCACAGACGCTCTACATGGGATTATGGGATCCACGCGCCCCCGAGCTTCTGATATGGGAACGGCATTTCAAGAAACGTCTAATGGTCGACATCATCTGGATCTCCTTTCACAGCTTCGATATCTGGTACTGGTGGATCGGTATCTGGAAATTGAAGCCGTCGACTGCACCGGAAGGCACACTCATCTACTTTTCTTACGTCGGCCAAATCGACGTCTTTGGATGGATATCGATACCTGCTCGAATCATCACTGGTGTTGCCTTGTTATGGCTTTGGTCCGATATCATTCTGGCTACTTTACAGCAGGTTCAGCGAAGAAGGTTCGACCGAATCATTGATACGGCCAAGTTGTTGGACTTGACTTCGCGCTGGTTGAGGGAGATTGAAAATCCTTGTCAATTGCCGCGCATGACTGCACCAGAAGATATGACCGAGACGCCCGATGTTGCCCTCCAGTTGGGCTTGGGACATAGTCGCAACACCAGCAGATTGTCCATCAGGTTGTCCGGCGCTGATCAGTCGTATTCGAGTCCGGCATCTTTGGTGTTGGACAAGCCGACCTTTGAGCAGCGAAAGGCTGACCAAGATCTTAACAAGGAGTCGTTCCGGACCACGCAGGTAGAAGGAGGTGCACTACCCTCTTACTCTCGTCCGCCTCGCGCAGGTACAGGTCTGCTGAGACGTGGACTTCTCCGATGGCCGTCAAACAAAGGCGAGACCAATTCTGGACCATCACCACCCTCGTACTCGCCATACGCACCAAATCTCAATAGCACCTACAAAGCGATGGAGCTGCTCAAAGCAAGCTACCAGCCTCCTCGTAAATCCAGGAATCGGTGGCAGAGAACATTCCGTTGCATGCTCGCACCCTATATCTGCCTCTACTACATCCTCCTCCTCCTACCAACTCTCCTAACCCACCCTTTCCACGGCTCTTTACTCTTGGCCCTTCTCTCCCACGGCAGCAACCTCAACTACTCCCGGCAAACATCCTATCCCCAAGCCATTCTCCGCGCCCTCAAACACCCCAACTGCACCACCCTTAACAGCAAGGACATCCTCCTCGCCTCACGAATCCTCTTAACCACCACTCCCCCACCCAAACCGGGGAAATGGACCATGATTTCTCTCGGCTGGGCGACCTTCGCTGCATGCAGCGTCCTCGTTATCAGTGTCGAGCTAACGATCAATTGGAACGCGATTCAAGGAGTCAATAACCTGAATACGGTCGGGCAGTTGATTCCATTTTGTCTTGGGGTTGGTGGATTGGGAAAGGTTTTTTGGGCTGCGCTGATGGAGAAGGATAGGAGGGATAGTGAGAGGGTTTGTTATTATGGGAGGTGTACTTCTGTTGAGAGGAGGGGTGAGTGGAAGGAGGTTGTGGAGGGATGGGAGAGATGTAGAGAGGCTTTTGAGAGGGAGGAGAGGGATGGGCTGGTGGGAGAGGGAAAGGCTGGGGTGTGATTTATCCCCGTGTCTCAATCATAAGTAGCATAGATATTGGATCGGCACGTGCCTCGAGTCTTGAGATTTGGGGAAAAGGCTCGAGGTTATTCGCCCAGATAGAGAGAGGTTGGACTCCTCAGGATCGGGATAATCGTACGGGTCCGTACACTTGGGAAGAAATCTCGGTCTCGCTTCTCCCTTGGTTTGTACTTGTACCTGATAGACTTCTCGAAGGGTACCAGCTTATCTTTCGCTGAAGAACTTCTGGCGCTTCCAATAGTTTCGTTACCGTCGAAGCTCTGATACGGAAGATTGTGCCAAGTTCAAGTGCATATATTTACAGCTGAAAAAGATGAGAGACCGCAAGAGGTTCGACGCATACAGAACAATTCCTCCTACGATCACCACAAGGCGAATAGTGAGAGCGTGTCCTGTAGCACATGTGCCATTGAAGTCCCCTATATCCTCGAACAAACGCCGTTACAGGATTACATGCAGTGTAATCTTGCCACAACTAGACATTGATGGTTGAGTGACCTTGCACACATCGATCGTTACGAGCCGCATGAACGAATAAATCAAGAGCTGTTGGCCACTGTCAATCAAGCTTGATAAAACGGCGAGTTGAATGAGTAATGCCAGAATAATAGAAAGGAAAAGAGATAAAAAAAAGGCGCAGTTCCGGGATCGAACCACTACCCAATAGGTGAGGGCCTGATCTGATTCATTCAACTACCAGGTAGGGGTACTCGACCACCGACACTTCTTGGAGGAATGCTATGACTTAATCAGCATATAACCCCTTCTTTATAAATAAATAATCCTGAGATAACGAACTGCGAATAAGTGAGCCTGTACATACAAATCCAAAACTCATTACCCCGTAGTCCCCTTGTCCGAATGCAACACTGCCTTCTCGTTCACAACAGACAGACTGGTACCGGCCCCTCTTGTGGGCTGACTTTCGACCTCGACCTCACTCTCACTCGCGCTATCGATCGCAAGAGCCTCGTCCGTCATGAACTCGTCGTCATTCAACTTCCTATATCTGATGAAGAACATCACGCTGATGACAAAGAGACAAATAGCAGGTGAAACCCATACCCACACTAGCATCGGATCCTTGATGGCGGGTATGACCACCTGTGCGATGGCGCTGCTAATGGCGTTTTGAAAGAGAAAGATGGACATGACAACAGCTTTCATGTTCTTCGGAGAGCGAGCATAGGCGATTTCGTAGGCAGTGACCTGGCAGAAGGTTTCGGAAATGGCGCCGAGCATTATCATGGGGAGTTGGATCCAAACGGAGAGGGGCGAGACCTTTTTGCACGAGCCTGAAGTCGCATTCCAGCCGCAGGGACTAGTTCTGTAGACGTATAGCTGGGTGATGGCACCGCAGATGCTAGATATCCAGGCTAACGTGAAGCCAAAAGTGATGCGTGTGATACGGCCAGGCATGATCTTAAAGTGTTGTAAGGTCGGATAGATAACGTAAGATAGGATTGGGATGAAAATAATGATCGTGAGAGAATTGAAGTTCCCAATCAAATCATTTGGCACGCCTTTGGTTGTCATCGCACCAGCTTGAGAGTTGGCAACAACCCCGATACCGCCCTGTTTATCGTCAGAAATTTATGCATTGATTCAGCACTAACCAACTTACATTGTTCAAATACCAAACTGGAAACCAGAAAAAAAGGCCACAAGCCTTCATCGTGCGATGTACATCATGTACTAGGCCGTCACTCCAAGTGATAGGTTTGCCTTTCCAGCTAGTTATGCCTTCCGCAGCAAGCACAGATGGCTTTGCACTGGTCCAAAAGTCCTTGCTCCAGAACTTGCCCTTGGTTCTCGAAAATGAGACCGCCAGGATCTTGAAGAAAGCGTCGAGTGCAGAAGAACTTGGTTTTTGACGATATGTCTTCTTGTAGGTGACCAGAAGAAGGAGCGGGAGGAGGAAATATATGATGCCAGGAAGCAAGAAAGCGAACCAGAAGCCAATCCTTCTCTCTGCGTATACAGTTGCGACAGGAAAGAAGGCTCCTATATTGACAAAGCAGTAGAAGATTAAACTGATTCGATTGATTGTCATCTCGGGATCGATGATCACCTTCTCTCCATTCTTTTTTGTTTTGACATAAGGCTTTTGGTGCCTGTACTGGTCGAGTACGGTGGGAAGAATGTTGGGCTTGAAGATACCTAGGCGTGTTAACACATCTTTGCATGCTGGATTGAGTTACACGTACCAGCGCCGATTGCAAGGACAAAAATGCTGATGAGGAAAGGCGAAAGACCTTGGTGTTTACGAAGCACTGAGGGCAAAGCACCAAAAATTTGAATGATGTGTGCAATGCCACAAATCAGGACACCGTATAGAATTGCACGGTAACGACCAATCTTGACTTCTGCAATCCATGCTCCAAATATAGGGAATCTAAATGGACGTCAGAGCTGCTGTAAAGCGAAATGAGACTTGGGCAGGAAAAGCTCTACTTCTTAGTATTGGCACAGCAAAAAGCAGCCAGTTAACTAAGTGGAAGACAAGTACTGTATAAGCACGAGCGATTGGAGAATCGCTGAGCTGACCAAAAGAGAGCTTGATTATGTTGCATGTAAGGTAGAAACTCTTGCCAATGGAAAGGAATGTAATCAAGAGGCTTACGTGTATGCCAGAAACTTGAAGAGCAGAACCATGGCACTCGCGAATTGTTTGCCTTTGCCCAAAGCTCCAGGTTTGTCCTCAACATGTTTAGGATCCTTCCAGGCAATAGCGCCCGAGTCGCTTCCTGCACCGTACTTCTCTAAGCCTGTTTAGCGCTTCAAGTGCAGGATAAAAGGCAGTTGATCATACCGTGAGGGAGTGGGTAAGTGAGGAAATTGGCGAAGACGGTTTGCGCGCCATAGTACGAGGCACGCTCTGCAAATTCTACAAAACAGAGACAATATGCCACCCATGGGATGGAGCCCGCGACCTTTTTCAAGGTCTTCTCTTCTTCCTCTGTCGGTGTTGGAAATAGACTGAGGTCCACGTCCCAGCTGCGGTCTCTATGCTCATGCTCACTGGCATCTTCGCTGCTGGGTATGTCGCGGGCCTTCGAGTAGACCATCTTTTCCGATACGATCATGGAGTGGCGGGCTTCAGCTTTAATCGCGGCTTCTGGGGGTTGAGAAGCAATGGCTTCGCTGACAAGACCAGCTCCTTGTGATGCTACGTGATGGTTAGCACGTCATATCAAGCCGATAGGAGGGGCTGCGTACCCATGGTTGAGAATGTAACGATATCCTCCCAACGACTCAAAATGTGAGGATGCCTCGAACCATTTTGCAGGATGGACCACCGTTATATGGCGATTCCCCGCTATCTCGCATTTACAGTTGAGTCGTACCAGGTTGGTGGACAGTCGCGATAAGGGATCATTTGTCGTGCTTTTAAGGGCCGTTGACTAGTCGTTGATCTCGGTGGTGCTATTTGGAAATAGTATGCCGTGATCTATTATTACCCCATGTAGGTACTCAGAGATGAGGGTGTCGTCTTGGCCATGCTTCCCCATATTAAGCTCAACCGGGATCCTCTCCGAGGCTTTTATCTCTTGGCCCGAGCAACGCGGTGCGATAAACTTGGGCTGTTTCGCATACTACTACTGTAGTCTCGCAGGAGAAGAATGCGCGTGGGCATTGTCACACCGTGCCCAACATTGTGGTTCATGAGCTGCAAAGACACGTTGAATGGGGCCCTGCCGAGGTGTACAGGTGATGATAACTGGCGACCCTTGATCGGATCCCATCGTACAGTACGCTATATTGGAACCCCTGGCTCACCAAGGCGGACTTCCATGACCAGACAATTTGCTTGTATTAAAAGCGGCGCATGGCCCTTTCTGTGGTACCAGCGCCGAGAACGATGGAGAGTTGGAGTGGTGGTCGCTCCCCTATAGATTCCGGATATTGAACGGCTTTCGCAACCTCTCCATTTCCGTTGAAATGGATTGTTTGGCGGCGTCGAGGTGGATTTCGTATCTGCAAGACCAGCCAGCATTCGACATTGTTGAGGTCGTCGATCTGCTCGAGGTATCTCCAGCTGCACGGCGTAGCGTTCGAAGAGGCAGGAAGCAGTACAGTCGGCTCTTGCACAACCTTACAATCATCTTGGCACGAAGCTACAGGACATGGAAGACCTTCCAAAGACGGTCAGAAGCCACCTGGGGATATACTGTGGTATATGTTAGTAGCGGTGAGAAACGATAGCCATCTTGCGCGCGGCAGTGTTGACAGAAGGTGGGCATGAAGATCATCTGGACGCATAATCAAAACCTTTTCGGCACTTTGGATCCTGTGAATCTTCTGGTGAAGTTGGCAAAGAGTAACACTTAAGGTTGCTTCGTCCCGTTGGAAAGATTAAGCACAGTTGCGGGGTGCTTGGGCTTGTCTGTGGAGGAGAGTGACGCTCGCAAGGGAACCGGACGAGATAGAGCACGGAAGCATCGGTGTTCTACGCGATAGCTAAGAGTTGTTGTGGTGAACCTGAGAAGCTTGATGATGGAGTCGCAGGCACGTAGTCACGTCTTACCGCATGGGGAGAAGGTGGCGTTTCCGGCTTCCTCGTATCTGCGCGTTCCAAGTGCTGGTGTACGGAGTACGAGATGAAATCAAACCTTCAAGAGGCTATGAGAAGTCTTCGCCCTCGTAGATAATAATGATCGAACTATGGACGTAATCTCGCAGTATATTTTCGCCGCCTAGCATTAGATCCGTCTGTCCAGGAGAACATCTCTAGAGTGAAATCAGGAGAATCTCGAACAGAAACGAATCTCATATGCATACACTCCCTCATAATTCCTGCCTCAACTGCTCTCCAACGCCTTTCGGACCTCAAGATTATTGCTCGCCTCGGTATCACTTCTCAATTCGAATTTGTCATTGGCAAGTTCTTGATGCCCCCAGTTTCAAAGTTGTCAAAAGTCAGGAGCGATATATACTATATTGTCATATCTTCATAGATGCAATGACTTCTTTCATTCGTAGGTACCAGTGCAGTATCTACAGCAAAGATAGAGTCCCGTGTTAGGCCAGCCATCTTAGGCTATATAAAGTGCGTATGGGAAATTCTCTAGCGCCCCCCTCACATTATCTTCAAATCTCCGGAGTTTTCACATACATTTAGAGTCAAGTTAGACAAAACATGAACCCCTTGCGACAATAAGAAATAGCAATAACATTCTGCTGCCTTGCTCTATGAGTCTTCATACCAGGGGGCTACAACGATTGTGTCAGTCTTACTTCCACAATGAGCTAACCAACTTTGGCATAATCATATAAATCCTCAAGCTCCCACTTCCGACACTTATGAAGCTTATTAACACCAAGCTTCTCTCCAGATAAAGCAGACATCATAACAATAATACGCTCAGTAGAAATCGGGCCAGCGGCCATTGCTCCTCGGTCCATTCCTTCAGTAGCGTTGAACCTCCATCTTCAGTCGTTGCCATGCAGACAGTCTTCTCCTCCATGTTCGCCGTATTGGCCTCCGAGCCATTCGCATACTCGGGAGCTGCGCTGATTCCAACCACGGCATTTTTTCTTTCCGTGAAAACCCTGCTCGACACCGCCATGTCGCGTTGTTAGCGAGGGATCTAGAATCTCTAGTTCGATACCATGATCATATCAACTTCCCGAACGCGTGTTTTGGGTTGGTATTGCCATTTCAGATTTACCACATCGTGCCAGATAAAACGAGGAGGTCTCGTGATGAAAAGTCTGGTAGCGTGTAATTATTCGGCAAGTGACTAAGTTGAAGAGTAATCGAGTATGGACTTGCAGAAGAAGGTTTCATGGATTTTGTGTTGCAGAATAACACAGCGAGGCCGGCAATTCAAAGCCATCCAACAGTTTTGAAACCCTGCATGTCATTGATTTCGGTATATCCTTGGTGTCTCTCACAGAATGATCAACGTCGATACATCTCGGGCAATTTCGATAAGCTTGGTGCGATAATCGATTTCCAGTCGTCTCCAATTCAGGGGTTGATCGGATTATTCAAGTTGCGGATCAAGGACAAAAACTGACGGCATCCCTAGCCAGCCTCCAGATGAACGAAGTGTCTTCATCACGTCTCCAACAGCCGGTATGAACAGCCGGTATGGTGCGTGTTCTTCGAAGAATCTAGGAAGTGGGAAAGTAGATGGGTGACATGAGGGAAGGTATGATACTGGGAAATGATGAAGACGGAAGATGATGGAGGAAAGCATGGTTTGGTCCGAGAATTAAGCGGCAGAACCTCGATCTTCACGATCTTCGCCTCGCTTGCACGAAAGCGGGTCTGAACCTAACCACTTGTGTATCATACGTCATTGTAGGTAGGTACCTATGCGCTAGGTACAAAAATACTTGATCATCCCGTTCCTATTACTCGTGTACATCCATGAGTGTCATTGGATCATGAAGAGACTGTGGCTGAGGCTGTCATGCGGATTTGGTAGCTGCATCTGCTGGCCTTTGCCGAAGAGCTGATTGCTTCATCAGTCGCAAAGTCATTATCATTGCTATAAAACGGCATTCTTGCTGTCCAGGTTTTGAGCGCACCGTGATCCCAGTTTCAAAAGTCGCATGACGACAATATGGAGATGAGGGCAGGGGAGAATGGCAAAAAATCCAGTGCAACAAGGGAGAATACAAGGCAAGGGACGTGAGCTGCAGTAAATGCTGCAATATGTGGACCGCATTGGGTTAATGAGGCTGATTCAGTGCACATCGCTTCGGGCTTCCAGGCGAACTCCCAAAACGCTGCAAACAGTTTCAAGATCAGGTCTTATCGTGCTCTGACTGCCATATCACATCTGCGCTGGGTTAGTTACTACGTCATTTGGATTTGTGTAACAAGTCAGGCGCGTAAAACCTTACTTATAGCAATCTCTTCCTTCCTTCTCCCTCCACTTCCTACCGACAACAACAACTTCAAACTCTTCAACCCAGTCTCCCACCAACCCACTACCACAACCAAACCAACCTCCTCTACTAAACCGATCAACAATCTCCACAATGGGTGCCGTCGTCTCCTGCGTAAGTGGCTCTATCGAGGAATATCGCGCATGTCTCAATACTAACAATCGCACAGATCAAAGGTGTCTTCCAGGGTTTGTCCGCTCAATCACACACGCCCGACATCTGACTAACACTTTACAGCTATTGGCCGATGCATCATGGCTGTCGTCAACGGAATTGGCGCAATCTGCATGGCTATGAGTATGTCTCCTCGCATCGTTCGTCTGATCGCACTCACTAACAGTCTTAACAGTCAACGGCATCGTCACTGTCTTTGACGTGATTATCGGTTGCCTCACCTGCAACCGTGCTGGAGGTCGCAAACGAAGGGCACGTACCTCTCATGTCTAGAGTCCCATTCAGCAGGGGCTGAACGCCCGCATTAGGTGAAGCACTCGGTCAACACCCATCGTTACAGCACATCCAGGATCTAAAGTCTGCAAACTACTCACGATCCACGACAACCTTCCCTCACGATGCCTCAACGACTCTCCTTGGCCACCTACTATGCTTTTCAGCCCCTATGAATGCGACCAGAACGACGCAACGATACCCAAGTCTATTTCAATTTGAAAACAAGACGCGACTGGCGGTGGCAGTGATACCCCTTTGCTTTGATTTGTTTTAGCGCGGTTGTATGATATGGGATAGAATTAATGCATCAATGATTGCAACGTCAACTCAAACCTTAGTTACCTTTGTTTTGTGAAATCGCAATCCCATCAGCCATGTTGGCTCTTTCCTTGTTTTTACCTTCCGCGTTTCGAGGTCGGATTGCGAAAACTGAAGTGGGAATTCCGCAGAGTTGCTCCACGGCAGGCTCGATGGGTTCCCAATCTGGGTTTCCCCTTAGGTGCCTCAACAAAGGCTCCCGGGAGTTAATGTTGCTATCTCCTGAACAGTGTTCAGTAGTCATAAAACGGCGATCTCGCTGCGACAAAAGTCTTCGTCATCAAGGTCCGAGAGGCTGCACGCCATCCAGACGAATAAGAATTGCAATTGACGTCTTCACATCGAGTGAAGACAGCCTAGAGCTCTAATGATCCATACTCTCTTCCTGCATGTCTGCCGTGACCTCGATATGGAGACGTTGAACTGCACTCCGCGTCCGTCCTGCCATCAGGGGCTTCAAATTTTATTGGAAGTCAAGCCATGACCTGTGACGCTGCTAAACGCCAGGCAGCGAATCATGGAATGCGGCGGGAAGCAAATCTGGAATAGCTATCAATAAGATGTGGTGTTTCTTTTATCTCATAAATCAGACGCTACCATTGTCCAGTTTTTGTTTCTATACTAGACTATATTTAGCAACTCCCGCCATCTTCCGGTAACTCCTACTAACTCCCGGTAACTCCTGCGCCCTTCGCTAAATTCGGCTTCGCCTTATTTACTACCCCTACTACCTAATTAATAGCCTAGCTACTAATCTACTCTCTTATTTAACTAACCGAATCTAACTCCTAGTAACTCCTCTACTAATTAAACCTCCCAATCCCTAACTGCCTAAAAATATATAATAGTAGCGTCTAAGCTTGTTTAGGCGTAATTTTAGTAGACGTAGCTTTTTTCCCACTTTAAAAATCTATTAAAATTAATATAACTTTTTAACGATAAACTATATTCAAATTCGGCTACGGTGAAGCTATACTTTCAGTTCTTATTTATATAGTAGTAAAGACTATAGGCCTAGCCTCCTATTATCTATAGACTAGATAGCGTTCCTATAGAGGGTCCCTAAAATAAGCTATAATCTATTCCCTTAACCTCTATTAATAACGAACTACTTAAGGTAAGTCTCTACTAGTCTATAGGCCTATTAGATTTGTCCTAATCTTATAATCTATAGTCTTATATTACCGCTTTATCCAATCCAGCCGTTGGTATAGTACCCTTATATTTTAAGAAATTCCGGAAAAAGCGCTAATAAGTAACTTAAAATTCCTTTCTTCTTCTAACTCCTACCGACTCCTACTAACTCCTATAACCTAAACTTATTAGCCTAACGGTCGGAAATAGGGTAATTAGCTATACTTTCTATAATTACGAGTATATTACTAACTCCTACCAAGTCCTATACCGACGAGGTTAATTAGTACTAATAAGTAACTTAATATTCCTTTCTTCTTCTAACCTACTAACTCCTATTAACTCTCGTAGTATAGACTTATTAGCCTTATCGTCGGAAATAGAGTAATTAGCTATACTTTCTATAATTACGAGTATATTACTAACTCCTACCAAGTCCTATACCGACAAGGTCGTTAGGTACTTATATTACTAGTAACTAGCTCTATTTTTATACTAATTATTTACTTCTAATCTCCTATCAACTCCTACGGCCCAATATATACCAAGCTACCTTAGAAATACTAAAGAAGAGGACGAATATTAGCCGATTCCGTCCCTATAGGTAGTAGTATAGATTACCGTAGTTAGAGAATCGGGGTACTCCTTATCGTCGTAGCCGTAGCCGCTATAATCCGTATCGCGGGGTTGAATCCTCTACTTACCTCGAATAACTTCTTACCTCTCTCTCTACCGAGCGCCTCTTATTTATTCTATCCGTAATTAATAAGGCTCGTCTTCTAGTTAACGTCTATTTATAACGTAGTATTACTAAGAAATATCTTTAGAAGATCCTCGACGACGTCTATTCTAGTAAGGATCGGATCCCCCGTTCTAAGCAAGTATCTATTCTTCGGCGCCTTATTTTTAAGAAGGGAGATACGATTCTTATTACCCGTACTAGCTTTAGTAAAAGCCTTATCTTTTACGCCTAGGGCGTAATAATAGGCTTAATTATACTCTAGATTATACTACTTACTCGTCTTAGAGAGGAGCAAGTTAACGAGATTAAGCGTTACGGAGATATAACTCGTCCTTACCTAGTCTCTACCGAGACTAAGTATTAGACTAAGGGCCTACTTAAATAGGTAAAGTAGGGTATATATATATATATACTTCTCGGCCTAGAGTAGGTAGCGTCTAAGGTATTTCGGCAAGCCTTAAAGTTAACTAGACTCTCTTATTTAGTTGGCCTAGTCGCTATCGATAAATATTATCTAATTAAGTAATAGGAGGAGTTTCGACCAACCTTTATAATAATTAGAGAGCTACGTATAATACTTCTATAAGACGTACTCTAGTTCGGCTGTACCGCGACGCTAAGTTTAGAGGCGGAGAAGTATATCCTCCAAGTAGGTAGATTCCGGTCTATCGGCCTAAGGATATACTAGACTTCTATTATTAGAATATCTATCGATCGGCCTAATATTAGTATCTGTATATACCTAATTCCTAAGAATAAATAAAGAAAAGTTAAGTAACTCTTCTTCCTCCTAACCAAAAGCACTACTAGCGACATTGCGACGCCCGATCGGATCCCTAAGACTATTATATTTATAGATAGACGTTATACGATCGCCGAATCCGTAGTATATATATAGCAACTTCTACTTAACCTCTATAACTAGTATACTACCGATCCTTTATAGGCTGAGTTTTGCGTATCTAATATCATCGAAATTTATACTATATATATAGCTGAATATGATCGCAACCGACGGTATAATTAATTCAAATAGACTAATTCCAAAATTAGGATTATCTTTGCTACGACGTTGCTTGGGATAGGTATCAACGTATCCAATATTTCACGTGTATACCTCTAGGGCTTTCTAATTGGTAAGGATCTTAGGGACTTCTAGCAGCGTATAGGAAGGGGTGGCCGTGGTAAGAATATAAGGAGTATAGCGTATATTTTCCTTCTATATTAGGCCTTTGATTCGGAGGGTTAATCGAAAGAATCGATACGAGAGAGCGCCCGTATTAGTAATATACTACTACTAAAAACTATACGGCGTGGTCGGAATCGACTCCTAACTAAGAAGGGTAAGAAAGCTATAGCTAGACCTTTTCAATTACGGTATACGTTAATACTAGGTAACTGTAGCAATGTTAAGGCTGAGTCCTAGGATACCTAGGAAGCCTCCTAATTATAACTACCCGAGTCCTAGGAGGGCGACTCTCTAGTATAGTAAATCGTAACTATACTCCCTACTATATTAGTTATACTATTTTAGGATAAAGCGGAGGAGACAAACCGTCTAAAACTCGCCGATATCTAGAAGGAGATGATTAATAGTACCTACTATTATCGTACTTTCCTAGTCTATCTCAACGAGGCGAAGGCGTATCCTACCCTAATCTCTATACTAAAAGAATTATACTGTTTAAAATGTAATCCTAGTATCTATCCTAACCTTCCCTGACCCCTAAAGGACCAACTAGGGCTACGCTTACTAGGAAAGGATACCCGGGCTAGGGTAGTACTATAACTACTTTAGGAGTAGTATATATGTTGGTTCTACTCTATAGGAATGGGGTAGATATAGTATACTACTATAGGTACAGTACTAGCTTGGCTAGTAGTAATAAAATGTGTAGACTAGTAAAAAGATAATAATAAAAGGAGACTAGGACAAGAGCCTGTAGAATAATAAACTGCTAGTAGTTTACTTAGTTCTAGTAGTAGTT